>LVTN01000052.1:29990-97094 GCA_001649415.1 Musa itinerans | reverse complement strand
AATAGGACAGTGGGCTATCTATTTTCTTCTTCGGATAGATGTCTGGCCCAACGAACTCCAAACGCATTAAAACCAGCCCCAAAAGCCCATTCACCTCTCTTTCAAGAAATATGAATTTATAGAGAATTTGGATTCTTAATATAGCACAGAAAGAAAAGTTTCTAATGTTATGGCATGTGTAGCGCGCGCTATATCTTTGAATTCGACTATTCAGATAACTCATGTATCAATTTATCTATTGTCTGAGGTCAACAAATCCATAGACGTTTATTTGTCACCATATTCTGGTGTTCATATCAACTCATGGCCCATCAAAATTATTCGGATTCACTAAAGTCAATTCGACTGACGTAGTGCCTCAATAATCTTCAGTAATTGACAATTTTAGCTTCGGAATTCGTTTCGTAAGTCAATTCTCTACGATGGATTCCCAATCGATTTAGATTTCTCTGTTACGTCGCAGATCAATCGAGTCGCGTGCGTGCGGGGCCCCCCGGCGACGTAGGCACCCCCTCTCGTCGTTAATAGTGGGCGTGAGACGTGTCGAGCGATGGCAAGGCCGACAGTCGCATTCGTCGGCCGTGGTGGGCGGGCCCCGACTTTGTTTGGCTTGGGCCCGCCCGCATCATTGCCTTCTTTTCGGTGCTCGTCCTGCAGTCCAAGCCATCGTGAGACTTCGCGGAAGCATCGAAACCTGACTACGAGTCACTTTACTTTTTATCGCAATCAGATCGTTCTCGATTGATCACATGTAAATGATTGATATATTGATGTGTCAGTGATTAATATGGTGATTGATTACCCGATCTCATGAATGATATTTTATTATCACTTATATTTTAGTATAATTTTCGCAGCAACATCGATCAACCAAACGGTGAAAGTTTGACCTTCGTCTGCGATCGACGCGTCTGATCCCTCGAGCACTTGAATCGGTCAACATTGCTGCGCAAGACAAGCAGCAGAACCAAAGCTGGCGCATTCAGGAGGCGCACGACTCGACGTTGTGTGCGTGTCGGACGACACGGGTTTGGAACAGCGTCGTTCTCCGATCTCCTCCTCGAGCCGTACCGTCGGCCACGGCACGACGATGTCAAATCCAGAAAAAGCTGGCGGCAGCATTGCCCACGCGGATTCTTCCGTGAACATGGTTTGCTGAACTGCGATGCGATTGGGATTGATGGCCAGTTCCCCTGTACTGCTTTAAGCCAGCTTTAACTCGTTTCCAATCTACTCTTTCACTTCTCGAGCAGCTTCGAATTATTGGCAAAGACAATATATTGTCCCAAGGATTTATGAACGGTGGAGTCTGAACACGTGAACGATCCTTCTCCTCCTCTCATCTTGTCGGCATTGAGGTAAAATCTAAGGTATCCATCCGAGCAGGGCCCAGAGATTTATCTCGATGTACAACTGGGCCGAAGAGGGAGTAGGGACGGCCGTAATCTTTGAAGTACCACCAACCACGTTGACGGTCGCCGGCGTGAGATGTGTGACGTATGACACTATGAAATCCAACCACCACTTGCATGCACTGCATGCAAACCTGCACTTTCATGTGGCGGGGGCCGGTCATCTGCAGTGTTGGTGGTAAAGAGTGAGAGCGAATGCATGCATTTGGATCCTCTCCAAACTGCACGGAGAATTGGCGGTAAGAAGCAGACGGACGTCAAAACGTTACTGTTCTTTATGGGCAGTAGTGATCGCAAAACCATGGAGAGGGGGACCTCCTCCGGGAAGACACCCGCGAGGACACACGTCCTATCATTCTGTCCGGAAAAAGTAAGGCAACCCTGTTGTGACACGGAGTACTTCCCCTGCACACATCTTATCCCATCTTATCTTACTGCAATCAATCGCTTGTCTGCTTCTCGGTTTTTATGCGCAGGAGGCGCGGTAGGCGAGAGATCTTCTTGCTGAGGTCATTTCATGGTCGCAAGCGTCGTCGTCGTCGGTGAGTTTTTAGCAGTTCATATTTGTCATGGAATTAGCTAATAATAAAGAAGAGACCACTAGACGCGTGGCTGAACCCGGGTCGTGTTTAGCTCAAGGGGAAGAGGAAGGGTCGTCACATCAGATCCAGGGACCAGAGGAGGGGCATGGAGTAGAATAATGGGTAATGGAGGTTGGGGGTAGCTGACGGATGCCACGCCTTGCGCGTGACCGCAAATTGTTTGCGGAAATGCTTCTGAGAGACATACGTGCACCGCATGGTGGGCAAAAGTATCTGCAGAAAAGAAAGTAAAAAATACAGTAAACCTGCAGATCACTGTCTCCCGGACAAGAAGAAAAAAAGAGAAAAGGACGGGAAGACACTTTTTATATGCTTTCTGGACTAACAAATAGAGAGAACGCAGTGGACAGTCCCTGTTGTGATAGCAGCTGGTTTTCCAATTTCCAGCGTGCGTGAAAGAAGACTGTTGCTGCTTTTGTTTGAGGAGGAGACCGTAGGTACCTTTGAAACCACATGTGCCCATCCCTTGTCTTCTCTCTCTCTTAATTTCTCATAAACAACCTTCGGTGACGCGATACGTCGAGCAACTCGCGGGTGTGCCGTCTTGAAAAGCGACCTGCTACCGTCTCGCGCAACGCAGGATGACCGCAAGCTTTGAAAGCCGCTAACGATAGAGTAGGGAAGGCGAGGCTCTGCGCCAGTCATCCTTTTCTCATCAGTTCATTATAGGAGTACGATGATTAAGAACAAACAGAGGATCAGCAGCCGTCGGTTTCATTGAGCGTTGTAGCACACAGAATGGCTACTACTAATCCTTTACTGCTAAAGCGGACGTCCATTGGGTGATGTGATTTGATAGAGTTGTCACGCTGCTGCTAATGACATGATGCTAATTTATTCTTCACTAAGTTTGGGCAAGTTAGGTGATGAGGACGTCCTTGGTCTTTGAAGAGGCTCCAAACCGCACTTTAATTGCTTAGAGCTCAGTGGATGATGCTGACATGAGGAAAGGATTTGAAAAGGAAGAGCATCGTTGTCTGTTTAGGTATGTGTTGAAACATCTATAGAGCTTCAAGTCAGTAGAATCATTAATAATTGCTCTGATTTGCATGAGTTGAAACATCTATCATAAGGCTAGAGATATTTTTTTTTATTCCCTGTCAACTAGACTTTTTTGTACCTTTTTTTTTTTAAATTTTGTCTTCTGCAAGGATTAGCATTAGAAAAGGTCTGAGTCATTGATAATAATTTGAGACTTGGATGCTACAAGAATAATTGGAAGAGGAATATTCTGTGGTGTATGACTACTGCTATGAAGCTGAAATCATATCTAAGATCATAAAGTTGGGAATAGGAAACAAATAAAATAGAGAAGGATAGAGAAAAGTTCCAAGGTTGGTGGTTCAAACTGGTCATTCACACAAAGCAGTGATCACAATTTATTCTTCCACTCTTTTTGAGAACTATACAAATCGATTTTTTAACACACAAAAACTCAACACACACAAAAGAAAAGACATGCTTGGATTGGAAAAGAAAAAGGAAGAAGAGAGAGAAGCCATTCATTCAGCTTGGATGAAAAATTAGAGGGCATTAGTAAGCATGGTGGTGAGAGTGAGTGAGTGAGAGAGAGAGAGAAAGAGCTTGAGCAGCCTTAGTAGTCCCATAGAAGAGCTCCGAAGGTGGTCGGATCCCACATCTGATCTGGCTCGAGCCCGAACTCGGTCTCCACCCACGGCGCCCACGAGTCCACCGCGTCGTGGTACACGAACTCGCCCCCGGAATTGGCCGAGTCCAGGAGGCACCCGTCCAGCCGCGGCAGCTCCACGATCTCCCCGAGCTCGTCGGAGGTGTCCGGATCGTCGGGGGTAGCCGGAGACGGCGCCGGGACCATGGCGGCGGCCTTGGAGGCGGCTGCCTGGACGTCGCGGGGGGAGAGGGTGGCCGGGCGCGGAAGGGTGGCGGCGAGCTCGGGGAAGTTGAGGACCGCGGTGGCGCCCTTGATGCTGAGTGCGGCCACGTCATGTGCCCGTGCCGCCATCTCCGCCGTGGGGAACGTCCCCAGCCAGATGCGCGACTTCTTGCGGGGCTCCCGGATCTCCGAGACCCACTTGCCCCACGCCCGCATCCGGACGCCGCGGTACGCCGGCGGCGTACCCCCATCCCGCGTCCGCTTCGTTCCGGCGCCGCTCTTCCTCCCCCCGGTAGAGGTAGCCATCGCCTGGTTCGACGCGTCGATCGCCTGAAGGGCTCGGGAAGGTGAAGAGGAGGTAGTGGTGGAGGACGGGGAGGAGAGGGAAGAAGACATCGAATTGGCGCTGCTCTCCGGCTCAGAGGAGTTGCGGGTGTCCGCCATTGATGTCAGAAGGACCGATCCTTTTGGTTGCGATGCCGTGTGATGTCCCTCTCCGACACTGTTCACTCCGAAAAAGCAAGCTTCCTGATGGCGTTCTCACGTTGCCCCCGCGTGATGCAGGCTACAGAAAGTAATAGTTGGTGGAAGGTGGCGCGTTCGAGAGCAGAGTTCTTTTAGCTTTGGCTCGGAAAGGTAAGCTTAGAACGACTAGCTGGCGAACAAGAGAAACCGGCATTGGCAACGGAGGCTCGAGTGGAGTGACGGACATGTATAGCTTCTGGAACCGATGGATGTGATTCAAAGGATAGGGTGATTTGGTTGGAGTAGCTGCAGGGCTTCCTCTACAAGTGCCTTGAATGAGTAGAAGATGAAGATTCGAGTTTTTCTTGGATAAGAAGAAGAAGAAGAAACCTTGAGCCGCTACCGTCGAGTTGACACCATGGAAGCAAACACATTTCGCAGAGACGGACGGAGGGAGAGAGAAGAAGAAGGAGGAGATGGGAGAGTTGGGAGGCCGAGGAGCAGGGCAGGGAGGGGTTTTAATTGAGGCGAAGCGTGCGGTCTAAAAGCGACACGCCACCGACCTCGCATTCCCCATCATTTCCCAATGACGCTTGCGCCCACTACTCCCTAGCAGTACAGTGTGCGCCGAGCCTCTCCCGTTTTATCTGTTACTTTCCTTCATCCTCCCAACATTCAATGCTCCAGTTTGCCATTCTCTTCAGTCTTCACCACCTCCTGGACCACTCTCTCACCCATTTACTCCCCCCGAGACCCATCGCCACTGGTCATCACCGAGTACCCATGATCAATTATTTGCTGCACAACCTTGCAAGATCTTTCTTCCTTCCTACACCACCTATCGACAACTTAGCTATTCTACACCTAGTCTTCTTTTAGATATCACGTAGGTCTTCTTCCCATGACTTCGTTGTCATGGCTAGTTGTTGCCCTCCTCGATCGTCTTCTTTGACGGTTGCGTTGTACATATATAGCCTGGAAGGGACCAAGAAGAGATGGGTGAATCGGCACGGTAACATTCATTATTGCGACTGAAGCCGCGCTACATCGGCAGGAAACGCCTGGATGAGGCGATCCTGTTTTAGATTATGCAGGTGAATTGTCCCATAGCTCGTTTGCACTTGCGGCATCGCTCGGAAATTTAAGATACTGGTACTTCCTGCTGCAGTCGGAACGAAGAAGCTTCTTTTTGCCATCCATGAAGGTTACCATTTTGATCCACCAACAAGATAAGAAGAATCTGTTCAACTGTTCAGGTGAATACAACCCCCAACAGATCCACTGGTGGCATCGTGAACAACAACGCATGGATCCAAATCCAAATCCAAATCGAGGTGAATTAATCTGGAGGAGGCCAACGAGCATTGATGACAACCGCCGAGTTGTTGTGCCTCCATGAAGATGAGTTGTCAACAAGCACACTTACTAAATCCCCCGTCCGAGTACAGAGTCGACGGAGGGGAGATACGGGCAATTCATGTGGAGATTTCGGTAGGTGGAGCGGATGGCAAAGGGTGTAATGGGTAGGTGAGGGAATGGGCAAGTGCAGGGCGCAGCCTTAATGGCCTTCGACATAACGTGTACGAAGCCGACCCGTCCCCCGTCTTCGACTGCCGAGTGGAAGCCGGGCCGGCGTGGTGTGTGGATGAACGTGGAATGTAGTGATGGCAGACACCTCACCTGATGGTACAAGTGCGCATCGACATAACCCTGGCCGTGTCCTGCATCACTGAGCTCTGCTACAGAAACTTGAAAGGACTTGCTCTGTAACCATGTAGCCATGGTGGTGTAGATGTATATATATATATATATATATTGACATGCAATAAGGCTAATAATGAGCAAGTGCTTGCTCAGGTCATGGAGATGGAGCCATGTGAGAGATGTGCATGCACATATAGGTGAAACATACCTCCATGCTCCCTACACTGCAACTTCAAGTAACACCCGGGGCCCCACATTAAATATTGGTGCCTAAACACCAATATTTTACTTCGTGTGTTGTGAAAATATGATCTTTACGCATTGAATTATTATTTGAATCCACCAAGCAAATTTTATATTTCGAGAATAGCACATACATACACTGCATGTAGAGTGATGACGACCTCTATACCTTATTCTTTCAGAATAAAAGTTATTGGGATGTCTGAATGATACATACTATGGGAATAGTATTCGGTATTAAGATTAAGCAAAGCAAAAAAAGTGCTTTACTGTACTGTGCAGTATAATAAACAAAGAAATTGTCTCTTTCTCCTGAAAAGAAACACAAAAGGATTGAGAAATATAAAATATAAACAGTGGAAGGCCTGAATTTATTGTTACTACTATAGTCGAGATGATGGTGAACTTTATATCTATAATAGTAGTCGAGATGCATTAGAGTAGTCATGCTGTCCATTTTGAGATCCACCATGAGACTGGAGCTTCTAAATTTATGTGTTAGAGCCCAACTTAGAATCCAAATCGAGGAACTATTCACCTCAAAATAATAAGAAAATATATGCTGGTATCTCGAATTTTTATTTTTCCTAATACTCAGGTGTGTTGAAATTGAGGGAAACTATTATCTGCTTCATTTATGGATGCTATTATCCTTATCGATCCACGTAGTGTTTTCCCAATAGAAGGTTTCTTTGTGAATCGTTGAAAGGTAAGTTTTATCTGTTTCATTTATGGAGCCAAATCATTATTAATGCCTTAGCCTCATTTGTAATATCTTAGTTTAATCTAAGATGGATAAAGATTCAGATTGACTTATAAGATTTTAAGTATATTATTAGCTTAGATTATAATATTACTAATAACTTAAATATTATCGGATAAAGATTCAGATTCACTTATAAAATTTTAAGTATATTATTAGCTTAGATTAACTTAGATTATAATATTACTAATAACTTGAATATTATCATAACAAATGGTTCTCAAACCGACTTAAATATTGGAGAGTCATCATTGGATATCATTGGATTTTATTGGGGAGTCATCATTGGATCTTACCATACATGTATCGTTGTGATAGTAAAACCGACGTAATATCAGGGAGCTATCATGTATTGTTGTGATACTAACCATACATGTATCGTTGTGATACTAAAACCGACTTAATATCAGGGAGATATCACTGGGCTTTACCGCACATACATCATGGTAGGTGATCAAGATAACCAAACATCTCAAAAGGACCTTCAGATGGATCCTCTATTAAACACGACAAAGTACATCACAATTCTTCACAAACAGAGACCAAGAACACAAGAAGGTTTACTGGGCAACCTGATCGTGATGCTAAAATCTGTCTGTGGTAAAACAATAATAAAATTCAAAGTAAAATCTCACAATCATCCGCTAGAAACTCAAAACCCAAAGGAAAATTAGATTGAAACATACACCATAGTATTTACGGTCATCATATTCTGATCACTCATCAAAGTGGCTAATGAAAACATTCTGCGGTTCTTCGTGAATCATTCTGGGAAAGAATGGCCAAGACGAGAGCCAAATAAAATGCCAAGGACATATATCTGGTTGCAGTTGTCCAAAAATTTGAGTTGTACCATCAGATACTGCTCTTGGAAAGAACTGCTGTGGTTGGTAGGAAGAAGAGGAAATGGAAGCCATAGGCAATGTCTTTTAGCAGATTACAGAGCTTTTGTCTACTGAGTTCTTCCCGAATCGCACTGCTATCAGCTGACATGACTGCTCTTTGATCAACTTATCTACAGAAGGTCTCTCCCTTGGCACGATCCCGTAATCGTCGTTGTAATCCTCCATTCCCTGAACCAATAGTTGCCATATCAAGGCACCTGCTCCAGCTCCATTTTGTCTCGCAGACTCGTGGATTTTGTTGAAGATAGACTTGTAAAATATTATTCGGTGCGAGTATTCAAAGTTCTTTGCCTTTGTGGAGAGGCCAAACTCAGTGAACATGATCGGCTTATTTAGTGTTTTCTCACCATCTTCAATGTGAGATGTGATCCATTTGGAGATGTATTCGACTTTCTCATTGAGATCTGCTTCTACCAACCTACAGAAAACAAAATTACTCTTTTGAATCTCTCGCAATATTTGATTGAATGGCATTCATGCATTGCATTTGAGAACAAGAAAGGTTCAGCCATTATAGGAAATCATCCACATTTCTTTCACCGATGTCCTGTGCATGCAAATCTATCTAGTGCTATGCATAATAAATTACAAACAAGAGGAGTCGTTGATGGAAGTACCATTGATCAGGATATATATGTGCGGACGCAAAGTCGACATAGGGGACTTTGGAGTTGCGAACGAAGTCCGATCCTAGAGTGCTATACCACTTTCCTGGATTGATGTTTTGCTTCTCTTCAGGACTTACTGGTCCATAGAACCCCTCAAGTCCAATCGTCAAGAGGTGCTTCTTGTCAATCGTTTTCACAAATTCTGTCATTTCTTCGATCCATTCCTGCAATTGTTTTTAGCCAAATGATAATTCGAATCTCCAAAATCTTGTATGTAAATTCTAATATTATAGGATCAAAAACTTTGAGAACAATGATGCTACCATGATTTTTCTCGAGCACTCCTAATTTATCACAATCATCAGCAAAATGATGCAGTAGGACATCGGTTAGAAATCAATGCATTCGGTGGAAAAAACTGTATGAAGGTATACAAGAAACTTTCAGAGAATGAAGTCAACTTATTGTTATAGCAATCAGTGGTTCCGAACTGAAGAAAATAAACATTAAAGGTTTTACATTAGGTTTTTTTTTTTTTTTCTGGAAAAAAGGCTTTTACAATTAGTTGCTACAATTTAGTTTGATCTATATTTTCTGGGAAGTAGTAAAGCTGTACATCATTTTGTAGTTGTCATATATGCACAGACTGAACAAAATTTGAGTAACAACTAGCAACATACTTGGAGAGTGTCACCAGAAGCATCCGATGCACATTGCGGTTCATTCATCAACTCCCAAGCGAAGATTGTGGGATCATCCCTGTACTCAATTCCAGTTAAATGGTTCTTCCTTGTCAATATGGTCTGTAAATAAGCCAAATTAGATTAAGAAATCACTCCTATAATTCTATCAGAGTTCTTTAAAGGGCAGGAAATGAAGAACATACATGATTTCTAAGCCAATATATCAGCTCAAAATTGAATGATAACTCAGTTTCAATGTAGACAGGGTCGATGGTCAAATTGCTTGATAGGTTAAGGGTTCCTGCGACAATTGATAGAGAAGGAATCGCTTCTTCGTATGCATCCCCTATTTTATGAAACGGTTCAAATAGTTGCTGAATAGATCTAAGGGATTTATGGTCAATGGTTCATGAAATGGCTACAGATTCCTCACTGACTCGGTGGTCTTGGTTGCCGGAGATCAAGATTGCTCAAAGTGTGGGACAACCAACAAAGGAGATGCTTACAGAAACTAAACAGGAAAGAATGTATTACCTTCAAGTAAATCTTGAAGTAACTACGAATTGAAGGATCGAAGAAGAAGGAATCATTCGAAGAACTCAGCCCAAAACCCTCGTCCCATGCCCATTTGACGTATTGCGTCTTCCCACCGTAGTGCTGCAAATTGTTAACCAGGCTCAGCAGCAACCTGATCCCATGTCTTCGTGCTTCCACGATTACCCAGTCCAATGCCTGCCATAACTCCGGTTATTAACGGAGAACACCATATTTGTGTTGCTTTCTGAACATAACGTGTTCGATGAAATGCCTCAGGTCGTTGAACAAACATATGGACAGATCTACTCAAACAGATCAATGATCATTAGACCGATCCATAGGAAACCCACGAAATCTGCTCGTAATGATCCCGAAAAGTTCTTGTTCCATCACTTTTTTAGGATATAGGGCAAGCCCACGAGGCCACGAACCCTAAAAGAGAAAGAGAAGGGAAGGGAAGAACATGTCATACCTTGAAGACCCGCTCATCGAAGATGCCGAGTGAGACCTGCAGAGCATGGTAGGAACCATCATTGAAGGCCCAAGTCCTGCAGACGGTCATTCCCATCTTCGCACCCGTCTGGAAGATTTCACTGACCCTCGGCCTGCTGGACTCCTCCACAGATTGATCCATCAGCCAGTAGGAGTTCCATCCGTTCACATAGAACGCCCTCCCATCCACCACGAACTGGGTGCCATTCCTCTGCACAAAGCTCAGCTCCGACTTCCCAGGAGAGAACTTGAAGTCCCCAAGCATCAGGTATATCAAGGCTACACACACAGCAATTCCCAGAACTGGATATACGATCCCGTTCCCTGCTCTCGCCCTATTGTGACCTGCAGAAGGCTTAAACCAGCTGCCGGGTCTTCCCGGAAGGATGTTCATTCCGATCCGAAGAAGCTCGACGAGTGATCGATCACATGCATCCACAAACGAGCCTGTGATGTTTTGCTTCCCACCCCTTGGGACCAGCGGTTGTGCAGGTCGAACAGATCACAGAATCGTTGGTTTCGATTTGAGCCTACGGAGGATACAGAGGAACAAGGAGAGCCATGAAGAAAATGGTGGGCAGGGGATTTGGTGAACTGTTAGCATCACGACGTCTTCGGCCCCATAAATTAGTCATGTGAGACCGCATCAAAGCAATCGGACGCCTTATAATACTTGTAGGACAAGTATTAGCTAGTCGTCGTGCTAACTTCCTACATCTTGCCTGGATATGTATAAGATTGCAGTTATGAACATTACTCTTTTAGATTCTTGCCAGATCTAATTGTTTTCCTGCTAGATCATGTGAGCATACAGCTGGAATATGCTAACAAAACCCTGTAAAATCACCTGTATAATGTCTACGGGAGAACATTCTACCCATAATGGTTCTGCTCATGTACCACACGAAACCTAATCGAACGACGTAGTCAACACGGTGGAACAGACCATTAGGTGGCGCATCATGATTGGCTTTGCAAGTGAGCCGTCTTGGTCAAAGCGCAAAATGAAATGAAATGAAAATAAAAATGTAAGGTTTCTTATTGCGTCCATATACCAAATGTTTTTGGGGCGAGGAAAGTACAGTGGCACACAACGTTATCCTGCGTTGGGTATTTGGTGGTGACAACCTACCTTCCATGAGGACCACGCCGATTTAGGGCAACTCGATATATTTCGTGGAAATGGGCAGTGCACGGCAGTAGGGTTGCAGCAACACTTGCTTGATACTACTTAGATCTGAATGGAGTGGTAGGTTTGGTGGGCAGGTGAGAGGTTGATAATAGAATCGGGTGTGATGCCACGGTCAACCAGGTCATGACGAAGGAACAGCGCAACTCCGAAGGGGCCTCACTCGCTCACCGACACCGGTTCGTTCCACCGACAGCGGTTTCGCCGCGAGATTTCTGCCGGTCAATCCTCAAACCCAACATTAAACGTTCTCACCGCGAGATTCCTACTGGTCAATCCTCAAACGATCTACGAATGCTCGGAAAAGATGGGCCTTTTGGGCTTGCATGGATGAAGGCCATTGGCACTAACATGGATCGAGAAACTTGATGAGGACGATGCTTGTGGGCGTTCTTGGACTGGTTTTTCCGGCACCGTCCAAGTGATGTGGACGATGCTTGTGGGCGTTCCACATGATTCACAAGTCGATGGACCCATTGACTCTTCTTCTTCTTTCTTTTTTTGATTTAAAATCCTCGGTTGGAATTGAAATTGAAATAATCAATTTCGATTCTCAAAAATCAAGAATTAGAATCGAACTGTCCGAACTGATTCCAGCGCGGTTCGATTCCGGTCCAGTTTAGGTTCGAATCGAACCGGGACTAGGTCTATTTAGACAACTATGTGTGGTGACATTGCGTTTAGTTGATTCGTGTCTTGATTTGGAGTCCAGACCGTCAACGTGATCCCGACCGAGTCAATCGAAGGCTTAATCTCGATCTGCCGATGCGTCAAATCCGGGCTCGAGCGCTCCATAATAGATTTCGGTCGAACGCTTATTGTTTCTGTGTTCTCCACCCGTTGTGTTCGCGTGTAGGTGAGAGTTGTTTACCCACACGCGTTGGAATGGGGCCCACGCAATTCATTGGCGTCCGACAACTGCACGTTGATCTGCACGTCCGCAAAAGTCAAGATCAGCTCATCACACATGGCTACATTCTGATATCACCGGCAGCCTAAAAGACGCACACTGTTGTTGTTGGTGTAAATCCAAAGAACACTCGGAAACATTCGGTCGAAGGATTTGGTTTTCGCCCGATCGAAAGTTTTGGAAGATTATTATTCCATGTTAACTGGATATTAGCAATGAAGTATGGATACATTTCTTGTTCAAGAAGATGAGGATTGGGCGATACCAAATTTAAATTGTCTTTGATTTGTTCGTAAGCTTTAGATTCAATTTAAGTCGATAATATTGTTGTTTACCAAAATTATAATTGTGCGTACAGTGCTACGGAGGGGATGAATTCATTCTCTTGCAACGGATGTGACCCTTCTCTCTGGTTGTGCCACCCTAACATGCAACAGATGAGGAAGATGACAACCGGCTATAATGACAAGGTCCTGCGGCATTGGCAGACGATAAGAGCATCTACGAGGACGAGGCAGCACCACTCTTTACCCTCCCTCTCCCCCCAACTTTCTTCTCGTTGGCATGCATGCAGCTGAAACATGGAGGATGCAATTACGACTTCTTTATCACGGTAAAATGCTTCCAAAGTTACTCTCCCCAGCAGTACTCTTAACAGTGATGTTTCAGAGATAGTACACGGTGGTGATGACCACCCATAAGAGTGAGAGTGGAGTAGCTCCAGCTCTACTATATCCTCTCTCTCTCTTGGGGTTGGGGTCTCCAAGGTCAAACTGCGGGGAACGATGGCGGAGCACGTGAACATTGGATTGGTATAAGAGACAAAAAGGAACTGCACCAGAATCCGCCATTGATCACTCGCAAGTATCCTTCTTGTGCTGTAAAGCGTTCTCTTCCCTTTTGGAACAGATAAAAGAGGAGCCTTTCTTTCTTTCTTTCTTCCTTTATTCATATTTGGAGCTTGCACTGAGAAACAAGGAGAAGAAACTCGGTGGGAAGAACAAAAGAAAGCTGACCATGGATCACAATCCTTTCGTTTACTCGGCCGTCGTTGTCACCCTCACCCCCACCCCCCCACCCCACGACACAACACGGCGATGCTGCTGAAGACCCCACGGATACAAGTGGGGGGGGGAGTCGTATCCATGGCGCAACACTGTTCATGTTTCTTTCTGCAGGTACATCATCCTTTGAGCATGGAGCTGAGATCGAGTTTGGAAGAACTACCGGGCAATGCATGGCTGTTAAAAGTTAAAGCTCTGCAGTTTCTGTTGCATGTCTCAGAAAAATAGAAGACAACGGGCAGATCCATTTCTTTGGCCACACTATATTTTTTTCTGGATCATTAATTATTTGAGAGTAAATATATGTCCGTACGATATGATTCATTCTGTAGCTTTTGGTGGTTGTGACTTTTTGGTTCTGCAGTTTGTGCTTGCAACATGCGTGCTGACTGGTTATTATTATGAACCCATCAATGAACTAATGAGCAGTAGACCGCTATTTACAGTTGCACTAATATATATATATATATATATATATCCATAATTTTGGAATTACGTGTATTATGTTTTTGAAGTGATATATTAATTTTTAAAAATAGAAGATAAATACGGCAATCACCGACTGCATAGGGATATAGGTGTAATTTTGTCGAAATGAAAACATAGGGTTGTGTCGAGTGATCACAAGAATCAATAATGATCAAAGCAAGTAAATGCTAGAAAAGATTCGTCTTTTCTTTTCTCTTCTTTTGCAATGTAGCGTCACTTCTTCGCTCGCCCGCTCGTCCGTCCGTGCCCTAACAAAAAAACATTGCCCGAGAGGGAGCAGAGCTGAGCAGAGCAGAGCAGAGAAGCGCCACATCGATCCCCACCTCCAAAGAATCCAAAGAAGACCCGATCGGGAAACCCTAGAAGAAACCCACACCCCGGTCTTGCGGCTGACCCTTGCCGAGCCGATCGATCTTCCCTCCACGGCTTCGGCGTCGCTCTTGGCGTCCCTTCCGATGGGCGTCGACGAGGAGGAGGTGGCCGCGGCGCTGATCGGGCGGCGGTGAGCCAGCTGGTGGTGGATCTTCCCGGGGAGCCCATGGGTTGCGCCTGTGGCAAGCCATTCGTCATCGAGGACAGCAGAGGGAGCCCTCGCCAGAGGCTGCCCGCTTCGCGGCTGCCGGCAGCGGCGGCGCCCTTGCAGGCGGATGCGCCGGCGAAGAGGATGGCGGCGGCGGTGTCTTCGTTGATGCGCGAGGAAGTGGTCGGGGTTAGGGTGGACGCGGTTGCACAGGTAGTGGCGGTGGAGAAGAGAGTGGGGAGCGGGCCGATTCGTGCTAATGGAATGGACGCCGATAGGAGGAGAGTGATGGAGAGGCCGGCACACCGGAACCATCCGATGCAGGTCATTGGCACTGTCCCAAAGGCTGTGGAGGGGGAGCAGGTGGCAGCTGGGTGGCCTCCTTGGCTTGCTGCGGTCGCGGGGGAAGCCATTAGGGGCTGGGTTCCCCGCCGTGCTGATTCCTTTGAGAAGCTCGACAAAGTAAGCGCCTCTTTAGGTCCTGGTATTATTGCCAAATATTGTCGCTATTTTTCTGTACTCTGGATGATAAATTATAGCCATGTTGTTGCTTTCTTTGATATACCATTTCTTCATAATGTTCTTTGAGAAGCATTTTGTTGTTCTAAGCCTCTTTTGAACAACAATGCCATTGACTAATTGATGAGGAGCCGAGAGAGCTTAATTAGTTTGACCAGTGGACTATGTTGCTCATGAAGTTATAAGATTTAATGGAAGTTGCAAATTCATCAAATCGTCTAGGTTTTCGTAGGCCAACATTGGTGTTAATTCCTTCAAAGGTTTGGATGCACTAGTGGGTTCCTAGGAATAAATACCATAAACATAATGTATGATATGTAAGTAAAAATTTAATATAAAAGTTTTAGATAATTTGTAAGTTAAAAAGCATATAACATAACCTATGCAATCCTTTGCCAATAGCTTCTGAATGGGGATCACATTAACATTCACTATTTCACATTGGAGATTCCAATCGTATCAATAAGACTTGTTAAGTTTCTATACAATGTCTCTTCCACAGGTGTTTTGATGAAAAACACTGCTTAAAATACCCACATAAATAGAAGTGAAAGGAAAATAAATTAAAAATTACTATAATAATTAAAATTTTTGGCAAGCATCGAGGACAATAATGAAGATGTATTAAACCAACATATGCATTACTGTGACACTGTCATTGTTCGTTGCACATGTACATATAACAACTATATTTGCTTGTAACTTGTATAACCAATTAGTTACACTTGTTGCATTACCTGAATGATAAGTATTCTTATTCTATAATTTTCTAGGTGAGTTTTATGACTCTACCATAATCAATTGTAACAAGCAGGCACTTAAGAGAACATGCAAGCCTTATGGGCCTGGGCAGCTTCCTAATTCTCATCTAGGCATCTAAGCATCATTTGGTCTGAAACTCAAAAGCACTTGGCATTTAGGCGGTGGCGTAGCTACGTGGCCTAGGCATTGCTCATGACAATATTGGTAGCTTCAGATTTCGGTTGCATGATGCTGACTACATTGGTGGTTCCACTTGTTAGAGGGGGATTAAGTATTGCTTTTATGAATATGAACCCTTTTTGCAATGAATTGGATTTTATGATCTTAATTTAGTGGTTTTGTTGTTCACACAGCATCATAATTTTAAAAATGGCATAAATGACTCTAGAAATTAATATTTGGTCATATGCTGGAAAAGTTGCTTGGATTTGGAAGTGGATGGTAAAGATAGTATTTTGATTTCGATATCTGAGGTTAATGTTGCTTTTTTACAAAGTAGTGTGATGTCCCAATTATGTTGTTTTAGGTCAATTTGGAAGTTCTGGCAAAATTTCTTGGTTTTGGAAGTGGGTGGTAAAGATTGTATTCCATTTTGCTATTCGAGGTCGATGTTACTTTTCATAGAGCAAGTGTGATACCCCAATTAAGTTATATTGTTTTAGCTATTGGAGGTTCAGCTCATGTTTTGGTGGCTTGTTGAAGGACAGTGCATCCATCTTCAATCATATATGTTTTCTTAATTGAATTTAATAGCAATGTCAAGATCCTAAGTAATACTTGAGGTTTGAAGTTGCTACTGCCACTTTACTGGAGGCAATTAGTGTGGTGATGTAGAAATTGTGGTTTCATGGGTTACTCCTTTGCGATTAGGATCTCTCAGGTTAATCAATGAAGCATTGATGCCAAGGTTTAACAACTCATGATTCATTGTTCAAAAAAAAAAAGAGATTAGAATCTCTCAGATTGGTTGATATGGATTGAATTTTGGCAAAAGGGTTTTAAAAATTGTGATGTTCCCATATCTATACTGCTTGTACAGATGATAAGATTCTCTTGTACTAATTTAGTTGCAAAACAAATTCGAATGTTTTGGTCCTCCAGACCTTGTGTATTGAACATGGGCACAACCTGACAATTTCACTTTGATCTGAAGCTAGCTGCTTTGGAAATCATTTAGAACCTGTTCATGTTGTTTTTGAATTTTGCTCACAGTTTATCTTGTCATCATTAGTATATTTCTTTCCTGTCTTGCATTTCACTTGATTAGCAGGTTTATTCTTTTTTTTTTTTCAGTTGCAAAGTGTGTAATAGACTTTTGATTGCTAGCAATAGATGCTTGGAGTCCTGCTTTTTACATAAAAGTTCACACCACTATAAAATTTATGATAGCTGATGCTAATTATTAATATTGTAATTCCTAAAGTTGTACTCTTTATGATAGTATTTAGATTGCAAATTCCTAGTTTATTTAATTTTGAAACTTCATCTTGCAGTTTCATCATGTTTGGTAATGTGATGAAGCATTATGGTTTTTGCAGATTGGCCAAGGAACATACAGCAATGTATACAGGGCTCGTGATCTTGACAATAAAAAGATTGTTGCTCTAAAAAAAGTGCGGTTTGACAATCTGGAGCCTGAAAGTGTAAAGTTTATGGCTAGGGAAATTCTCATTTTGCGGAGACTTGATCATCCAAATATAGTAAAGTTGGAAGGTTTAGTAACATCACGTATGTCTTGCAGTTTATACCTTGTTTTTGAGTATATGGAACATGATCTTGCTGGTCTTGCTTCTTTCCCTGGATTGAAGTTCAGTGAACCCCAGGTGACTTGGAATTTGTAATATATTCTTTCTGTCATATACTTGAGTATTATTATTTTATTTCCATAGGGGAAAAAGAATCGATGTTTGGACATGACATGATCACAACATGTTTGAAGTTCACTGATCGTTTAAGCAAGCTTAAAATAGCTATATAACCTATCTTCAATTTTAGAAGATGATGATCTTGTGGCTATTTGTATCTTAGTTGCATGGTTTACAATTTTTTTGGTTGTCGTACAGGTTAAATGTTACATGCAACAACTTCTACGTGGCCTTGACCATTGTCATTGTCGTGGAATTCTGCATCGGGATATTAAGGGCTCCAATCTCTTGATAGACAACAGTGGCATTTTAAAAATTGCAGATTTTGGTTTGGCAAGTTTCTTTGATCCTGATCAGAGACTGCCATTAACTAGTCGTGTAGTTACCCTTTGGTATAGACCTCCAGAGCTTTTGCTAGGAGCTACTAATTATGGAGTGGCTGTGGACTTATGGAGCGCCGGATGCATCCTTGCAGAATTATATGCAGGCAAACCTATAATGCCTGGAAGAACAGAGGCGAGTTACTTCATGACTAGCGCAGATTTATTATCTCTTTATTTGTTGGGGATCTTATCCCGTTATTTAAAAACTAGAGTGGGCTTTCAGTTTCGTCATAATTTTGTTCCTCTCATCTATACTTCACACTGTGATTTGACATATTGGTATTATGCTGTTTGTTAAACTTAAACCCGAACCTTCCTATATGTGCTTTTATCCTCACAATATGGGTATGCACTCTTCAAAGCTCGACAAAATTTTACTTTTTCTACCTGTTTCTTATATTGAAACTTTAGGAAAGTTAGATGTGGCAGGAAAACTTGAAATGGGTTAATGGGCTGACTGCTGAGAATGGTTTATTACCAGCATAAGTTAAAGTCATGAAACTAAAATCATACATGTATATTCATTTGGATAAGTGAAATAAGGTTCATGATTGAATACTTGGCTATAACATGAAAAATCATCAGAAACTCGATCAGGATTTGCTAACCATGAAGGAATTGGCTAATTCTGGCCGTCCTTTGTAGGTGGAACAAGTAGAAGAAAATGGAGAAGGAAAGAAAAAAAGTAGTAGTAGGAGGAAGAAGTGAAGACCAAGTCTATGCCATTTTATTATTGTTTAGAATAAAACTTTTGTTGTTCTACCATATCCTATACCAAACCCAACATCAAAGGTATCAAAAGGACCACTGATGTTCTTGTGCGCCCCACATTTGTTGACCAATAGGTATTTTCCTTTTGTATTGGCTATACATTGTGATCAACGAGAGTCTTATTTAAGTTGTTACCAAACTTTAACTTGCATTTTAGTTTTCATATTGTTAAGTAATAGTAAATTTTTTAAAGATAAAATCTCTATTATCATCAACAAAATGGTTAATCAAACTACATAGAAAGTAAGAAAACAAAATCTTTTGGGATATTTATTTATTTTTGTTAAATTTCAATGTATATATATTTTATTTTCTGGACACGTTTGAATTTTATGTATTTTATTTTATTTATTTTTGGACTGATCTAATCCTGCTGATCTAGGCCAACATAGGCTTGATCCCGTGCCCGGTTCCAGTCCAGTCTTGTATACTTGACTCGGAAGTTAGTTACCTTAGGACTTCTTAATGCTTATGAATCTAGTTTCTTTGTGTGTAAACGTATGACTCATAGGATATATGTAAATATAATTAACTTGTTAGCTTGTTACTAATACGGCTATATGATCTCTCAAGTGTAATGCTTGTTTTTATTGCCTCTTGAGCAACTTGAAGTGTTGCATTCATTTGTTGAGATTAAAGAACATATATTTTTATCTCTACTGGGACTTTTCAAGATACTTCTCCCATATTAATGAATTAGACGGGGGAAATTTTATTTTCTGAATTTTGAATTCACTGTAGCTGTAAGGTAGATGATTTTTTACATCTGAGGTGGACCTGGCTTAGGAACTTTAGGTTCCTCAAAGTCGAGTTTTGAAGCCAAACTTTGTACTGTCAAAATTGGTGCAGCACAAAATAGTGTAGGAGATAAGTGCATCAAATATCCAAACCATTTAACCAGAATGTGCCATTGTGCTGTTCTTAAAAAACATTTATACATAGGTTTGTCCCTATTGTCATGAGAATTTGCAGGGTTCGTGGTGCAAAAATTTGTTTTCAAGTTTTAGTCAGTGTATGTTGATGTTTTCAGTGTGCCTCTGCAGGTAGAACAGTTGCACAAAATATTTAAGCTTTGTGGTTCACCGTCTGAGGATTATTGGAAGAAATCTAGATTGCCCCATGCAACCATTTTTAAACCACAACAACCTTATAGACGATGTGTTGCAGACACATTTAAGGACTTTCCGTCTGCAGCTTTAGCACTAATTGAAGTCCTTCTATCAGTGGACCCTGCAGACCGTGGAACTGCTGCATCTGCCCTAAAAAATGAGGTATTTGTTTTTCCATATTTAAGCATTACTAATTGAGATAGTATCTTGATGCTGCTTTTAATTTATGGATCATTTTTTAAGTTATTGTTTTACATCATTTGGTTATATTATTTTCAACAATATCTTAAATCAGATTGTATGATATTTATGGTGATATTGTTCTTTTCTATGAGTTAGTTTTGAACTATTTTTGGCTTACTTTGCTTCTCTTAATGTGCTCGCAAAGGCTTTGTTATCATGGCGTGCGCTGATTTTCGTGGCAAGTGCTCCAGCACAGATGCTTTCTTTGCCTAATTATTTCTTGATGTATATGTTGTTACAGTGCAGATACAGTGATGGGGCAGTGTTAGCCAATTTTCACCTGTTGTTTGAGCTTTTTTCCATATAGATGCTCTATTGAGGCATGTTTTCCCTCTATTATAGCTTTGGTGCTTTGAAATAATATAGAAATATTCAATCTCTTAACATCAGCACGGAGAGATTCTCCACTATACCAAAATAGCATAAACTTTCTTAGTGCTTAATGACAGTTTTGAGTTTTAGAGGGCCATATCTAATTAGTCGGAGGGATAAGTCCAGATTTACCCATTCTTCAAGGAAGTTATGTGAATTTTTTGTTATGACGGGAGTACATACATATGCATGTGTTCCCTAATACATGAAAGTATGCTCAGAAATATTTTTCCTTTTTGGAAGATATAGGACCAAAAACAGTCAATTTATTGATATTGGAAGATCAAAAGGATTCTTTGAATGTCTCTTTATTGGTTCAGTCCATATGACGAGAAATGTGGATCCTCTATTTGGGGTGGTTAGATCTTGCTCCTTGTCGCCATTTTCTTGGAGAATGGATGACTTCATCTCTCCACTCATCAGGTCAGAATTTAGTTTGGGACAAACAGTGCTTAAACTTGTAACTTCCGCCATGACCAGGAGGTTAAAGATTTGTATCACTAAGCTGAACTTGTCATGTCTTTGAGTAACCTTTTCTTAGCTTCTAGACATGCCCAGCTGTTGCCCTTTACAATTTTCACGATATCCTGAAGTAACAATTGGTAAGAGTGTTTCTCGTATGGCGTCTTTTTTGACTTGCATATGTTTTTTTTAATATCATTTTAAAAAGCTACTGCTTGTTTTGCAGTACTTTACAACAAAGCCTCTTGTTTGTGACCCTTCAAGTTTGCCTAAATATCCTCCCAGTAAAGAGTTTGATGCAAAAAGACGTGATGAGGAAGCTCGAAGGTCTGTACCGCCTGCTGAATGTAGCTTTTTTGTGCCATCCTTTTTTGGTAAAATTTACACCAAAGTTAATGGTGCTATTTAATGTCTAGATGTGGTGCTTTTGTGTTATTGAATATTCAAACCTGAAAGCATAATTTTAAAAATTCTTTTTTAACCCTTGGTGGTGGTGGTTGGATTTCTACTGTCAGCCCTTGCATTGTGCTTCATGATTATGTTAGGAACTTATAGTGATGCATAGTTGATTGATAGCTATGATTAAGCTTCCACTCTTTCAAATGAGCATTCTTATAGGGATATGTATGCAACTTCCTGGTTCCACCCAATGGTTCAAGTTCTTGTAGGTATATGAATGTTATGAGTCTTATGACAATGCTGAGTATGATAGCATGCATTTTCTTATCCATTTATATGTATTAGTTAATACTTTCTTCTTAGAAGTAGCACTTTCATGGTTATTTAGTTCCCAACAGGTATCCTGGAACTAGTGAAAGCCTTGAGTAAGAGATCTTGTTTATTATAATTGATTGGTTAGTAGAAAGGTTTTAAGGGGAGAATAGATGCACATTTGATGTTTGTACAGCTGATCATGAAGTAGCTTTCTATTGTTTGAGCAAAGGTGGATATAAATACAAGATGCTCAAAAGCTACTTATATGTTATATATCAATCATATGTTTCTGTAGCTAAAACCTATGGTTGCATATCATTGCAAAACTGCTTGAATACACTTTTAATTTAAATATTATACACAAGATGTACAATTTTGTGGTTCCAATGAACTCATGCTTTAGTGTATTGTTGTAACTGTGACATTGACATCTCATTGATGTTCTTCACAGGCAAGGTGCTTCAAGGGGTAAAGTACATCGTCCAGATCTTGAAAAGAGAGGACAAAAAGAATCTAGAGCTATTCCAGCGCCTGATGCTAATGCTGAGTTAGCATCATCAATGCAGGTTCTTCGTTATCTTTTCAATTGTATTGCTTAGTTCATGTTCTGCATAGCCCCTTTGGCACTAATTAATTATTAGACACCAGACATCTCTTTCCCTTTCTGTAGCAATTTATGGAACTTTGTTAATCCTCCTTTCTCTTTTTCTTCCTGTCTTCTTTACCTTTTCCTTTCCTTTGTCTTCTCTTTTTTCTTGTTCATTTCTTTATGTACATGTACAGGCAGATGTGTATTTTTATGTGTGTATTCGTCACTTAAATAGTATTTGCTGAATTGTTGTTGACAGGGGTGTGTGTGTGCGTGTGTGCATGCATGCTCCTGTTTAATAATATGCAAAAATCTTCACATGATTGTTATCCACATATGAAAAGAAATGTGATCAGTTGCTCCAAGACAATGTTATAACCTGCCTTGTGAACATTCTTGAGATTCGGACACTTTGTGATGAAGTTACTACTTTGTAATCAAGCATTGATAGAGCACGGATCTCTTAGCCTAAATTAAAATCCATGTTTGCTGCATCTTGTTTCATAGAGCAAAGTCTCATTGGTAAGGAATAGTTGCCTTTTAATTTGACCTGACTTAAATTCCAATTAACCTGTGTGTTGATTACTGTTTGACTTACTCAGTTACTCGTCTCCTATTCTACAAGATTTTAGTTCAGTTCTGAGAGTTATGATTCTCTCTCTAGTAGTCACATATTTATCTATCATTTTATTTAGAGTCGTAGCTTTATCTATCATTATATTTAGATTCAGCACCAAATTTTCTCATTTTCTCAACTAGAGGAATTTCCATTGTGCTACTTATTTTTTCTTGAAAGGAATATATCACAAGATGAGCTGCTAAAGTGTCAAGGGTGCATTGCTGAGCTCTGAGAGGCAAGGCATTATTTCCCAATTATTTGTGATTGGTTACATGTATCATTGAGTAGCAAGGCATCAAGAAATATTTAGCCCATTCAGTGCAGTCCTTATACATTCCACATCTTGCTTCTCTAGTTCAGTGTGAAACTGTTCATAAATCATAATAATCATATTTTTGGAAAATGTTTTTGAATTTTCATTCATTACATTTGGTTGTCATATGAATCATTTTTATATTTCAGAGGAGGCAAAGCCAGGCTAATTCCAGAAGCAGGAGTGAGAAGTTTAGTTCACAACATGAGGAAGTTGCTTCTGGGTTTCCAATCGAACCACCTCGAGTAACCCCAGTACTTGAAGTATCTGAAGAGCCCCAGAATCAATTTTCTAATAGGTCTTTCCATTCTGGACCTTTGGTTCATCGAAGTCAATTGCCAAAAGCTTGGAAAAATGAAGATCTACCCAAGGTTTCTGCAATAGCAGATTCATCAGGATTGCCTGGACCAGCCACCACAAGGAGGAAAGTTATATCAAATGATGGAAATGAAGATTTCATCGCCCAATTGGGAGGTCATCCATCTGGTAGGTTATCTGAGTCTGGGAATGAGTCAGATGGCAAAAAGTGTGATCAAATGTGTCATCAGAGAGAAGATGAGAGGAGCAACATAGGTCAACCAACTGTAAGTATTCAAAATCCTGATCTATAAGCTTCGGCAATTATTTTATCTGTTTATCTATTATTCCAAATTAGAGTTTGTTAACATGTCTTCACTATTCATAGGGTTGTAGAAATATCTTGAGAGAAATAAGGAAGTAATGACCTTCCGATATCATTCTGTGTGAAATTATGAAATACAGCGGTCTCTGGTTACAATAAGATGACTGAACCTGTATCTACTTGTCTTCTTGCTTGCTCCAAGTAGCATATATCATCACCAAATTAATGGTTCATTTTCTGCAGTTTATCATTTTTTTATTAGGAAGTTGTATACGTTTCTTAGATTTTATGGAAGATTCTAAATATTTTATTTGTCATGCTCAACAATACAATGTAATGCACACCTTGGTGATGCTCAAAATTCATTAATGGAAAAACACCAATTTTATCTGATGTTGTAAATCTTCTTTGCTGATGGAATTTGGTCGTTAATAATCTGATGACGCTCTAATGAGGATAAAATGAGGGTGAATCTTTTGGTGTGGGGAGAGATAGAGGAAGGGTTAAGAAAACTTTCTAGTAACCACTATAAACTATTTGATTGCTTTTGATCAGGTAATTGTTAGAAAATGATCCATTTGGCAGATCCCAAGTTGTTGGGATCACACGACATGATTTTGTGGTTGTTGAAATTTAATTAGCTGGCAATGGAGATTCTTGACCTCCAAGAAATAGTTCGGTAACCTGAAGTATGGAAAATACTCACCAGGAATATTCTGCCAGGTAATTATCAACAGAAGAAATTGTCTAGTTTATTTAGCGTAAAACTATTTCATTTTACAAATCTCAAACAATGTGCCGCATCAATAGAAATTCGTTCTGTTTCCTATTTCATTTTTTAAATATTTGATAGTATTAATATATTTTATAAATTTGTTCTATATCTGCACTACCACAGTGGGAGTTGGCAGCCATTTCTCTGATAGGGAGTTGGCTTACTCGCCACATGCCAATGCACTAACAGCCTTTTAATTTTGCTTTATACTATGCAAGTGTAAGATTTTGATTATAAGAATCTTACTGCAAACTTCATTGTTTGCTCGGCTCTGATCTGAACATTTAAAAAACCATATGTGCAGGATCATGGACCGAAAGGAAACAAGATCCATTATTCCGGACCCCTGCTACGCCCATCTGGAAATGTAGATCAGATGCTCAAGGAGCATGACCGTCAAATCCAAGAGGTATTCCGACGGGCTCGAATCAATAAGTCAAAGATCAGAAAAGTTCAAGGTGATGGAAACCAGCTGGGTGTCAAGCCTAGTGACTTCATTGCCATGCCAGTGTATCCTTCTAGTCGTGGTTCATCTGTTCCGGTTTTCACATCAAGTCGTGGACCTGCACAGTGAAACCTGAAGAGAAGCACTGGAACCAAGCGGTTGGGTAGCAAGTTGTGTCAGCGGAGCCCTATCCAGTATTGTTGATTTCTATTGGATATAGTGTAGTACTTTGTTATGGGTGGTGGTGAGGTCAGGTAATGTACAGATTTCTTTGTATTTGCTTGTTAGTGAGACAAGAAACTATTTATTAATTGAGCGGAGGTAGCCAATTGAGCCGTAGTCAACTGGTGCCGTTGTAGTGCAGCTCTTATAAACTTACGAGCTTCGGTGTACCGACATTTTGGTTGTTGATATCTCCATCTGTTTGGCGCAATGTGTTGAACTAAAAATCTGACCTTGCTCATGTAGTCTTCTACTATCCTCTTTCTCAACAATCTAGTTCAGATGATTCTTCAGAAACTTTCGCTGGGAGTTTGTCCCGCGAAAGAACAAGTGATGTTCAAGTTTGCTGTTGGGTCGATTCTTGTGAATGCAACGTTTCAACTGTTTGTACTCATTTGTCAAGGGCTAGCAAATGAAGTGGTCAGTCACTTCTAAAACAATCCTTGTTACTGTATATTATGAGAGTCATCTGATGTTACCATTCATGTATCTATTTAGTTCAGCTACGTTGCTCAAAGTCCAGTATAATCTCTTTATACCGTCAGAAAATAGTGTTGTAGTGACTAGTGGTCCATAGGCACACCTGCAGCGGGATTCTTGGTAGCTTTTTTTGGGTCTGAGAATTTAGTGAAGCTGTACGTCTTTTGTTCATTTAAATGGCCGTCTCCATCATCGATCCTGTTGGAACTTTGGAGAGTATCGATTCACTGCAAGTGAACTGAACTTGGATTTGTCAGGCAACCACTTTAAGTCAGATTTCACGTGATGGCTTCATCAGTTGTCATGGCAGTTTGTCCTCGGACTCACCGATTGTGTTAACTTAGTCGGGTCCCACTTGTCGTTTTTGTGCCTACGTTCAACATTTCTCCTCGAATGATGATTAATTAGCGAACGCTATGTGGAATTATAACCAAATAAAAGTGTAGGTCGGGTTAAGGCTTTCGAGAAGAACACAGGAATGACATTCTCATACTCTCTCTCTCTCTCTCGATCGATCATGGTGCCCTGTACGACGTTGGGTGCTCGAGACAAATCAAATCCTCTCTGTGTCGATAACATTGCTCTCCCTTGCATCCTCTTTAATGATGAATCTATCTGCTCACAAATCCATTAGCCTCTGGTGGTTGATCTTCTCCCTCGAGTCCGAACATATTTTTCCTTCGTATAAATGCAGTGTTCTTCTTCGGAACGTGGTTCATCATCCACACGATTCCTCTCCCACCACCATCACAGAATCATTCTCCACCAAGGAGTGTGGAACAGTGGAAGAACACATGCACCTCGGTTACATCGTATTCCGAGGGCTCTTGATGATGAGAAGTTGATCGAAAGAGTCGATTCCTCGACTCTGCTGTCACGCTTTCAATCACATCAGCGAGAGCTAAAGAGAAGCAGTCATTTAACTTAGATAAAGCCACGAGTAGCCTTTTGTACTGTTGAAATGGAAATCAAGAGCAGGACGTAGCCATCAACAGCCATGGAGTCAAACCATCTCAATTACAAGTGGCAGGATACGAGTTGGAGGAGGCCTTTGGGGAGGTCACCGGAAACAGAGGCAGCAGCCGCGGTGGCTGGCCGTCTCTCCTCGCTGTCCTCGGCGACGGATGAAGGTAAAATCCCTTCTCGGCGATCGCCCGGTCCTCGGCCCACTTGGCGGAGTCCGTGCCGCTGAGCGGCTGCCGCTCGAAGGGGTCCGGGATCAGAGGAGTGACAGGGCTCAGCGACAGGGAAGGGAAGTCCAGCGTGCTGGGCGAGGGAACCTCCGGCAGCTTGCGAGGAGAGAAGGCGGCGCCACCGACGGGGGAGTTGGGGTTGGAGTCCAAGAAGGTCGGTATCAGGGGGCCGATCATCTTGAGGTTCTTGACTCTGCTTCGCCGCTCGTAGAGCTTGAAAGCGGCCTTCCTGGGGCCGGTGACCTTGGCGGCAGGAGCTACCGAGCTTTTCTCAGCTGTCGAGTTGGCGGCGGCTGCGGCGGCGGTCTCGACGGAACCCGTGAGCATCTGGACCACTTGCTTGAACGAGGAAGCGTCGGCATGAACGAAGGTCGTCGGGCACGGAGTCACTTCGCAGGCACTCGGAATGGGCTGTGGAGTCAAAGGTGGTAGAGCTGTTGGCGACGACGGAGGTGGTTTTGCTGCCGGTGCTCCTCCGTTGGTGCTACTGTAGTTGCTGCTACTCCTGGTGATGGCTGCGTCCCGTGGTTTTGGATCGATTTCCATCGATGGAGATGAACAGGGACAAGGAAGAACAGTCACGGTAAAGAAGAGAGGGAGAGGGAGAGGGAGAGGGAGAGGGAGAGGGAGAGGGAACAAAGAGGCAGGGAGCGAAAGAATAGAGTAGTTCGTGTGGGCAAGAGAAGGTTAATACAAGAAGAAGAAAAAGAAAAGGAGAACTCTGGGTCGGCTTCTTCTTTCCCAGAATAAAGTGATGGCGCAGCATGATATCATTCTTCTTGTTCTCTCTTATTTGGATTGGATCTTTTACTCCACCTCAATTACCCTTAGAGAAGAGCCAACTAATAGATTTCGAGAGAGAAAGATTACTTACAGATTTGGAGTTCTGTCGAGAAAGATTTCTAATTTTATATCGTCTTTGCTCAAGTGTTTCTAATGCTGCACTAAACAGGAAGTCATAAAGCCTCTAAGATCATGTTTGGCTCTTTGGGAAGACGAAGGAAGCGCACAGTTTCTTTCAACATCAATGTTTCGACAGAGACACAGAATTAATCACGTGAAAATGGCGCACATGCAAACACACGAGAGAGTTCATCAGCTGTTGCGTGATTTCTTATTGCAGCTTTTGTTGACGAAGCGAAGCAGGTCAGAGGTTGGCTGTCGGCGAGCAGAGCAATTAAGCTCTTTGGCAACCTTCTCTTCTTTCCTGCGGTGCTGTCTCTGTTCTTGTCGAGTTAGCAGCGCCACTGTCGTTTTCGCTGGCCATTTGCCAGTGACTTGAGCTGAACCTAATCGTGTTATTCTTTGGTGTTTTTGAGATATTCAACATTATTGATTAATTTAAATTAACTGAGACGATCACATTTGAGATTAATATTATTATTTTTATATAAAATAATTGATAAAGTATAAATATAATATTCCTTTTTAATCCACATCGAATTTACTGAACTATGTCACAGATTTGAAGTAAAGTCGTCAATACGTAATATTTGTAGATGTAGCTTCGTATTGGGTGAACCGTAAATATCAAAGTTGGGCCGAGGACGGAGATGGCTTAATCGAAACACGGTGAACCGGTCAGATCGACGCTAGGAGGCCCAATAAGACCCGAACCCGTCGAAATTTAATTTAAACGGATCAAATATAGGTGGATATCCGAAAAAACAGATCCGAATCGATTTGTTCGGCCCTATAAAAGACCCAAAACACTCCTTCCCCGGAGGAACGTTATCCGGTGCCGTAAGGGGGGGGCCGCGAAGAAGTGGGTGGAAAGGGAAGCACACACGAGGAGGAAGAATGGGGCGGGGGACGGAGAAGATGCTGAAGGCGGCGAAGCAGTTCGCGGAGACGCAGTACAAGAAGCTCACGGCTCGCTACGGCCAGCAGATGATCGACCTCCTCGACCTCCCCATCCGCCTCGTCCTCTCGCCCTTCACCTTCGCCATCGACGTTGCTGGCTCCGCCCCTCGCGGCTTTGGCCTGCCTGAGCTCGCCTCCAAGATCTCCTTCTCCGCCATCTTTGTACGCGCTCCATTCAATTCTTTCGTTCTTGAACCCCATATTTGTTGAGACTTCTTGACGACAGGTGACTGGTTTCTTGAATTGGCTGGTTGTAGTTGGTCGCCACACTGGGGACATACGACATTGCCTTGGAATTGGGGAAGAAGGTGGTCTGCCAGCGGTAATTTTGGCCCTTATTAGTTTAGGTTCTGGTTGTCATTTGCTAAGATTCATCGGTGAAACCTTACTGCTAGTTTAGTTCACCTCACCTTTCTTGTTCTGATCTTTTTGGCAAAGATTCATCGATGCAACAGTAATGCTATCTTGGATCACGTTGCCTTTCTTGTTGTGATCTTATTGGCAAAGATTAATGGATGAAACCCTACTGCTATCTTGGAACACCTTTCTTGTTGTGATCTATCTTTAAAGTGAGGTCGAAAAGGTGCTTGTTTGAAACCAATTAAAGAATGCAATTGAAGGGGTTTTATAATATTTGGTTCTGATATGATGGCACACTTTTGGTCAGACAAATTGCAATGTTCATTTAAATCTTTTGCACCGGTAAATGATCACAGGTTCTTGCTTTCCTTCATTTCAGAAATTGCTCTACTTGCAATGGCTGGCAAGCTTTGAGATGTACTATGTGCAAGGGTACAGGCAAAGTGCACTATCAGGTGAAGAATTATAACACCAGAAGGTAAGCAATGTCTCTTTTTCGTCATGTTTTTTATTTTGGAGATTATTGTTGGTGCTTTCATCCAGTACCTTGATAAGCAGTTTATTGCTGAAAAAAGGAATGTCATAGATTTTTGTATATACAGCTCCCAACGATGTGCTTCATCCATCTGCTTCATGCATTTCCATCTAATCTTAATCTCTAGGCTTGATCATTTTGAGTTGCATTACTAAGTTTTTCTATGCTTGACTCTAGTTAAAACAAGATGTTCTCCATGCTTTGATGGATATGTAGATGACGCCACAAGGGTCAATTCAGCACCTTAATCCAATTAGTGGAATTTAGGGGTGGTTACTCATACTAGTGAATTTGACTTAGGACAGGCTTGATCCACCAGTGTTTTGTTGAATGTGCCCTTTAGTCATCTTGTTTGTTCATTATTAGAGGCAGGAAGTTAAACAGCTTCCTATTAAGCATCGTACTAGGCTAAATGATTTTCTGCATCATATGCATCCAAATTAGAAGCCCAATTCCAACAAGCCCCATCACCGATGGAAGCATTACTTGACCAGGTGTTTGTAGTTTTACCATAAGGTCAACTAGCCAAGTTAATGTGCTGAATCCCTTACTGTGATGGAGTTATTGTGGATTTATGATTACAGGTCAAGATTGAAATTTAACTTGTGTACCATGTTTTATCTGTTTTATGCTTTATAGTTTATGCAACCAAAATCACAAAACTTGATGTTGGTCATACTGTAATTACCATAAACCTAGCAGCCAGCCGGAAAATAGATTTGTTAACCTAGAGGATGGAAGTCTGAGCTCCATATGGTGAAGACCTGTTAAACCCTGAAATAAACAGATGTAAAATCGTCGTGGGTGATTCCACAATTATACAAAATAAATGTGATAGGTTATAATCTTGAGAACTTAAGGTGGATACTAGAAGTAGAAACCCCTGTTCTTCTTGAATCTACTTTTTGTATTTTTACTAATGGCACACTTTCACACCTTTGTTTGATGCTACTAGCTTTAGGTGCCTCTTTTAGGTTTTTCCCTCATGTTGCAATCATGCTTGATTGGCTGCAGATAATTGTGTACTGAGCTACCGTTTAATCAAGTTTTAGATATGATTATTTATTTATTTATCTGTGTCACTGTTATAAGAATTTTTCATGGACTTATTGTTGTTGGAATCCTCTTATTTCCTAGTACAACTTTGTCTCACCTTTTTTTCACTTTGGACCATCCTAGTTTCTTTCACATAGCAGTTCCCAATTAATCTAACTTGTAAGATACTGCTATGATCATTATTTCTTGATTGGATATATTTTTATATAAATGAATCTTACTCTAGGTGTATCCTAAATTTGCATTTTGATCTATAATTAGGACTATCAGGGACGATGAGGTGAGGATCGGCATTTGACAATTTCATGATGTTTATTAAATTTTAACTATTAATTAATGCTTGCAAGTGTATCAACTCAGGTTATTAATATGTGTCGCAGTAGTTGCATTATTCAAGTGAATTTAGTGGCTACTATAATCTCATTGCTTTGGGTATTCCATGAATTTGTATCTGGTCTGCTCAAGAGATGCATCGTAGTCTGTTTTCTAGATTCATGCATTCACCTCTTTAAATCATGTCCGATGGATATCTTCTTAGTGGATATGTGTCCATGTTGTTTAACACTTATCAAATTTCACATGTTTATCTATATATGTATGTATGCATATGTATATGTATATGTGTATATACTGATTGCAATCAAAAGTTGAATTCGTCAAAGTTTGGATGATAAGCACAACCTAGTGCAATGCCATTACAAGTGGCCTTTCTATTTCCTTTGAGCTCTTTTATCTTATTTCTACAATTCATTTTCTCAAAACTTTGAAGTGTCCTATATACATACTTCTCTTCTATGCATACTGGTGTTCTATTGTTTTTCCATACTTAATTTTACATCGGGGCATGTGTTGAAGTCTGATCCATATAGCCGACCCCAAGTGATTAAGATTTTACGGCTTTGTTGTCATTGTTGTTGTTGAAGCTCCTAGACACTCTCATGGATACAATGTCTGTGTGCTTTTATAACTTTTCTTGTTTGTAGTGCTGCATGAGAATGGGGGCAACTACTGTAGTCCATGACTTATTACTAGATTATTAATATTTCAATTTAACAATTGAACCTGGTTAATTGGTATTTTGGATTTATGAGCATTCTGTTGCAGTGGAGAGAAGGCAACAGCTGATTGTGTTGCAGAGGCCATCTTTGAGAACCGTGCTGAGTTGGTGCATCTTCCTGCTGCCATTAATCTTTCTGTACCACTTCCCTCTAAAGATTGTCCAACCTGTGATGGGACAGTAAGATACGCCATACTCTGTCCGCTCAATTATGAACCTAATTTGTTCTTTTTTATTATCTTTAAAGTTCAGTTGCCCTATGATGTAAGTAGGTCTAGTCAGTAGGCTGGTGCAGTCTAAATGTAGGTCCATGGTACCTTTTACTAGCAAGTCTAATTGCATAGTTTTGATTAAAACCTAAGTTGCACTGGATAGGAACCCTTATATTTAGTATGTATATCATTGGCCATGATACATATATTAGTGATTCTTTTGCTGGAACTTAAAATCTTGATTTAATGCTACATGAAATTTCTTTTTCTATTTGTTCAAGAGATATCTTTTTCCTCTATTTTTAACCTAATAGAGAATTGGCTTTTTTGTTGATGGGTACTGTTAAAATGCTAGGTCATAGTTGAGAAGATGGATCATAAATATTAAAGTTCCATAATTGATTTTTGATAGTAGGTCTGATACTTCATCAATACCAGAAGAATACTAGCTCAAATCTTGTACTCAATTACATATATGGGAAAAGTAGATTCTACTTCTCTTACAATCTGTTTGCATAAAAAGAAGCACATTTAGGAAAGTGGTCTTCTTCTCCTACTATTGGTACGTCAAAACATTGATGTTTTATGAAAGTATGACAGCATCATAATGTCATTTAATGTGATGTAAGGATTACGTACCTTTTATCAACATCTCATTTTCCTTATGCGATTGTTTTCTTTGTGTTTGTGAGTTCATACTTCCTGGTGGATCTTAGTATCTAGGTTGAAATATCGTACATGCACCTCCTGTCCTGTTGTGCATGTTTTCCCAATCTAATGCATGCATGTACCATTTTTTTTTTCCAACAAAGTTTTACAAAGATTATATAAGCCAATATTGTTCCCATGTCAGATAATTAGCATGATCCTTCCCCTTCGGATGCTTTTACTAACCTAATTCTGTTGTTGCTTATAAGTTCATTTATTCTTCCATGTTTGTTCTGTCAACTATAAGTTCTGCAGGTAAAGTTCTTTTAATTGTACACATGCATATCGTACCTTGTAAGTTTTTCTGTATTTATGTATTTAAAATTTTAAAATTATTTGAACTTTGAATCATGTTTTACCATTTGCACTTGTGTGGAAAGCTGATATATATGTTTGTGTGTGTGTATAGTCTGACACTTGTCAGTTTTTCATGGTACACATTTGTTCATCTTGCTTGATGCCCAGGAATTATAGCACTTTAGTTAGTTCATTTCAATATTAATTCTACATCATTTGATTACATTTTTAAAAAATGCTTGAGGCATTTCCTATCATTTCCGCAGGGTGTAATGGGCTGCCCAGAGTGCAAACACAAGTTGCAAGTTAGGATCTCTGCAGATGAGGTGAGTAGAATTATGAATTGTCCTTTCGGGTTTGTTCTCTTAATATTTTGTCCCAATCTTCTGTTGTTCATTTATAAATCAATATACAATCTTGCCTGCTTGGTGTCATAATTTGGCAGAAGCATGGTTATTCTGATCTTCTCATGCAATAGGATGACGTTACAAATTAGGAGTTCTAAATATCTAATCATAAATTAGTAGGAGTGATCAAGGATTTTTTTTGACACATTCCAATCATCTGGTTGGTTGATTTGTTTTCTGCATCGAGAAGGTCTCAAATCTCAATATCCAGCTATGATAGAAAAGGAAGCTAGAAAAGCTAGAAGAGTAACAGAAAGTACCTCCACATGGAGAAAACTATAAGAGTGTATTCTTTCAGAAGTTCCAGTAATCCACCATCTAATTCTTGGTAATGAGTTTCACAGAATCTTGGATGTGGAAACCGGATGGGATGTTCACTTGAAAAAGTGAACTATTGTGATAATTTATGAAGGTGAAGTCATTAAGAATTTAAGAAGGATAGGGAGAGCAAAGTATTAGAAAGGGCCTAGAAAGATGTTTGTCCCTATGCTATCATTAACATACCTCAATATGCACACAATTTAATGTTTATCAAGATACAACTAGAAAGATGTTTGTCCCTATGCTGTCATCTTTCTCAACAGTGGATTACTGTTCTCTCATTCCATTTATCATCCATAAAATCTATATTTAGAGTAGCTCAGTTAGGTACAGTTATTGGTTGATACTTGCAGCCTCCCAGAATTGATAGGCGATTGACTATTTGGATTGGCAAAACATCTCCTAGTTGAACTTTCAATACTGAATCAGTTCATTTCCTTCATATGAGACTTCATTTTTTGAAAATGACAACCAGGAGGGCACATTTGCTCAATGATTGGCCTGTTGGAGTCAATATCTAATTCATATTTGAGATTGAAATACTTTCTTTAAGCCATTATGAGAATTCTTCTAATGAGGGATATTTCCCTTGTGTTAGAATATCCATGATTTTCTTGGATGTTAAATTATTCAGTTGTGTTAGAATATCCATTATGAGAGAATTCTTCTAATGAGGGATGTTTTCCTCAGAATATCATTAAAGAAACATTTCCATGCTGTTTGCATGAATAGCCTTGTTCTAATTAAGATTTTTCATACAATTGTGTCATTGAGTCAGACATTTACATGTCACTGTATTGTTATATCTATTTGGTCAATGAGTATAGTTTTTTTCTTTTATCACATTATGTCAGTCATGTGTAACATGCATCCTCACTGGTTTTTATCAGCATCACCTCTTAATTTTAATTCAATTTTTTTTTGTTTTAGATCATTGAACCTCCATGGAAAGCATATAATGTTATGAGGAAGATGGACTACCCATATGAGGTAAGTAACATGGTACCTCTGATTCTTTCAGATCTAAGGAGTAAAATGTCATCCAGACTCATTTTGGAACATGATTATTCTTGGCTAAATTTTGGAGTGGAACTTTGTTTTCGTATCTATCGGGTCAGGTTACAGTAGGTGTTATATGTTTTTATCTTTCTGAACTTACTTTTTATACTTTAACAATCTTTGAACAATGGTTATAATTTAGAACTGAAGTGATAACCTAGTTCCTATTCTATAATTTCTCCAATCTATGAGTGTAGGCCTGTGTTTTTAGCAGCTAAGTATAGCTCAATATTAATTCTACCACTTTTTCCACTGTAGTGTTACTACCTTCTTCCATATGCTTTTTACAACCTAACTTATGTATAGTAGTTATGCCCATTGTGATCGTGATTTTCCTGGTTTCTAAATATAATCTAGATTAATTTTTTTCCCCTTTAGACAAGGCTATGAACCTTAACAAATGGGGATATAAAATACTTATGGTTGGAGAGTCCAATATTTGAATTAAATTGTGACAATCTTGAATGGCAGTCAATCAGATTTTAACCTTTAAGATGGCTGATCTACTTCAAAGTTCAAACAGCACAAAAAGGCTGATGCAAGGCTAGGAAAGTGCATAAAGCAGTCAAGATCTATGATGTAGGACGAGGAACGACAAATTATTTTTCTGATTATAGAAGAATAGAAAGAGAGAAGAGAAAGATAATAAACAAAAGGTAATAGGAAATTAAAGGGACAACTAACATACTTTGGCTTAAGGAGAATACTCCTAAGATGATGGTCTTGCACCTCTGCACGTCTCACACGTGGACGATGAAATCATTCTATCGGTAAAATAACTGTGGCCTCACACCATTCACAAGGTGGGAAAGAACTCAATTCATTGATTCATATCGATGCATTATAATCTTCTAGCCTCTTTTTATAGGTTTAAGTACAAAAATAAAAAGAAATACAGAAATAAAAAAATTATAATCGCATCAAATCAAATATATGATATCCTCTTTCCTTTGCAGAAGGTAATATTTCTGACTTAATTTGAAAAATAATCTTCCTCTCTTGATAATATTATTAATTGATAAACTTTCATCTTTATAAAGATGAATCTTTAAGATATTCAATCAAGATTTGTAATTTTCAATAATATGATTTTTTCTATTTTTTTCCATATTTTCCTTTATTTTTTCTCCTTGTTGAGTAGGTGTTGACATGTGACAACGTATTACGTATGCGAAATATTCCTTAACTAATCAAATTTATTTTATTGATAAATTAACTAAATTGCTGTTGCATCAATCTAGGCAGTGGTTTGCAGGCTAGAAAAGCCCAGCAATTTCATTGATTGAAGCATATATGTATATATGTATATATATATATATATATACATACATACATACATACATACATACATATTACATATGTACATATACATATTACATATGTACATATACATATTACATATTTTACTTCTGTCTTAACTCAGTTTGTGAATGGAGTAAGTGAAGATTTTAGATAACTCATGTATTATGCTAAATTTAGGCACTTTGGGTTCCACACAAGCAGTATGCTTTGGTTTGGCTGACATACATACATACATACATACATACATATTACATATGTACATACATATTACATAATTTACTTCTGTCTTAACTATACCAAATATATAACCTTTAGCATGCTTAATGGTTTCTCAGAACATTGTTCATAGCATGAGGGACCCAAAGATTGCTGCCTTTTGGTTGATCACCATGCCTCAGATTTTGGGAGGATTCAACTTTGATGAGGATGTTAAGCAGAAAATTTGGTGGTCTTACGAGGTTAGCTAATTTTCAATTCTCCGTGCATGTTTCTTTTTCAAGGATTGCGAGGCTTTTAATTTATACCAATTCATTTGTTTCTTCAAGTGCTAGTTCTGCAATTTATATATTAATGAAGTTTTTTTATCAAGTACACTCTATATCAGTCCATCAATCGTTTCATCTCTTTGCTAGTGATCTCAGCATACTAGAAGCATGTGGATCTTGCTTGTGATGCTTGTTCTCAAGTATTCCAAAACTTATAGAAGTGAACAATTGAAGCCTGATACATTTTCTAGTGTGTTGAACATCACTTCAGCCGCAAATCATGTGTGCATATAACTATGCATCAAAGCCAGTGTATTGCTGAAGTACATATTGCTATGTCATATCAAAGGGTTTATTTGTTCATTCTTGGAAAATCTACTACATCCTTTGAACCATTTAACTACCTGAGATCAGGTACCATATGCTCCATAAACCATCCCCAAGTAAAACAATGTAAGGATTTTAGTTCTGGGTATTGATATGATATTGGCCCTTGGGCAGATTGGAACAGATTAATTATTCCAAATAGTGGTCTAAGCAGCCACATATATAGTTGCATAAGCATTTGCTGTTATAAAGCCCCATTGCATATGGCCTAATCCTCCATATGTGATATTACTTCATATTTATATTATATGGTAGCATTCACCTGTGTTGGTACATATGTTGTCCTTGTAAATAAGAAATACAACACCTCATATGGAGCCATATATTTTGCATATATACTTCGCGTTTGTCCTTGTTACTATTATTTCTACCATTATTAATATAAATTATGGTCCAAGATTATATAACTGTAGAATCCTTGCCCCCTAAACCTTATACCTATACCTTTATCGAACATAATCACTTAGGTGCATTACCTTGGGATCTAGGTGTAACATGTAAGAGATATTGTTTTGAAATTAAAGCAGTTATTTTAGATGGTTTGGGCTACATTTTGCTAGAACCTGTGCAATTTGGATAAAAAATTATGGGGAAACTTCAGAAACTTACATAGCAGATATCTTCATGTTGCAAATTCCAGGTAAAAGTGTCTTAAGGTGTCTCTCTCTTTTCCTCAGAAATATACCACCTGGATTTCAGGTTAAAATTTGCAAGCATATTATGCTTTGCTGATTTGCTTTCACAATTTTAACATAACTTCTAGTTTTGACCATGTATTTTATTCAGCTGCAATAACTGTTTTGTATTATGTTTCATATAATCTTGGCTTATCTTGAGCTCGTGAAAATATGATGATTTATGAATAATTTCAAGGAATCTATGCGGTATGATCAACTCCGGGACCTGGTTGCCGAGCGAAAACCTGGTTGGGAGCACCTGCAGAATGTGAGTAGCAATGTGATTTATTAATGTTATAGACGTAAACTGGGTCCATAATTGATATCAATTTGGTATATATATATATTTTTGCATTACATTGTAGTATGAGGATACCATGAATTTATTATATTATGGTTCAGTTTAAATGTAATCATACAGATACCTGAAATTCTGCAGGTGAAAAGGTACAATTTAACCATGAAGGAATGTATATACTATATAGTTTTCTGTTCTAGATTTGGGGTCTCTTGAATTTTAGAATGCCTATTATTCCATTGGATATATGCAGTTGCAACTTGGAGCATGGTTGATGCATTAAAAAGTTAATCCCATTCAAAATATTAGAAATAATTGCTTTTCTATTTCTTCGTTTTTGAATGAAAAATACTCTTTGAATTCTTGCATAGATGGCTAAAATTATGTTGCCATAGGGGAAATATTAAAATAAGTCACAAGCGAACACATCTCATTGGTGAAACTGCAATGCCTTGGTAAGTTCTTATGTAGATATTGGTCGTTGCCATCTGTCTCTTTGTAGATTTTTACAGCAACATTATGGCTTGTGTTGTTGACTTTTTGTGGGCTGCAAATTGGCTTTCTTTTTTTCACTTTATTGATGAATCATATATATATCCATAAACCATCCCCAAGTAAAACAATGTAAGGATTTTAGTTCTGGGTATTGATATGATATTGGCCCTTGGGCAGATTGGAACAGATTAATTATTCCAAATAGTGGTCTAAGCAGCCACATATATAGTTGCATAAGCATTTGCTGTTATAAAGCCCCATTGCATATGGCCTAATCCTCCATATGTGATATTACTTCATATTTATATTATATGGTAGCATTCACCTGTGTTGGTACATATGTTGTCCTTGTAAATAAGAAATACAACACCTCATATGGAGCCATATATTTTGCATATATACTTCGCGTTTGTCCTTGTTACTATTATTTCTACCATTATTAATATAAATTATGGTCCAAGATTATATAACTGTAGAATCCTTGCCCCCTAAACCTTATACCTATACCTTTATCGAACATAATCACTTAGGTGCATTACCTTGGGATCTAGGTGTAACATGTAAGAGATATTGTTTTGAAATTAAAGCAGTTATTTTAGATGGTTTGGGCTACATTTTGCTAGAACCTGTGCAATTTGGATAAAAAATTATGGGGAAACTTCAGAAACTTACATAGCAGATATCTTCATGTTGCAAATTCCAGGTAAAAGTGTCTTAAGGTGTCTCTCTCTTTTCCTCAGAAATATACCACCTGGATTTCAGGTTAAAACTTGCAAGCATATTATGCTTTGCTGATTTGCTTTCACAATTTTAACATAACTTCTAGTTTTGACCATGTATTTTATTCAGCTGCAATAACTGTTTTGTATTATGTTTCATATAATCTTGGCTTATCTTGAGCTCGTGAAAATATGATGATTTATGAATAATTTCAAGGAATCTATGCGGTATGATCAACTCCGGGACCTGGTTGCCGAGCGAAAACCTGGTTGGGAGCACCTGCAGAATGTGAGTAGCAATGTGATTTATTAATGTTATAGACGTAAACTGGGTCCATAATTGATATCAATTTGGTATATATATATATTTTTGCATTACATTGTAGTATGAGGATACCATGAATTTATTATATTATGGTTCAGTTTAAATGTAATCATACAGATACCTGAAATTCTGCAGGTGAAAAGGTACAATTTAACCATGAAGGAATGTATATACTATATAGTTTTCTGTTCTAGATTTGGGGTCTCTTGAATTTTAGAATGCCTATTATTCCATTGGATATATGCAGTTGCAACTTGGAGCATGGTTGATGCATTAAAAAGTTAATCCCATTCAAAATATTAGAAATAATTGCTTTTCTATTTCTTCGTTTTTGAATGAAAAATACTCTTTGAATTCTTGCATAGATGGCTAAAATTATGTTGCCATAGGGGAAATATTAAAATAAGTCACAAGCGAACACATCTCATTGGTGAAACTGCAATGCCTTGGTAAGTTCTTATGTAGATATTGGTCGTTGCCATCTGTCTCTTTGTAGATTTTTACAGCAACATTATGGCTTGTGTTGTTGACTTTTTGTGGGCTGCAAATTGGCTTTCTTTTTTTCACTTTATTGATGAATCATATATATATATATATATATATATATATATATATTATAAATCTTACATCTCAATTTAGTCTTCAGCTTGCTTATCCAAATTGTCATACGTTCACTATTATTCATAATGGTTGGTAAAACAATGTATTTTTGAGGTTATGATTCTTAAGAAAAATACAACAACAATGACAAAACCGTAAGACCCAACTATTTGGGGTTGGTTATATGGATCTTTTGTTGTAAGTCCTAACTATTCTTAAGAAACATAAACTTTTGATTTGGTGGTATGACAGTCTTCTAAATCTTTGTTTCTGATCTTAGGCCCTTATCTCGGTGGATCCTGTCCGTGCAAGGGATGATCCGGTGATTGTTAAAAATATTCCTTATTACAAGGCAAAGAAAGCACTAGAGGCAGAAGTATTGAATCTTGATGTCCCACCTAGACCTCAGAATTGGGGGGTAAGAACCAATATCACGTTCATTTTTGTCATGTTTGTGCTATTTCTTTGAAGACAAGAAGCAAATTAAACATACCTGTGTGCAAATTATATAGCACGTGGGAACTATTTCAGTTAGAAACATTACTGATTTTGGGGTTTTTTATTTCAAAAATCAATACATGTTATTCCTAGGGAGGAACCTTCTTTTTATCATGCACTATACAAAAAAAATTCTAGTCCTTAAACTTTTCTTGATTTGTATTGACTGCAGATTCATGTTAACCTACTGTTGATTAGATTTGATATAATATATATTTCATGGTAGGTAAACATCTTATATATGAAACTGAAATTGAATAATTCAAGGAGCAGGGCTGTATGGACCAGCTTCTTTAGTCGTATGCTTCTGTTTCCGCTTTGTTCTAGAAATAATGTTGTTTCAGCTTCTTCACTTCAATTCTTCAAATCTTTCCATGGAGTTCTGTTTCTGCTTCTTTGTCATTCTATATAATGCTGGAATGCTTGTTGAGGGGGCATTAGTTTACCTGATTGCAAACGTTGTAAGAGTCCATGTTTCTTTCCTTTTTGCTTTCTATTGCTAGGATTTGATGTATGTATGTCACATAATCCATCTTCATGTGCATTATGTCAGTGATGCATTTCTCATAGGAGCAAGGAGGAAGTTCCTAAAGCTGCTATTCATGATAAAGTCATCGATAAACTAACACATGCTAATGATTGATTGTCAGATTGATCATGTTACCAGACTGATAAGAATTTCTGCAGGAGATAGATCTACCACTTAAGGCATCTTCATGGACTGACGAGGAGCTTAAAGATCCAGCGAAAGTACTAGAGATGACGTCTCTACTTACTGCCCAAAGAGAAATAGCAGACAAAATATTGAATGCACAATGGGAAGCAAAATGGCGCCAAGATAAGGTATGCTCTAATCCAGGTTTACCTTTGTTTAAGGATATTGTACTACATCTTTTTTGGTTACCTTCAATTCAAGATAGAGAAGTCACAAGTGAACTAGAACTTTCACGGGGCAAAGATTCTGTAGATTTCGATGTGAATCATAACTTAATGATCTGATAAATTAAGCACTATTCCCATTTTCTGTTTTTTTCTCTGTGGGTTGTTTTTTGGGTATAATTAATGAGGGGGAGGGGTGAGAGTTGTGCAGTAAAGCTATGCTGCAATGATGCCAATGTGTCCTCTGTCACTTAGTTTATAAAAAGATGACTTCATCTTTTCCCCAGTGAAAGATCTATATGAGCTTTTTGGTCCAGAGTTCCTTATCTCAATGATGCTTCTCCTATTCAAAGTTGATTTTGACTTATAACCAAATTCACAAAATAAATTATAGATGCAGTTGTTATGTTCACTAGTTAAGGAGATTAATGCATTAACTCAGTGATCACTAACTCTCATCTTTTTTTACCATTCTAGCATGTTTTGGGGTACACGTAAATGTTGTTCAATGGTACACTTGATGTCAACTTTACTTCCTGGATATCTGTACCTTATAGGAAAATTAGAGAGGCGTTCTTTAGGTTCTAATATATTTTTTCTTTCTCTATTTGTCCATTTCTCGGCATGAAAGTTCATTTCACACATGATTAGAGTTGCTCATTCAGGAAAGTCTAGTCTTATGTTTATCTAGAAGCTGCATTTTTTTTTCTAAAATTTTACTCCTTCCATATAATATTACATAACCATCCATATTAGGTGCTCACCGTGGCACTTGAACGTTAGTGTATTTAATTGAAAATACAATGTGCTAACCACTTAGTTGTCCCTAGAGAGATGAGACTGCTAATTCATTTATGTACATATGCTGTATATGTATATACATTAATGGGTTCATCTTGGTTTGACAGTAGCTGCTTCTTAAGTTTTGCCTGTCTGACAGATGAATTCAGATGGTCCTGTTCCCTTCTTTTCTAACCCCTCCTCCCTCACCGTGTACATAAATCATATATGATATATATGTGAATCTAATCTCCCTTGATACAAATGAGTTAGGTACTAAACGGTGAGCTTACATTCATTTTATTCGGTGCCCTTTCAGCTAAATGATCTATTGAAAGAAAAGTTACAACCATATTTAAGGAGTGTCGACAAAGCTGGTCTTCCCCAGTCTATAGTCATGCGATCACATGACCAAGGAAACAAGGTTAGTCTATGTTTTTATTTTTGACCAAAGAAGCACCTTTATGTTTTGGACATATCATTGTCTATCTGCAATCCATCTGTACTACTAATTCTTCTTGGTTTTCTTTTTCTGTAAGTCCTGCTTTCATGTATATTTTGAGAATTCTAAATGCCTGCTAGGTATTGTGTTTAGATTTTGGTTCTTGTTATCAAAGTTGGATGTTGTATCATAGATCTTAGTGGGAAAAATAATGTCTTCAGTTGTACTATTAGTTGTCTGAAGTTTTGGTTGTCTATTTTATAAGCATGCTCATCTGGAGCTTTCTTTTTGTTATGTTTAAAATTCTCTAGGTAATGAGAGTTTTACAAGAAATGAGACATTTAGTTCAATATACTTTCTAGGAAAGTGGTGTAATAATGAGCTATATATTCATCATGATTGTGCCTTCATGTTACAGAAGACTATTTAGTTCAATATACTTTCTAGGAAATTGGTGTAATAATGAGCTATATATTCATCGTGATTGTGCCTTCATGTTACAGAAGACTGCTGCTGCCTCAGCATGAATGAGGCAAATTGCATAGGCCATTGATAACTGTTAAATTAACTAACTTGTAACTGCTTAATGAATGAGGCATTAAATCTATTACTGTGGTGACCCATAATATTTAATTGAAGTTCTTTAGATAAAAAATAAAAAATAGTATCGTTGGGTTGTAATTGTATGTAAAGGCTTGACACAGTTATTGTATTGCTAGTCTTTATGCCCAGAATGTATATGTTGGTTTGTTCCAAGTTGCCTTGTTTTGTTCAATTCTACTACAATCTAGTTACCACTTGTCAGACTAGGAGGCAGTTCTTGAGACATGGTAGGTACCACATTGGTAGCTTAGGCAACTTATGATGGTGAAATAATTTACTCGTAAGAAGCTTAATTGCTAATTACTTACTAGCAACTATTAGAGGAAAAAGAAAACTTCAGATCTATACAAAATGTTAGTTATTATTAACATTATCTCAACTTGAAAGGCCAAAATGCACATATACTGCTTCTATTCAATGTCTGGGATTCTATAGATATATGTGTTCTATATTTAAATTAATCGAGTACAGAACTGTCATGTCTTGGTTTCCAACAAAGATGTGACAATGATTTTGTGCTTGTGGGATACTTGACGATGATAGGTAAATGGACCTAAATCTTCTATTGATAAAAGTTTATCTCAGTTATATTTAATGCTTTTTTTTTTAATTTGAATAGAAAAAACAGTACAACTTGCTAGTGTTTGTATGTAAAGAACACTTGCTGTTCTTGATGTGTATCATATTTTTTGTTATCATTTTGATGGTTTATATAGGGAATATTTGATTTGTTTACCGAACACTTGCTGTTCTTGATGTGTATCATATTATAGGGAATATTTGATTTGTTTACCTTTTTTCGCATTTTTTTTCCTAGTGCTTTTGAAATTTCGAAAATAGATAGTATGGTTCCTTTACTGGTGTATTGTTCTTGAGTACAAAGTCTGATAAAGAAATTATAGATTAAGAAGCTTGCAATGCAGGTTTTAGTATTTAGTATTTTAATACATCTCTCTTTCAATTCAGAAGACCAGAAGAAGATGGTTTTTCTTTTGATGGAAGCGGTCACGTGGAAATTGGAGCTGTTGTGCTTTTTGCTGTTCTGGCCTTGAGGAGTTCCATCTGTAAGAGCTTGGTAAGTTGTAGCTACTGAATTCCTAGTCGAAATCAGCTGTCTGTGTTAGGCAACGTTGACGACCACTCACAACAGAGCCGTAAGTTGTTGATTTTGGAGTCCTATATCTCTCAACTTGATTTTGTATCCTCTTCTTTTTGTTCCATATGAATTTTCCCTCGATCATTAGATTTATCTTGTACCCCTGCAAACTACGGTAACATTATGATATCAAGCATAACGTTACCCTTCTTTTTCTCTCCTGTATGTATGTGTGTATATATATATATATATATATATATATATATACTCGAGACGGACTCGGGGATTGGACCCCGATCCGTGGAAAAGCCATTTGGACTGGACTTGAGCCTTTGAGGATCGTAGCATCTGCTCTTTGCAGGTGTGCTTACCTTCCTCGAACCAACCACGAACGTGTCACTAGTGTTTCTATGGCTGAAGGGGGGTTCCTTTGCCCCTTTGCCTCCATTTTAGGCAAAGGAAACATTAGCGGAGATACATCCCTCTGTTGTCATGCTCCACAAGAATCTTTTAGTGCACGATTCAATTCTAGCCATTCAATGTATGGACAGCTGTGCAATCGAGGACGGGTTTGGATAAGGGCTTACCCTTTCTAGCCAGGAGCCATGTAGTTTTCTAAGTCTGGTTTCCGTAAGGTTAAGTTCAGGGTCATGATTACCCACCCACATGGGGGACTTGTATGGGTCATAATAGTTCCAATTACAGTTTAATTCTAAGATCGGCGAGTTGCTTGGAATGCTTGAAGATAGATTGGATATTAATACACAAAAGTCCTAGACTCACCATGATTTAAATTTGTTTCTGTGAAAACAAACAAAACAAAAAAATCTATTATCTCTGAAGCCAAAAGGTGACATGATTTAAATTTGTTTCTGTAAAAACAAACAAAAAAATCTATTATCTCTGAAGCAAAAGGTGACATGATTTAAATTTGTTTTTGAAGCAAAGGGGAGTGACATGGCCCTGATTGGAAGCGAATCCTGGGAAGATTGGGTAGCTAATCCATATTTTATATAGATAACCTTCTCTTACTCCTAAATTAACTAGATAAGGATTATCTTATCAATATCACAGTCAAAACCACAGAAGGAACCATTTCTGAAGTTGGGAGGAACAATCTAAGACTTTTTCAATGACATTCCAAGAAATACTCTCAACATCAATTTTAATCACCAAGGATATAAGCGGTTAAACTTGGTTTTTTGTTTTTTGGTACTTGTACTTGCATCCACGTGTTATATTAGATTCTTAACATGTACATGCATCCACATGTTATGTTAGATTCTCAACATGTACTTGCATCCACATCATGCTAACGGCGACAAAATTTGGATGGAAACTCCAAAGTCTAAACCCACAAATGAGGCAAGTAAAATGACCATTGACCAATAACTTGAACACGACGCATACGTTTCTCACGTCGGCACGGTATTCTGGAAATGACAAAAAAAGTCTAAACACCAAACAACATCAATCAAGTGAATAATTCTGGCTGGGGGGGTTCAGATTACAACCAACAATAGGCAGAGCAACAAGACTAAAGAGGATCGGTAGATTTCATCCGCCGAGTCAAATTAGAAGCGCACGTCCCAGCGCCATGGCCACCATTACTCCGAGGTACACTCTCGAAACGCCCAAACCCGATGCAGAGGAGGATGGCGGTGGACTTCCACGTGTCGACGGAGTCGGCGCCACCGCCGGTGGGGGTAGCCGATGGGACTTGTGGTGTCTGATAGCCAACACGATCACGATGAGCCTCTGGCCGCGATTGCAGTGGCCGGCGGCGCCGCTGATGAAGTAGAAGGGGCCGGAGCGGTTAAACTTGAAGACGGTGTTGCCATCGGTGTAGCTTTGGATGGGGCTGGTCACGTTGCATGAGTTGTAGGCAGCCTCCGTCACCACCAAAACAGAGTCTTTCCCTGGCGTGTACTTGAACACTGCATAGCAAACCAAACACATCAAACACCGCCGACGAGTACACAGATTCATGGAAGACGAGAGATGTGAGAGTACTTACGGAGCGTGTCATTGACTTGGAACCGATTCTTCTCGGCCCAGCTGTTGTATTTCTCGTGATGGTGTTCCACCCATCCGTGGCTTCCACCGACGTGGAACTCGTAAGCCCAGCCTGAGGAAACCAAACCCAGCACAACTCCCACCAAAACAATAGCCATCGACGCCATCTGATCACCCGGGAGAAGATGAGACCACTCTGCAGAGAGGAAACGAAGGTCGAGAGGGGGAATATATAGAGAGAGGATGAGGTTAACGTTGGGGAGGAAGAACGAGAGCAGGTGAGGAGGACAAGGAGAGTGTGTGACGCGCAATGTACAGTAATTAGACGTTTCGGTTCGGGTTCATTGCACCCCGCGATTTGCATGCATGATGACAGCCCAACGATTAACCCTCGCCTCCCTCTCTTTCCTATCTCGCCTCACCAAAAACAGTTCTTTTCATTTCATTTCATTTTATTGTTGTTTATCTGTTACGGATTATTTAATCATATATATTTTTAATAATACATTACTTTTCATTAATTATTTTTTATTTCGATATATTTTAATTCCCATTTAACCATTAGTGTAAAAGAAACTTGCACGCTAAATGACAGCTTGTATATTCTGGAACTTTCTTTTCTTTCACTTAGCACCAAACAAGCATGTATTTATCATATATTATCCAATACTCGATCGCATCTGACCGATTCGGTGTTAGATTAGATTAATATAAGTCGTATAAGGAGCATTAATTGTTCCTAGCGGCATGCCACTCTCGTAATCTGTAGATTGTGCCATCGCTAGCTTTATACAATCAAATCCTTGGATCCATTACAGAAAGCTGCGATGAATATATGCATAGTTCATGTTACATGTCTTAACTAATATAAATAAGGTCCGAGTCGAATCCATATTTGGGTTCGGTCGTCATCCTCGAGCCTGATCTAGATTGAGTCTCATATTAGGTCCTACCCAACGTGGGCCATACATTTGAGTTGGGCCCCTAATCTTTTTGGACTTTTTTTATGGAAAGGTGCTCTATGTTTTCATTTTTTTATAAGACCAGTAATGCCTCTCGTTACCTGTCGTTGTCTCCGCACTTAGCTCTTGTTTGTCACTTGTTAGAAAAAAATATCATTGATGTGTTGGACAGTCCGACGTACTCTAAACTCGTGTGTGTAGGAATACTTGAAATATCTCTAAGATGGCTCCGAGGTGGAGGTGTCGAACTCCTAAGGCACCACTTACATTAAGACCGTGGTCGAGAGAGATTTTTTGACATGATCCTTTCGATGTTCAAGTTAGTAATCCGATAAGATCTCTAAATATGGATTTGAGTAGTTCGAAAGAAGTCCCTTGTATTTAATACAAGTAAGATGCCTTTTTATATTTGGATGAGAAGGAAGGTTATAATTGTCGCATTATAATGGATGAGAAGAAGAATTGTAAGAAGGAATTATGAGAAGATACTTGTGATTATTTCCTTGTGGAGAAGGAAGCTTATTTTTCCTCATGTGTTAGTTGATAATAGATTTTTTTAATACTTCCTTAAATACTTAAATCAAACATATTTAGACGTTAAATTATGTGATAATATTCTGTCTGATATGATATTTATATAAGTACGCACACATATTTTAGTGATTATTAAGAGTTCCTCGAATCTTGAATGCATCACGTCGGTCGAAGGGATTCTGATGGGTGCTAGGGTCAATGCCAATTGAGGCATCATTCATGGTTGAGATGGTAACATCGTTTGTTAGACTACTTAAGGCAAGGGTAGGACAATAACTTACAATATGCTCGTAAACATCTACATATGATGGGCAAGGTTCAGAAATACATTAGTCGGAATGAGTAGAGGGCTTGAGTTTATCTATGGGGTGTGGAGTCTGGGTTATTGAATAGACACTAATGTCTCATTGGTGTATATGCCTAGGTAGATACATTCATATGTGAGAAGGATGACAATTGATTCTTTAAGTAAAGAGTGATGTGGGTTGGAGGTAAGACCTCCTCGTTGGAGTGTTTATTAAGAGAATTGGTGGATGGACATTCCTTCCTTCTAGGGCTAAATTGTTAAGGAAAAATATCATTTGAAGTCTTGGTCAGCTTGATATAGTATGAACTCATGTGAGTAGTTATTGTCCGAAGTATTTCCAAGATGGCTCCGAGTTGGAGGTGTCGAGCTCTCGAGGCACCACATACACTAAGATCGAGATCGAAAGAGATTTCTCAACTTAGTCCCTTTAACATTTAAGTTAGTAATCCAAGGTCCCAAATGTGGATTCAAGTGGTTAAAAAAACGTCCATTGTATTGTGTTTAAGATATCTTATTACAACTTAGAGTATGAGAATGGAGCTTGTGATTGTCTTTCTTGTCATAATGGATGAGAATGAAGTTTGTGATTGTCTTCCTTGTCATAAAAGATGAGAATAAAACTTATGATTGTTTTCTTTGTCATAATGAATTAGAAAGAACCTTATCATAATGGACTTGTTACTGTTTTGAATATTACCCTTGATCTCGTGTGACAACACGTGTTAATTGATAGTAGATTCCCTATCATTATTGTTGCTCTAAGGCCATCACCACTATCGCCAAAGATCTCATAGTGAGACCCTCAGCCTTGCTCTCCTTCTCTATTAGTTGTTTTGCCATTAGTGTCTCCCATCACTATCGACAACGAAGACATTCAAACCGAAGATAAGGATACACTCGAGAGTGACAAATGAGGATGAGAGTGAAAACAACAAACAAAGACGAGAGCGAAAATGGTGGACGATGACAAGAGGGATTACATCTATTACAAGAAATAAGGAGCATCCTCTGATAAAAATAAAAAATAAAAATATCTTTTAGAAAAAAACCTCCCAAAAAATGAAAAATCACCCACAGAAATATCTTTTTTTTATACTTCCTCAAATACTTAAATCAAAAGTATTTAGACATTAAGATAGATGATAATATTGTGTCTAATATGATATTTATATATATACGCATACATATATTAGTGATTATATATATATATATATATATATTAGAACAAATCGTGACTCAGTCACTATTTAATTATTTAGAGATCCGATCATGTAACGTATCCGTTAATTACAAAGCCCAATCCTCCGGAATAAGATACGCGTGGTTGACGAAATTTAAACTTATGCCAACCAATGCATCTTGTTTTCTTCCTCGGAAAAACTAGTGCAACCTCGACCGAAGCTACAGTATCACGAGGAAGCCGTGGACACTGCCAAAAACTGGTCTCTCTCAGAACGAGCACCCGCGGGGAGCGGCTTGACCCTGCCAAAAATGGTACCTCGAGATGGGGAACTCAGCTAAAACAATTGGCAAATGTTGTCAGGTTCTTTACCTCTCCGAACGCACGAGCAACTCATGCCACCAGGAAAGCACCCTCCTCGCTTGTCTGCCTCTGCTGCGTCTCTGCTCTCCACGCACCAGTAATTTCTACCGAGCATTTCAACAAACAATATGCGGGCATGGGCCGTATCGCAGTTAAGGTTGGAAGGATACATGTGGTGCGTTCCACCTACCGTCGATGTGTGGCCGCCTCTGCGTCGTCGATAGCATACCTACCTCCTGACGAAGGGCTGGCCGTTTGGTGGTAGGTAGGGGAGCATCCGAGTTAACACAGTAGCAACTACTCACGTGCCATCAGCCTTAACCACCAGTCCAGCCACAAGCTGTTTGATGTAATGCCTCTTCGATCGTTTTAAATGCTTGGGGCGCGGTGAAGACCTACGCAAATTGACACGCCAACCGAGTTGAATACGTAGCTCAACTGCTTGTGCAATGATGTGGATTCGTGCGACTCTATAATGTAGATCAGAGTTAAATGAAAATTAAAGAAAGAATGATTTGTCTTTGGTCATTTATGAAATGGATACATGACAGATTGGTGGGATGTTCCATGATTTCGAGATAATATACAATTTTAAAACCCAATTGGGATAGGATTTAAAGGCATCGCCAAAGTTACTTATTAGTTTGATGCCCCAATTCGTGGGATTTGGTTGATTTTATTTTTCTTTCCAAGATTTATTTATTTATTTATATATGTATATATTTTATTTTTAATATTACTTCCTACTCAACCCCAACCCCAACCGTGTGAAGAACTCCGCTATATAAACCCATCGATTGCCTCTTCTCTTTCCCACCGCCCTTTGTGTCTGGCAGTTCCCTGCGCTGCATTTGCTGTCGTTCTTCTCCGGATCAAGTCCTCTGCTTTAGGCGAGTTCTCTTTCCACTCTTCTCCCCACTCTTTTCTTCTTTTCTTCTTCTCTTCCTCTGCATTTGGGCAGAGATCGAACGGATCGGCTGGCAGATCCTTCTTGATCCGGTCTTTCGGAGATGTCTTCCTGATGTCCCGCGATTTGCGATCGTGATGACGCCGGAAGATTGCTTGTGTTTCGCTTCCTGCTGCTGCTCCTCCTGTAGATTTTGGATCCCAATCTTGATGACGCGTTTCCATTTCTGCAGCTTGGGTCCTCCCGAGGAAGGCGGCAAGGGAAGGAACGCGAATGGCGAGCTACACCCCCAAGAACATCCTCATCACTGGGGCGGCGGGCTTCATCGCGTCCCACGTCGCCAATCGCCTGGTCCGTAACTACCCTGACTACAAGGTGGTGGTGCTCGACAAGCTTGACTACTGCTCTAACCTCAAGAACCTCCACCCCTCCCTCTGCTCCCCCAACTTCAAGTTCGTCAAGGGCGACATCGCGAGCGCCGACCTCGTGCACTTCCTCCTCCTCACCGAATCCATCGACACTATCATGCACTTCGCCGCCCAGACCCACGTCGACAACTCCTTCGGCAACTCCTTCGAGTTCACTAAGAACAACATCTACGGCACCCACGTCCTTCTCGAGGCCTGCAAGGTCACCGGCCAGGTCCGCCGATTCATCCACGTCAGCACCGACGAGGTATACGGAGAGACCGATGAGGATGCCGTCGTCGGCAATCACGAGGCGTCGCAGTTGCTGCCGACTAACCCCTACTCCGCCACCAAAGCCGGGGCCGAGATGCTCGTCATGGCCTACGGCCGCTCCTACGGCCTGCCCGTCATCACGACGCGGGGGAACAACGTCTATGGGCCCAATCAGTTCCCCGAGAAGCTCATTCCCAAGTTCATCCTCCTCGCCATGCGGGGGCTGCAGCTCCCCATCCACGGAGATGGATCCAACGTCAGGAGCTATCTCTACTGCGAGGATGTTGCGGAGGCCTTCGAGGTTGTGCTTCATCGAGGCGAAGTCGGCCATGTCTACAACATTGGGACGAAGAAAGAAAGGAGGGTGATTGATGTGGCCAAGGATATATGCGGGCTCTTCAATCTGGATCCCGACTCTGTCATCAAGTGTGTGGACAACAGGCCCTTCAATGACCAGAGGTACTTCCTGGATGATCAAAAGCTGAAGAACCTCGGGTGGTCGGAGCGGACAACTTGGGAGGAGGGACTGAGGAAGACGATGGAGTGGTACACTAGCAATCCTGGTTGGTGGGGCGATGTCTCCGGTGCGTTAGTTCCTCATCCACGGATGCTGATGATGCCTGGAATCGAGAGGCACTTTGATGCGTCTGAAGCCACAAAAGACATGGCTTCTCATTTCACCAACAATTTGAGTCAGACGAGAATGGTGGTTCCTGCTCCAAGAAATGCCGCTGCTTCCCAAAAGCCTCCTCTCAAGTTCTTGATCTACGGTAGGACTGGGTGGATTGGTGGTCTCCTTGGGAAGATATGCACAAAACAGGGCATACCTTTTGAGTATGGAAAGGGTCGTCTGGAGGAGCGCTCACAACTCATATTGGATATCCAGTCAGTGAAGCCAACGCATGTTTTTAATGCTGCCGGTGTGACTGGCAGGCCTAATGTCGATTGGTGTGAGTCTCACAAGACGGAGACAATTCGAACCAACGTTGTGGGTACTCTTACTTTGGCAGATGTCTGCAGGGAGCATGGGTTGTTGATGATGAACTATGCTACTGGGTGTATATTTGAGTACGATGATGCACATCCAGAAGGTTCAGGCATTGGTTTCAAGGAGGAAGACAAGCCAAATTTTACTGGCTCATACTACTCGAAGACAAAGGCGATGGTAACTAAAAACTACTCATGCCATTTTTACCTTATTCATTTCCTTAGAAACATCGTAAGAGTTCATGAATAAGCAAAAATTGCTTAGCCGATGAATTTATGAGTTTTCCAATATGGCAATGCAGGTTGAAGAACTTCTGAGGGAATATGATAATGTATGCACTCTGAGGGTTCGAATGCCAATATCCACTGACCTGAACAACCCACGGAACTTCATCACGAAGATCAGTCGTTATAATAAAGTGGTAAACATTCCGAACAGCATGACTATCTTAGATGAGCTTCTGCCAATATCTATTGAGATGGCAAAAAGGAACTGCAGGGGAATATGGAATTTCACAAATCCTGGGGTCGTTAGTCACAACGAGATATTGGAGATGTACAAGAAATATATTGATCCCAGCTTTAAGTGGGCTAATTTTACACTTGAAGAGCAGGCTAAGGTCATTGTTGCTCCTCGCAGCAACAATGAGATGGATGCTTCAAAGTTGAAGAAAGAGTTTCCTGAGTTGTGTTCTATAAAGGAATCACTTATCAAGTATGTCTTTGAACCAAATAGGAAGGTCCTGCGTGGTGGAGAAACTAAGTGAAACAAGATAATGTAGAAATTAGATCTACTTTCTCAACCTACATTACCTATGTTGAACCTTGTTCTCTGCCTTACTTTAGTTGTTCTATTTGCAATATGTCTGATCTTGTCAATTAGTGTTCTTCGCTGAATGCATTGTAGTGAAGGCAATGGCTATTTTGCCATTTATGAGAATCATTATTGTTAAAGGTCTAGAATTTGAATGGTCCTGTCCAATTAATATTGTAGGATATCTTTTGAATTACACCGCCGAATTGTTGTTTCTCTATGAACAGAAGAACTCTGTGAGACATCAAACCTCTACCTTTACCATCATTAGTGTTGGTTTTATGTTTTTTTTTTAATTCTTTTTCTTCTGTATCTTGTTGCTGGTACTCGAACTAGATGTATTTAAATCCAAATAGAGTTTCATAGTATATGGTGCATGAACTAGTGTAAATCTGTATATAGACAAATGATCTGCATTTATTCTGTCCTTGAATAATGTGATTCCTAGCATGAGCTTCTTTTTACTTTCTTCAGTCTTTCCTGTTTGGTTCTGTTCCTATGTCAAAGTTCATTCGTGTATTATTTAAAGTAGAAGTTATTTCTGTACCATACATGTATTATTTATAGTTGCTGTGTCTTCTTTATGTTTGAAGGGCTTAAATTACAGTTTTCTGGTTAGGCATCTGATTCTTGACAAATGGTACATACTGATTTCAAACCTGCACAATTTTCTTCCTATCATGACAAATGGTCAAGAAACAATCTCCACAAGTTTTTTGTGCTACTTTCTGCAACTACAAGCTATGTCCTTTGTCTGAAAGTAATTGAAGTTCTAACTCATTTTTTGCCTATGGCTGTTGAGTGAAACTTAATTTTTTTGATGCTGCCTCATGTTCTTTAACTAGTTTCATATGTTTTATGGACCTGACATCTGCACGTGCCTGGCATAGAAGTTGACGAAATCTAGTCAAGTAGAAAGGTTGGTACATAACGTTGAACAAGAGAGGAGAGGTCAATGACACCGATACCTGCGGGACCAGCCCCTAATGAGCCAGGGATGGGGCCGCAGATGAGTGATATCTTTTATTACCACCCGTGCGATTATAGAGCGGGGATGGGTAGCCTCATCTCCTCCCCATATCTACCTCTCAATATGTGAGACGAGATGTTCTTAATGTTGGGCGGGTCAGTCGCTCATCCGATTTAAATCAGATTAAGTTAAGTCTTGATTGAATTAATTATTAATAAATTATAAGCCATTTAATTCGATTAAATCAGATAACATAATATCAATAGATATTATTATTTACATGTAAATATATTTATATTTGTATATTATTATGATGTGTGAATTTTACAATTATTATTATTATTATTTATAAATTTTGATAATAATTTTATTTAAAAAAAAGATTAATTAAAAAATATAGAAAACTCGTGATTCTCCATCCCCAAACCCCTCCCCCCGCCTCTCGCTCTATTGACATTCCTAAATATATGAGAAGGATATGTCAGTAGATCCAGTATACAACTTTATAGTTTTGGTTAGCCAAATCTGTGCTACATGAAGAAGGGAGTGTCCTCTGCCTATAATCACCAAGAATTCTAGCCCCTTACGTTTCAAGATAAAGGTCACTAACAGGTAAACCCAGCTACATTTGCAACACAATAATATGATCGAGATAATAATCAAAACAAGTATAACCAAGAGCAAGAAGACTCAGCTACACTAGCAAAAAGTTATGTGACTATCAAAATCAGGAACACCACGTCGAAAATATCTTAACTGTCTTATAAGAACTTGCAAGTAATAAGGTACATGGTTAGTCCATGCAACAAAGAGGAGGAAACGCTGGTATCTAAGTCAGCCAACATTACACTTATCAGATTAGTATAAATAGAGAGTCCAGAGCAATCATTCATACTAGGATTTCTGGATGTTACTGACCACGAGCTCCTCTCCGGCATTAAGCTGCACGTCTACGGAATCATCTGCAGAAGCACTGTATAGACCGTTCAATTTCATCTACACAGAGATCGAATGATCAATTTACCAGTCGGAAAGTTAATAGCTTATTTGTTTACGATGATTTGTCAGTGTTCCAGTAAACTTTCGTGAGTGATTGCGCATACCCCAGTTGGAGGGCTGTCCGCTGCGGGTGCGAGTAATCTTGACTAGGCTGTAGAACTTGGAGGAAGTTCCTTGAATCAAATGGAGTCAAGATTTCGTACTCGCTCGTTGAAGGCAGCATGTTGATCTGTTGTTGGGCTCCCTCATTCTCTGTTATCTGGCAATGGAGGCAAAGTTTTCAGCTTGTGCAGCTAAGAAACGTGTGCATGAGAGAGAGATCAAGAGAGAACCTTGTTCCTTAGATACATGTTGTCATTTTGCAGCTCCATCTCCTGGCCAAAGAATTCAGAAGGCATTTGATTGAAGATCTCAAGAAATATGTCATAAGAAAGAATGGGAATTGTTTCATTACCCTTTTCTGCATGTACTCGATTTCAGCATGCAACAGCTCATTCTAACATAATCAATGACATTTGTTAAGAGTATATATACAATCCAGATAAATAGCATTGGAGGATTTCTATGGCAGACAAGTTGATAGGGAGCTCGGGAAAAATTGACACCTTTTTAGTTCTTATCTTGCTTATGCCTTTCTCCAATTTATTCTCAAGTTGCTTCAGATCTCTGAGGCTCATGGAGCTGAGAGCCTCACCCATCAAGTTCCTATGAAACAAGGATCACACTACAGCTACCAATGCCAAGGAAGAAAAGAGGGGTTATGCTTGAAATTTACCTGTTTGTACTTTGTATATTGTTGATTTGCTGTCGGAGTTTTGCTGATTCTAGCTGGTAGTGCTAAGAACAAACAGAAATAATGAAGTGATAAGGTGTTATTTTTAAACACATCATAAATAGGACTTTTGGCTTTAAATTCATGAGCTAATCACAATGAACCTGGGAATCATAGCAGTTAAAAAGTAGTGATTGTGTAATTGCGATTCTATGAATGTACTTGGAGAATCCATTCTTGGAATGGAGCTCAATGTGATGGAAATGTACTTGTATACTGTCACTATAAAAGACTGTCACAAATTAGTTTTCCTATGTATTTAAGAAGTACTGTAAATTACGTCCCTAAACACTATACTTCTGAAGGATATCTATATGATGCCAAAAACTAGTGTTAGAATCTAACAAGGGGTTTGACTATTGGAATCTTTAAGAGCAGTTAAATCTCTTCATGACTAGTTACACTAACTGTCACCCTTAAGACTCTGTCAACAATTAGTATTAGAATGATCCAACTAGTTATAAACCGAGGTTGCTGCTTGTATCTTGTTTCACTATCTACAATATTCATGAACTGCCACCAGTTGCTATCGATATATGTGACTGGTTTTGCCTCCACATGTCTCTAAAACAAGTAATGTTCTTACAACTATTAATGGGAGACATTATTTCAACTAGTGCAAGGATTTCCTACCACCGGCGGTGGCACCGGCACCCTGATGGGTTAGGTATTGATATCCACAATGCAAGACTTGATGCAAAATATATTATAAGCACAATATCTTTAAGCAGTATGTAAGATAAGGAAAATTATGTGCAATAAGAAAACGTGTTTATGACTGAAATATGCAAATAACTTTGATAAATGAAATATCAGCTTGCTCATTTTACCACAAAATGATTAATAGTTACTTCACAAAATGCTAGAGGAAAAAACAAGGGGGCATAACAATGCCATTTTAAGACTCTCTACCGATTGAAAATATCTCAAAGTTCTTTCAAAATTGAGAAAAGAGAATAGTATTGTGCTGACTGTTTGTCTATCTGATCATCAAGATATTCTCAAACCTATGAGTGATTTTCTTTTAATTATTCTATGGATTAATCACTTCCCTTTAAATATTTTCTTTGCTTACATTTTATGTTTCTAATATGTAAGAGGTATTGGGCGATTCCAAACTATTTATGGGAAGTGCTCTTAAGCTTATCTTTTACTTACCCTAATATATGTTTAGGTAAGTGAGTGCACCTTAATCATCAGGAGCTAAATCTATTCTAAGAATGGTGTGTGAAATGTGCCCTTAAGCATTTTTAGCCCGTCAATATCTTTTTTCTCATAAATCTGAGCTATGCACTTCAAGACCTGCAAGATACAATAAGTCACAAGAGTAATATATTCGAGGAATAGAGAATCCTGCTGGGCATGGAGTAACAAGGATCCGTCATCTTTGTAGACGACTTAACATGAAGGTTATAAATGAAGTGTGAGGTTTGAAGAATACAATGGAAATCTTTCTCGATGACTTTTGGATCCAAGAGTACAGTATAATGATAAAGAAAAGTGAAAAACGAGATGGTGAATGGAAGGGTAGAAAAGAAGTCACAATTTATGCAAGATGAAGAATGGCAACACGATATAATAGACTCAGCGCTGTCTGCCTTGGAAAAAAGATCTTAACATCTGAATTATTGAAACCGTTATTAGATAGAAAAAAAGCAGCCTACACATGAATAGTGTAGATGAGAAAATCATGGATTCACAAAAACCTTCTTCCAACCTTTTGTATGGCACCACAGGAACAATACATTTGGAAGAAAAGGCTGGAAAGGAAATATTCAAAATGAAGGATGTGAGTATAGTACTTTTGGACACTTAGTCTCTCAATAAATCTAAGATTTCAGTAGCTAAACATAAATATAGCCAGAATTAAGAAGAGTGGAGAGGCCTACTGGTAGGACATATTTAGTCTTAAGAAGAAAGGTGACTGGGGAACAAACAATTAAGTTTCACAAAGTTTTAGAAGGAATACGCTTGATGAGCTACCTTCAAGGAAAAAGATGTGGAGAAAAGCATAAGTCCTTGTATATAACTGGCAACTCTTTTGTAAGTGATGTAGAGTACATGGAATTTCTAAAGTGCTTATATATTTACTTCAAGAGAGAATACACTGGTAAGCAAGGAATTTATAATGTTTCAGGGTAGGTGTTAAAATTTGTCCTTGGGTTGAAAGTAGAACTAATATCGTGTCATGTACTCTTTTTTCATGATTTCCTAGCAAAAATTAGAATTCCAAAAAGGATACTTGATGAAACATAAGGAAAGACATAACATTAAAATGAAATAAGAAAAAGGAAAACAGACAATTTCAACAAAATGGTAATAGGTAAAATATAACTATATGCAGGTAGTGTGTCTGGGGTGAGTCTTGCAGTGGCAAGAGACGTGTGAGATTGAAGTAATTACTTATGGTTTTGCACCTTTAGGAACAAGAAAATAGATTGCTTGAATTTGCATTAGAAGCTAAGCTAGATGATATTCTTAGGAAATTATTAAAGATGATGACAAGGTTGCTCTGCGAGGTTCAATAAGGAAAACGAGCCAAGATAGAGAATATGGAAAGCAGCATTCTCTTGTTGTCTTTTACTTAGAAATGAAATCTTGGACTACTCTAGAAATGAATTCCTTTTCTTTTGACTTGGAACTGGAGGGGCTAGTCAATATAAGTGGGGGAATGCAACGGTTAGTGATAAGTCTAACAATGCAGGTGGTGATGAAAGAGAATAGAAGAATAAAGAAGTAGCAAAACAGGGTGGATATTTCTAGACATCACAATTTCACAATTTTGAAGATGCTAATATTACCACTAATGTTGCCATCAAGTTAAAAATTCCAAAAATTTGTCCTTAAGTACCCAACAAGTATTTTGTGTCCATATATCTGGTGTAACTAAAGTTGATTGATATTATTATGTTTAGTTGTGACTTAAAACTAATCAAATGTATATCTAAATCATCTTGGAACCAACCTAATTAGTATAATTGAGCTGAATAAGTAAATTAATTATTTTACCATGATCAATGTCTACCAAATCTCCACAATATTAATTCAAACTCTATATATAATCAATTTTGTTAGATTCAAAAGAGAGTTTAATTCGGTTGAATTTTTTGTTATTGACCTCTTAATGCAATTAAGTCATTAAAGATCAAACAATTTGAATTAATCATGGACTATATCAAGGATCAACAACAATTCTAGCTTCTTATAGGATCCATTGACCATTTGATTGGCTACTTATACTAATCATGTCCAAATCGAATCAAGTCCAGATTTAATAGGAACTTTTGGTCCCAATTACCACCATATACACGAATCTGAATCCAGATTAATAGGAACTTTTGGTCCCAATTACCACCATACACTAATCTGAATCCAGATCACGTTAGTGGACCACTATTAGATATCTTTTGAATTTGCCTACTTGTCAGATTTTCATATATTCCATCAAAACCTTTAACTAAAGCCAAAAGTTAATTGAACACAAATTCAAGAGAGAAAGTTAATTGCTTGTATTAATATCTGTTGTCACTAACCACTCAAGTCTAGACACACTTCTCTCCACCAATATTTTGAATAAGATCAATATTCCCTCTCTTTCTTTTCACCTCTCACTCTTCCTTGTGGCAACAGCAATTTAAATTTAAATCCATGAATTAGTCATCAAATCCAAGCTCAAAGTCTCCGCATGTTCAAATTTAAGGAGATTGCTCTTAAATTGAAAGTGGTGCAACAATCAAAGTGAGTGAAACTTGGGAGATTTGGTGACGTCCAGGAAGAAGCCTTAATATCTGATAAAACTACAAAATTACCTTGCTCTTGCAGGTTATCCAATCCTAACTACTTAAATTTGACATCTACCATGGGTTTCACTTCAAAGATTTATTTCAATTTTCTAGTTTTTGTTTAATTTTTGTAGGATTTATGTAGATCTTGTAGGATTTCTGTTCATGCAAATTCAATTCAAACCTGAAGTTTGAATAATTGTTTAAATCTTTCAATGTAGATCTTGTTTGAACCCTTTTCAATTCTATTTGGTGTATGTTTAATTGCTTCAAGATGTAATATTGATGTATTTTTTTATTATCGATTTAATGGAATCCAAGTTAGTTTGGGGATTGGAGTATAGAAGAAGACTCGAATTGAGATTAAAAGGAGGTAAGAAAAGAAGGTTCCGTTGGCGACTCTACTCCATTCTATCAATATACCAATAGATCTTTGATGGAATACATTAGACCTAAAACACTGCATGGATTATCAATCAGGATGCTAACTTATAGGGCATATTTATTAAAAGTAGGTGGTCACAGCTTTGAGCATAGAAACTTCTGTACGTTCATTTTGAAGAACTACTCAGGTGTGGAACTATGAGTGGAAGAAGACCAAGATAGGGAACTGATAAAACTTGAAGAGTCAAAACTTCTCATGCTTGAAATCTTCCATGCATAATTTCAGAAAATGAAGGAAATTCAAATACTACAAGTCAAATCAATTGGAATAATCATTTTTCAGTTTCAGATACATCCATAATTTTGTTTGTTTTCTTGCCTTGTTGATCTTTAGTTATAAATAATGCATAGTACTTGAGAGTCCGGCTCATTTTGCACATACATATTCTGAATATGTTAATATATAGTCTTGTAGGATACTTCATGGCATGACAACAAAGCAAGCATACTGTTACATTCATCTTGGTCATGCCAGAATAAGTACGTGAAATCATATTGGGAAGCATCAAACGAAACATGTAATGCTATTTTATATAACATCTTTCTGGATCTGACTCCAATAATGTGAAAGAACCAGAATACAAGCAACGAAACATGATAAAGCGTTTCATAAGAGGATACTGTAAATTAGATAAAAACCTGTTCTACAAATTATAAATCTACATATTGTGGTCTCCCTATGGTTGAAAGAGAAAAACTTGCTGTGACTGAAGCTAAATTAATGTGGAACGAGATTTTTCGATCTAGATAATGCACAAAGCTAACATGGTTAGGTTGACAATGGTTGGATATTCATGCAGTATGACTTCCACCGAAGAATATGAAGTATTGCTAGTAGATATTTGCTTTTTGGTGCTGAAATATGTGATCATCACTAGTAATTGTGAATGGAACAAGACAATTATGAATAGCATGCAACTACAGAGAGGTTACCTGAGCATTAACTACTGAGAGAGATCCCGTGCCAGTGGTATCACTACATGCTTTCTTATACCTTTCAATAGTTGCTTTCACGCTGCATAGAAATGATAATTATTTTTGTTATCAACATAAGCTCATGTCTGAGAATATCCCCTTCAGTGACTACAAAAATTTAATAGTAACATGTATTTATTCCATTTTATTTACATCTGAATTTTTTGCTGTGATTGATAATTAGAAACAATCTTGCTTAACTAATGAAGGCATCACAAATGGAAATGGTTCATTTGTTCTTTAATATACAGTATATAATAGTTAAAATTGTTGTTCAGCTATTTCATATGGGCTTTATGATATGCTATAGATTGTGGAAAAAAAAAATTTAGGATCATGTATTCGCCTAACCTCACTTTAAGAGATTAAAAAATAAAAATTCTATATTCTTTTTTATTCTTTATTTCTTTTCTTTTAATATTATTATAAAACAGGTTGTACATGGCTAGTCTTTCTAACTTATCTAACACCCTCAGAAGAAAAAAAGTATAATATATTTTATAATGTTAACTTTCAAGATGTCAACTAGTTTAGTTGATGATGACTATATCATAAAGTTTTGGGATCAAATCTAATCTTCATTATTTATCCTTCGTAAAAAATATATGTATATACAAATTGTTTCTATGGAATGAAAAGGTTCTTAAGATCTTTCTGCTGCATGGAATACCCTAGACATGTATTACTCGTAGTCCATAAAGGTGATTCTGACCCACAAAGTACTCAAAGATAAAGATCAACACACGCTGAGCATACCATTTTGGCTTCATGATATGCTATTCGCAAGGAAACTTTAAGGAAAGATTTCCTAGTTTTAGCATTCTAGAAAAGATAGGAGGTCCCTAAACAGGAGTCAAATGTTTGCAAACATGTTAGAATAATTGAAGGTTCATAATTAAGAGACAAATGGCTACAAAATCAGGGTGGGAAAAAACGTTGCAAGGCCTTTTACTAATTTTTACACAGAAAAAGAACGTTGCCTCAGATTTCCAAGGGATTACCAGAAGCCATATGGCCTTGAATTCCTAGGTTTTACCTAAAACAAGAACCAATAAATTAACCCCCGTGTTGAGCAACCACGAACATGGTCGACACTTAAAATACTGTATTCCAGAATGATGTCAGCCCTCCCCATTCCCAAAGCCCTCTTCCGACCTCTCTCGCTCTTCTCCCCGGCCTGTCCTCCAACCTTAGTTTCCTCGAGGATCCGATTGGTCCCTGTCTGCCACGTCGGCGCGCGATCCGACGACATGATTGGCTGAGCTCCCGCGCCGCTCGATGGGGGCCCGGGTGGCGTCCTAGGTTCGTTTTATCCGCAAGACAATAGCTGAAACCCCCGTCACCCTTTTGTCCATACCTCGATGGACCAAACCCTACGGTCTTCTCTCGGGGACCCTTCGCCCTGACCGCCTTGGTTGCCTTTCCCATGCGTACACCAGTGCCAGTACATTCATCCCATTGGCTTCTCAGTCCTGTCCTCTCGCCGTACTCTACACACCCTCTCTCCGTCTCTCGTAATGCGATACTTTCCAAAGTTCACTTGACAGCTAAATCCATCGCGGTATATGGTACAAAGATCGTGTGAGGTTGGAGGGAGAGAGAATGGAGTCGGGGCAGAGTAAGACAAAAAACCCTAATGCACTCAAGAGATATCAAGAAAGAGATGTGACATGTGGTAAGGTCACCGGCACTTCGATTACGAGGAATGGGCTAATGAGAGCGTGACAGCTCGAGAGGAGGCTTTCTCACGCTCATGGGTGACGTGAAGAGAGAGAAGGGGGGAGGGGGGGGGGGATGAGAGGGAGGAAGGGGAAGGGATAGGAGTGGTGGTGGGAGGAATTGGGAGGAATAAAGGAGGGGAAAGAGAGAGAAAATGGCAAAGCTTAGATGCAAAAGGTGCGGTTGGAGGAGGTCATATGACCCAGGGCGACCACTGCCCGTCCAATACCAATACCTCACTCTTTGCCATTCCTACTACTCTCAACCACTGCTGTGGAAGTCGCTGATCTGTGCTTCCACTCAACAAAGCAATGAAAGGAAGCGAAAGGGGTTGTGCGAGCAGGAGTTCTCGCACACAGAAACATCATCCGAAGACAAAGAAAGGAAAGAATATAAAAAGAGAAGGAAAAGAGGGGGATCATCAGGCAATCACATATCATCTCCGCAGTACCAAATCTATGTAAACATCCAACCCACCCATTACACGGGCTTACACCCACTAGATCTGCTCCTCACAAGCTCAGATCTCATCTTCAGGAACCAGAACAAGAACAAACAAAGAAATCGAACCCCCCCCCCCCCCCCCCCTCCAAAAAAAATCTCAAGTCCAAAGTAGTTCTCCTCCTTTCAAGAAAGTAGAAGCGAACCCTGATTTGGCCGGCCCTCATAAGAGACAAGAAGCATAACCATACCTTAGATAGTTTAGCTGATAGCTGTACATCTCTTCCAACGTGTTACAGAGAAAGAGTAGAAGCAAAGTGAAAGTGGAAAGGGAAACATAAGCTGTAGATCGAAGAAGGGAAGGGAAGCAGACCTGCTGTTGGCGTACTCGTAGAGGCGGCCACGGGTGGAGAAGACGACGAGGGCAACCTCTGCGTCGCACAAGACGGACAATTCGTAGGCCTTCTTGAGGAGGCCGTTTCGGCGCTTGCAGAAGGTCACCTGACGGTTGGTCGTGTTTTCGATCCGCTTGATCTCGATCTTGCCGCGGCCCATCTTCTCCGCTCGCTCCAGCGTTTCCGATCCTTCAATTCCTTAATTAACCTGAAACAGCGGAAAGATGATGAGTGGACTCCTTAAGAAAAGCCATCGCCGATCTTATTCCTTCAACACGGGGAGTCGACGGGAGGAAGAACAAAGCATCAGGTCGAACCCACCTTTCCTTCCTCCACTCCCTCTGATCTCTTCCTCTCAATCTATGGCACTCCTACTGGGTGTGGCAGCAAATGCAAGGGGAGAAGTGGTTATTAAGTGAGGCGTCACTCGCCATCGGATTCATGGAGGGTATGATGGGTGGGGACTGGGGATAGGGTGGGGGGAGGGAGGAAGTGACTTGTTGAAAGCGATTGCGAGTGGGGTGTGAATGAGACATTGGGTTGAGATGCACTCAAACAAACAATTAGACTGTTGTTTAAGTAAATGCTAACAACTATTATCACTAATATAATGTAATTTCAATACAGTATAGACATCGAATGATCAGTGTATTATTGCATAAATGATATATGCCAATATAGCATCTTATACGTTATTTAATGTAATGTAAATTAAAAAAAAATTATCATCACTGATCACTAAATCAATTGTAAAATCTCATGCTTAAAATATTAGCATATTAATTCCCAAAGTGGTTTTTTGGGGTTAATTTTAGGTCTTGTTATTGCAGATCAAATTCATTTGATTTTATTTTGTAAAAACACCGTCAAACGATCCAAATTCTTTGCTCTTATACGGACCAAAGAGTATAGGATCACTGTTTCTAGGAAAAAAATATATGAATTAATAGCAAATAATACAAACTGAAAAATATCCATCTAAATCAAGAATGAATCCAAGTTTTCATTCGAACTTGTTTCTCAAGTTTGGGGCAACAAATGGGAGAAGGAAAAGATTTTTTCCCACCATGATATCCTTCACGTGTATAACTTATTTGCACGACTCGAGCACGATAGGCCACATGTAAATTATGAAAATAAAAATAAAGTTTCATGAATATTATATTTTAATTTGATCATTATTATTATATTAATTTTATATTGTCCGACTTGGATGCTAATTCAAAGTCAGTTAGGATCCTTGTAATCTCAATTTAATGTCATCATATCTTGACTCACTCGAGCACGTGATTCTGGAAGCATAGATTCTCGATAAATGTTTCTCCGATGCTTAAATTAGTCAGGAATTTATATAATTTTGAAAGAATTTTTAAATTTTATTTAAGTGTATCTAGGAATACACTTGGGAATTTTTTTTATAATAAATTCTTAAGACCGTTACTCTCATAATTGACATCAATTATGGAGAACAGGGATCGTGATATTGTGATGCGTTAAATCCAAGATATAATAATGATACGATCGACTTAGCTACACGACATCATGATAGTGTCGTATTTATAGTGCCAAAGAGCTGACTATATGATCCTGTAGCACCAAATCACATATCGATCGTGTGACATTAAGGTATTAGTGCTAAAGCTAAGCCACATCTCAATCACCATATCAACTACCAAAGTTCCTTAATACAATTAGCTATATTTTTTCTACAAAGAAGTTAAGTTTAATATCTAAATATGGTCATAAAAGTGAGGTACTTCAAATCCGTATAATTTTACAAGGAAATACATCAATAAATACGGCCGAAAGCGAGATTGCTCTATTATTTGCCAAGTTATAATCCAATGTCCAATAAAATATCTCTCTTTTACGATGGGACTATATAAAACAAAAAACACTAATTAGCACAGACTTTGGTCCCATCGAGTAGAGTGACAGCTGAACACTGCTGCCGGAGAAGAAGGCAAATTGGATGGTCAAAATCTCTATCGTTTCCAAATTAGTTGCAGAACTTGCATGTGCTTCTTCCTGCAGTTTGTCCATAGAACTCACAAAGCGTTCACCAGATAATATGCGAGTTTGCAAGTGGTAGCAACAATGATCTGAGGACATGTACAGGGAAGAGAAGATGGAGATAGTATTTGGTATCTCTAAAGCAAAGACTTTATTCAGCTAACATCAAACTTTGTAGAAGATTTATCATGAGGAAAATTAGAGAAAATTTCTTCCTTTTGTTTTTAGTGAGAACTTAGATTCAAGAACTTGCTTCGTTATACTCTTAATGTTAGGTTTTCTAGAAAAAAATAATATCTAAAATAGATTTAATGTTAGGATTCAAAATCTCATCTAATATATTTTATACTTAAAGCATCGATCTGATTTATCAAGAAAAATCATAAACTCAAATTTTACTCTCGACACTTATCTTTTATAAAAAAAAAAATAAATATCTAATTGGACAAAAGGTGTATACATCTCATCTACTATAGTTCATGGGATCTACTACATATAAGCAAAGAGAAGCACTGTTGTGCTTACACGCATCACTAATGCAATGGTATAGTAAATTGGATATGTCATGACTGTGACTGATCCTGTGATAGTCTAAGATAACGATGGCATGAGGAAGAAGGCGAGGAACAAAGGCAAAGATGTGGGAAAGAGACTGAGATGCGTGAGATCAAATGTGTTCCTGTCTTGCTTTCGTTCTCGACGTCAACGTGTGGCATTGATTAACGAGTTACTACTACTACTCATCTTCAACCCTCGGTATCATTTCTTCAAAGTGATTAATGAGCCATCACCACTTGTTACCATCTCTCGTAAGTGTGAAGAGCCACAGAGATTTATACGAAAGCTGGACTAGAATTACGCATGACATTGTGTCTGATGGGTATTCTCCCACTGTTTTGCATACAAGCAAAAATAAATATCATAAATAAATAAAACTTTTGATTGAACTCATAATGTATTCTTTAAGTAACATGTTTTAATCATCTTCTTCGTTTGATTTTTCAAGTACAAGATATTATCATTATCACCTGAATAATTAGAAATAATATATGCACACATCCAGTAGCATACTTTGTCTAATATAATAGAATTTTTTTTGTTTTTGAAAAGTCTCTTATTACACCTAGATAGGATATTCTTTTATTAAACCAATAATTACTAAATTATTAATCTAAAGTGAATTTCAAATGTTAAGTAATTGCTTCCAATATTGATATAATATATTCCTCCCATTCTTCCCAATCTTAATATAATATAATCCTCCCAATGTTAAGAAATTCCTCCTTATTTTGAAGAATTACATTAATTCCTTAATTATATATTTTATTTTCATGTAGTAACATAATAGTAAATATGTTAATATATTTGGAGGAATATATTATATTAAGATTTATAACAGTAAATATGTTATTATCTAATGGTATACG
>LVTN01000052.1:16882-29367 GCA_001649415.1 Musa itinerans | reverse complement strand
TAAGTTACTTTCTCCCTTGTCGCTTACATGGACAAAAGGACAAAAGTTTATTGTTAGAGGCGACTAAGGGCTATCTCTCAATATGATATTTCTATCTCTCTATATTCGAGTATAAAAAAACTCAATTTTAGCACAATTATTAGGAGAGGGCACCTTTTATTGCTCATCACCACATTCACCTTCCTCGGATTACTAACTTGGTTGTTATAGGGATCATGTCAAAAAATCTCTTTTGATCTCGATATTCGTATAAGTGACACATTGAAAGATCATCGTTTCCATCATAAAGTCACCTTGAATACCTTGGACGTCAACAATATCTTCCCATAATATTTTTGACACTTGAATGATGGCTCAATGTCATAGGAACGGTCGCTTGTCAATCTTCTCAATAAATACTTGAGCAAAAAGGCTTTGCTCCTAATCCAAAATACCTTCACCCGTGGGGGTAGCAACCATCATTTCTATACACTGGTGCATCCATCTCGATATTGATACCAATGAGATCCTAACATCTATTTAACAACCCCAGTCTCTCACCCCTTAGGATGGCCCTAAGCTTCCTACTCATCCTCTCAAGATGTTTTTAAACCTCGCTTAGTAAGTGTAGATGCTAACAGACATGAAATAGACTTTCTCTTCATTTTTGCCCCAATTTGCTTAGTAGGCGATGCCACTAGCTCACCCATGGTCCCCAGCTCTGCCATCGACACCTATCAAGGTTTATCGACCCGACGTGATGTCAACATCCTAGGAGCGCCCAAGGTTTATCAAATCACCGATTGAGGGGCCACTTCGGTCATTGACCATGGAATTCAATGGACTACATCACCCTAAGTCTGCCCCACCTAATTATGATGTCTAATCAACATAATCAATAGAGGACTCCTTATAGAACCAGCTATGTCAAATGGACTAACATTTGGAGGAGATGCGACGAAAACTCCAACAGTCAAAAGGAGAAGAGTTGGTTGAATCCACCTCGAGTCAATCACTATTTACCAAAAAAATCTAAGAGGAATCGATTCTAGCAAGCTTTAGTCTCCCGTCCTTGGGTCAAGCAAAAATAAATATCATAAATAAATAAAACTTTTGATTGAACTCATAATGTATTCTTTAAGTAACATGTTTTAATCATCTTCTTCGTTTGATTTTTCAAGTACAAGATATTATCATTATCACCTGAATAATTAGAAATAATATATGCACACATCCAGTAGCATACTTTGTCTAATATAATAGAATTTTTTTTGTTTTTATGATGGCTCAATGTCATAGGAACGGTCGCTTGTCAATCTTCTCAATAAATACTTGAGCAAAAAGGCTTTGCTCCTAATCCAAAATACCTTCACCCGTGGGGGTAGCAACCATCATTTCTATACACTGGTGCATCCATCACGACATTGATACCAATGAGATCCTAACATCTATTTAACAACCCCAGTCTCTCACCCCTTAGGATGGCCCTAAGCTTCCTACTCATCCTCTCAAGATGTTTTTAAACCTCGCTTAGTAAGTGTAGATGCTAACAGACATGAAATAGACTTTCTCTTCATTTTTGCCCCAATTGGCTTAGTAGGCGATGCCACTAGCTCACCCATGGTCCCCAGCTCTGCCATCGACACCTATCAAGGTTTATCGACCCGACATGATGTCAACATCCTAGGAGCGCCCAAGGTTTGTCAAATCACCGATTGAGGGGCCACTTCGGTCATTGACCATGGAATTCAATGGACTACATCACCCTAAGTCTGCCCCACCTAATTATGATGTCTAATCAACATAATCAATAGAGGACTCCTTATAGAACCAGCTATGTCAAATGGACTAACATTTGGAGGAGATGCGACGAAAACTCCAACAGTCAAAAGGAGAAGAGTTGGTTGAATCCACCTCGAGTCAATCACTATTTACCAAAAAAATCTAAGAGGAATCGATTCTAGCAAGCTTTAGTCTCCCGTCCTTGGGGGTGTTCGATGATAATGTGGAATCCAAAGGAACACATTACAGCTTTTCGTGCCCATATATCACTATATGGTACCTCGGACACCTAATATATGCACACATCCAGTAGCATACTTTGTCTAATATAATAGAATTTTTTTTGTTTTTGAAAAGTCTCTTATTACACCTAGATAGGATATTCTTTTATTAAACCAATAATTACTAAATTATTAATCTAAAGTGAATTTCAAATGTTAAGTAATTGCTTCCAATATTGATATAATATATTCCTCCCATTCTTCCCAATCTTAATATAATAGAATCCTACTAATGTTAAGAAATTCCTCCTTATTTTGAAGAATTACATTAATTCCTTAATTATATATTTTATTTTCATGTAGTAACATAATAGTAAATATGTTAATATATTTGGAGGAATATATTATATTAAGATTTATAACAGTAAATATGTTATTATCTAATGGTATACGAATGTAAACTCCTTTTTTCTAGATAGGAAAGCTCATAATTACGTTCCTCTTTTTCTATTTTCTAATTAATCTGATAAGAGAATATCGTTGACTAATTATTATCTGATATGTAAATTTCGTGTAATAATCAAACTAGTACAAGGGAGATAAGACCTACCTCCTTGGTCTACTCATGTGTATATAAGTCCAAAGCAGACAGTTGTAAGTTACTTTCTCCCTTGTCGCTTACATGGACAAAAGGACAAAAGTTTATTGTTAGAGGCGACTAAGGGCTATCTCTCAATATGATATTTCTATCTCTCTATATTCGAGTATAAAAAAACTCAATTTTAGCACAATTATTAGGAGAGGGCACCTTTTATTGCTCATCACCACATTCACCTTCCTCGGATTACTAACTTGGTTGTTATAGGGATCATGTCAAAAAATCTCTTTTGATCTCGATATTCGTATAAGTGACACATTGAAAGATCATCGTTTCCATCATAAAGTCACCTTGAATACCTTGGACGTCAACAATATCTTCCCATAATATTTTTGACACTTGAATGATGGCTCAATGTCATAGGAACGGTCGCTTGTCAATCTTCTCAATAAATACTTGAGCAAAAAGGCTTTGCTCCTAATCCAAAATACCTTCACCCGTGGGGGTAGCAACCATCATTTCTATACACTGGTGCATCCATCACGACATTGATACCAATGAGATCCTAACATCTATTTAACAACCCCAGTCTCTCACCCCTTAGGATGGCCCTAAGCTTCCTACTCATCCTCTCAAGATGTTTTTAAACCTCGCTTAGTAAGTGTAGATGCTAACAGACATGAAATAGACTTTCTCTTCATTTTTGCCCCAATTTGCTTAGTAGGCGATGCCACTAGCTCACCCATGGTCCCCAGCTCTGCCATCGACACCTATCAAGGTTTATCGACCCGACATGATGTCAACATCCTAGGAGCGCCCAAGGTTTGTCAAATCACCGATTGAGGGGCCACTTCGGTCATTGACCATGGAATTCAATGGACTACATCACCCTAAGTCTGCCCCACCTAATTATGATGTCTAATCAACATAATCAATAGAGGACTCCTTATAGAACCAGCTATGTCAAATGGACTAACATTTGGAGGAGATGCGACGAAAACTCCAACAGTCAAAAGGAGAAGAGCTAGTTGAATCCACCTCGAGTCAATCACTATTTACCAAAAAAATCTAAGAGGAATCGATTCTAGCAAGCTTTAGTCTCCCGTCCTTGGGGGTGTTCGATGATAATGTGGAATCCAAAGGAGCACATTACAGCTTTTCGTGCCCAGATATCACTATATGGTATCTCGGACACCCTAATTTGTCACACTTTTCTGACCACATTAAAATACCCAACATGAGAATTGTACGCTCGCCTAAAACCACTCTCCATATGCTCTTTTGCCCAACTAATGAGGGAGTTTAGGCTTCACTTCTTTAAGAATGTATGCCTCTAGTCTTCGGCAACACCTAATTTGTCACACTTTTCTGACCACATTAAAATACCCAACATGAGAATTGTACGCTCGCCTAAAACCACTCTCCATATGCTCTTTTGCCCAACTAATGAGGGAGTTTAGGCTTCACTTCTTTAAGAATGTATGCCTCTAGTCTTCGGCAACAACAATCCTCAAACTCAAGCAGGAGGAGTAAGAAATGTTCGCAAACTTCATCGCTTAGTTCATGAATGAGATCCGAGGCATAATAGATGCTCATCCATCACATAACATAGTTATTTATGATGGGGTTCAAGCTCTCTCTTCTCTTTTGATCATTGATAGAGAGACCATCAATGATTGTACACAGTGCACTTCAAATGGTCAATCAATATATTATCATTAAGGTAATAGTCTTAAGCAAGTGAGAGGAGTCATGCAAGAGGTTGAAGTAGGGGCAACCATAATCAACCCCATCCATGAGGTCACCTCGGTGAAGGAGAAATAAACCACTCGAGCTACATCGCTCGAGATTTGAGCTAACCCTACAAATATGACTAGAACTAAACTTTTCCTCCAGATAAAAGAGAAAAAGCTCTTATAGGATTCTCACCCAATGAAGACCTCATTGACGAAAAGAGACAAGTCCAAGTACTACCTGTTCTATCGATATTGCCTATGATACTAAAGATTGTAATGACTTAAAAGTGCAAGTTGAAGAGCTCATATGTTGGGAACACCTATGGTGATTCATTGAAAATCACCGAAAATTCTTAACCTGATCTCAGAGGCTAGTAAAAAAATAGATTGATATTATTATTAAAGGACTTATCTTAAGGGGAGATAGCTCATCGACTTATAAGGCTTATGTCCGAGCTATCATTGAAAAGTACTCGAGGATGGAGGGTGATCTAAAAATAATTTTGAAGAAGAGACATAGTACCTTAATCCAAATTATGATGATTCCTTAATGGCCTTTACTTTGTTTCTTTTCAAAAACTTGACTATCAACTAACAACCTTACCTTAATGATTTTTTTGCTGACAAGATTAATCAGTGACTCCATCTTGCCTCTCGAGATTGTGAAACTACATGTTACATTCAGAGATGAACCCTACTGCAAAATAATATTGACTAAATTCATGATGATTAATATCCCCTTGACATATGACATGATCATAGGCCGACCCACACTGAACAAATTAAGGGCAATGATATTGACTTACCAAATGATGATGAAGGTCCTGATGAGGGCTAGTATCAAAGAACTAAGAAGTAATCCAAGAGTATCATGTTAGTGCTACTTGACGATGGTCTCCCTATCGAAAGAAAATCTAACTCGAGACACCACCTATGGACTCCCGAGACTTGATCAAGTCCTCCATATATCTCAAGCTGGTGGAGCCAATAATCGAGGCCCTCTTAGTAAAGCTCAACTCAACGAAACTATCAAGATTAAAGCGACCCTTCTTGAGGAGAGACAGGTGCAACTTATCAACTTTCTCTAAGAGAATTATGAGGTGTTCATATGACCACCAAAAGATATGCTAATAATCGACCCAACATAGTTCAACATCACTTGAATATTCCCCCGAGGCACAATTAGTGATGCAAATGCTTTGTAAATTTGCCATTAACTATCAATAAGTAATTATTGAGAAAGTAGATAAGTTGTTAGATGTAGGATTTATTATCAATGTGCAGTACCCCCAATGGCTCGATAACATTATACTTGGTAAAAAGTCTAATAAAAATTGGAGGATGTGTGTTAACTATATCGATCTCAATAAAGCATGCTCAAATGATAACTACTTCCTTTCTCGAATTAATCAGTTACTTAATGTTATCTTAGGTCATGAGCTTCTCATCTTTATGGATACATTCTTATGGTATAACTAAATCAAAATGGTGCTATATGATTGTAAATATACTTCCTTCGTCATGGCATATATTATTATCGATTCATACCCTTCAGGTTAAAAAATGCAATGGTAACATATCAAAGGATAGTGAACAAAATATTTAAGTATCAAATCAAGAAAAATATCAAAGGTTATGTGGACGATATAATAATGAAGAGCAAGACGATCAACTTGCATCTAGCAGATTTGATCGAGACATTTAAGTTCTGAAAGTGTTCAACATGCATCTCAATCTAACCAAGTGTGCCTTCGAAGTTAACTCGAGGAAGTTCATCAGGTTTATCATACATCGAAGAAAAATAGATGTAAGCCTTGAGAAAGTATGAGCCATATTAGAGATGTACTCATCTTGGTCGATAAAAAAGGCTCAACAGTTAACAAGTTGGTTAACAAACACCTACTTAATTTTTATGTTGATTCGATGATAAACGTCAGATTTTCTTTCAAGCATTCAAGAATATGAAAAGGTTTATGTGGACCCACGAGTGCTATGATACTTTTGAGAAGTTAAAAGGACCATCTCGTTAAGCTATCATAGCTCATTTTCTCTGTCTCATCACCAAATATTATTTTCCTCTATTTTCTCTTCATAATCATATATAAAAATTCACTTTTAGTACAATTATCAAGAGAAGATGATACTTTTATTGCTCATCACTGTACTCTCCTTTTTGGACTTACTAATTTCGGTATCGATGGATCAGATCTAATCCGACGGTCCAAGAGTTTCGTCGATCCACCGTTAAAAAGACCATTCTCGGAAGATACGCGGGAAGTCATTGCATTTAGAACTTACCGGCACGCTACTGCCATCTGTCGGTGTCATCGTCTCAAGAAGCGTGTTTTGATAACTATGAATAAATGGGTACAAATTATTGGATTAATCTTCTTTAAAAGGATACGAGTCACCAAAGATTGCAATCGCCATCAGCTGCTTCCCTTCCCCTTGCCCTTCGTTGATCGTGAGCTCTGTCGAGGACGCTAGGGTTTCGATCCTACTCACTCTTTCACAGGGAAGATGGAATCCAGATCCGATCCTTCGGCTCTGGCGCGCGGCCGGCTCGCCGTTCTATCCGCCCACCTCGCCGCAAACCGATCTTTCGGCGGTTTCTCGTCGGTCTTGGAGAGATCACCCACCCTCTCTCAAGAGGACGCGAGGCCGCCGGGGAACCTTGGGGGTTCGTTGACCGTGATCGATGAGAGAACCGGGAAGAAGTACGCTTTCCCGGTCTCGACCGAAGGAACTGTCAAGGCCACCGATCTCAAAAAGGTACATGATTTCTCTCTTTTTGGTTTCGATTTCGTTGATCCCTTTGCTCAATTTTATTTTGTCTGCATAATCCTTGTATTATATGCCAGTTTTTAAAATTGAGTTGCTGTTATGCAAGTTGATTTTGCTCCGAAGTATTGTTACTATCTAACTGGGGATTGAAGTCTATCGTTGCTTGTAATTTCTGGATGTTAAAGAGTTCAATGTAGTGCGATCGACGGAAAGTTTTTCTTTTTCAGCTAGAATCAGTTTAGACTACCGTTGACGATTGTGCTATGCTTATAGCTTTTATTGTCGTTTTTATTTTTATTATTAAAAAAACATTTTAATTTATTCTATTTGTTTGGTGAGTTTGTTTGTCTAATAATCTTGTAAAGGCTAGTTTACTGGTAACTTGGGCTTTTTGTAGATTACTGCTGGCAAAAATGACAAGGGACTCAAAATTTATGATCCGGGTTACCTTAATACCGCTCCAGTCCGTTCCTCCATCTGTTTTATTGATGGGGATGAAGGGATACTTCGTTACAGAGGTTACCCAATTGAGGAGCTAGCTGAAAACAGCACGTTTCTTGAGGTGGCCTATCTTCTAAGTAAGTCTCCTATGTGATGAACTTATTTGTTCTGATGTTTGATTAATTTCTTGAGTCTCTGTCCCTAATCCAATTGTTTTTCAGTGTACGGGAATTTACCTACTGAAAGTCAACTGGCAGACTGGGAGTTTGCAATATCTCAGCATTCTGCTGTTCCGCAGCGTCTCCTGGTTAGTCTTCATTATCGATGTTATTCCAATTGGTTTTTGACTGAATTCGACAAAGTCAACATTCTGCTATTTATAATTATAGTTATGAGTCTAGAATCAAGTTTTTAGAAGTCAAAGTCTTGGCAGCACTTGCAAGGTTGTTTCTTAATGACTTGGGTGCAAGGGTTCGAGTAATAAATAATTATTCTTTTGCATACAAGGGGTAAGGATGATTATTTCGACCTTCACCCTATTTATATATATGCAAGAACCATGTGAAATAGGCAACCTCTTTTATTGTAGAGATAAATCTATTATGTGATTAATTGTACTGTAGTATACAGTTGTTCTGAGACATTGTACTTCTGTCCTATTTTTGTAGGATATCATACAAGCAATGCCACATGATGCTCATCCAATGGGCGTACTTGTCAGTGCATTGAGTACCCTTTCTGTATTCCATCCAGACGCAAATCCTGCACTTAGAGTAAGTCTATTATAAAGATATCAAGTCTATAAAGATACATCAAGAAATGTCAATCTGAGTGTTCTTGCTTACATGTACGTGGTTCTAACCAACAATTTGAACTTTATAGATGCTTTTTTTTTTCACACAGTTCATTCTGAATCTTGAGTTGAATATAGTTTGTGGAAATGAGTTATGTATTGTTATCCAAATTTACATCTTAATGTTTGTCTTACCTTGAGTTAAATATAATTCTTGGACATGCATGATCTATTGTCATCTGAAGTGCATAATTCAATGTTTCTTGCAGTTAAGACAAATAACTGCATTTATTTAGATATCTCTCTCTTATGTAGGGTCAAGATCTTTATCACTCGAAGCAAGTTAGAGACAAGCAAATTGTGCGAGTACTTGGAAAGGTATGTCCTAATCTGTTCTATTTTTTTTAATTTTCCATTTCGAAGGGCATTTCGTTACTGAAATGCGCTGTTCATCCGATATGTAAAAGCATGGTGATTAAATACTATCAACTTTGGTAGCATGTCTCTTTTATGTTTAGGAAGCTTATGTTCATACAGTTATAATCTCTTTGTTCTTGCTATAGAACATCTATAACTTCATGATAAATCTTTACTTGTCCACTAAATGGTTAATTTTGCATCTCTAGGTACCAACAATTGCAGCTGCAGCCTATTTACGGTTAGCAGGAAGGCCTCCCGTTCTTCCTTCCAGCAACCTGTCATATTCAGAGAATTTCTTATATATGCTGGACTCTTTGTAAGTTTAGTTTCATGTTTCTTACATTCTATTTTCAGGGGTCACTTTATCTGCAGTTTTCCTTTACTTTAGATGAAGACTAAGTACATAACTTCAGTTATTGCTCAAGTAGGATAAAAGCAACTTCATTTTCCATGTAATCCTTAACTATCCTAGCTAATAACATTTCTGTTATATTGCAGGGGCAACCGGTCATATACACCTAACCCTCGACTTGCTAGGGTTCTCGATATTCTTTTCATACTGCATGCAGAACATGAAATGAATTGCTCCACAGCTGCTGCTAGGCATCTTGCTTCAAGGCACATAACTTGCTTTAAACTCTAAAATTTGAGGTATTTGCTTCTCAAGTTTGTTGCTTTGTTTGCAGCGGTGTTGATGTTTTTACTGCTCTTGCTGGAGCTGTTGGCGCTCTGTATGGTCCTCTCCATGGTGGGGCAAATGAGGTACAAAATTAGTTCTGAAGTATTGTTATGATCTTATCTATATATATGTGCTCAACAATTTTGTATATCATCTAATGCTAGAACATTTAAGCTCAGGAATTTCATTGACCCAATCGAGTTGCAATATTCTTCATTACCCTAGATTTCTGCAATCTAATGGATTTGGAATTTTGAGATTTAAATAGAAGCATCTGGAAAGTTATGCTCCATTTATCTTGTACTTGGCAGGCTGTCCTTAAAATGCTGAATGAAATTGGACAAGTTGAGAATATTCCGGAGTTCATTGAAGGTGTGAAGAACAGGTAAGACATGTTATCATATGTTTTGTTAACATAAACACTTGCTGGAGTAACAGACAGTTCCATTGAGTGATACAATAATATTCAATTTAATTTGTTGGAAATTTACAGAAAGCGGAAGCTGTCAGGTTTTGGACATCGTGTCTACAAAAACTATGATCCTCGTGCTAAGGTCATCCGCAAGTTGGCTGAGGAAGTTTTCTCGATTGTTGGGCGGGATCCTTTGATTGAGGTTTTGTTATTTTTTCCTTTTTTTTACTTCTAAGAACATCGATCGTTTTCTTTCTCAGAAATCAGCGACTTAATTTTGTGATTCTGTTCTGGGAGTAGTTCTGACATGGTTAAAAGTAATTCCTGCACAGACATCATGGCCTTTCTTGTAGGGTTTATTGAATTATGAGAATTGGCTAAGCACAAACGTCTGTAACCTAAAATCTATTATCTTTCTATGGCTCGTTAAGTTTCATGAACATGAGACCTAAAGGAAGTTCTGTTTGTATTAGATCAGATGCTGACCTTTTAGTTGGTAACACAATTATACTTATGTTAGTAATAAAAACAGATTATCCAGCATGGAGATGTTAGAAGGTATATTATGCATGAAATTTACCTTGAACCTTCTGGTTTTCGTGACTCATGATTGGTTTTTCCCTCTTGATAGTCTATGCAGAAGAACTTGTTATGTCTCAATGGCGAAACTTATTGTTGCATTTTTGTGTATTACTTGTGAATTTTAAAGTGTTTGTGTGTTCACAGGTAGCTGTGGCACTGGAGAAAGCTGCTCTATCTGATGATTATTTTATCAAGAGGAAGCTTTATCCAAATGTTGATTTTTATTCAGGCTTAATCTATAGGTATGCCAAGACATCCATTGAAGTTTCCTTATAGCATTTGGCACAAAAAAATAACTAGATGCAATTTTCTTTTTCAGGGCAGTGGGATTTCCGACAGAGTTCTTTCCTGTTCTGTTTGCAATCCCTCGTATGGCTGGTTACCTAGCACACTGGCGGGAATCACTTGATGATCCAGATACAAAGATTATGAGACCTCAACAGGTTATAAAATACAAACAAAGCCTTAATCTATTGTTTATTGCCATAGCAATCCCAACAAAGCCTTAATCTATTGTTCTAAAGAAATGAAATTTTAGATGTTCACATGAGCCATCTTTCGGGGCCATTATATTAGTGCATGATTGGAGTATTTCTGTGATCGTGGTAGGGAGCATTGTGAGTGATTATAACAGAGCTAACATTTTGTAACTAGTGCACACACTTATATAGTTACCATATTCAACACGGTACACAAGCAAGGTTGGGTCATTAAATTTTTGCTTTAGTCAAACAATTTTTCTTATTGAGGTTGAAATATCCTGATATATTTTGTCATCAAGAAACAAAATTGTTAAAGTTGAGAACATGTTTATATATGAAAATTCCAGCACCGAAAGGCCATTGTTTAGTCATCTTTCTGGGGTGTTTATAATGTTATCTTAGCCAGTTATTTACTCTGTTGTCTACTTGTATGTCTGTTCATGTCTAGTTTCTAAATGCCACCTGCTCGAAGTCATATAAAATGTGTTCCGTCGACATATGGTATTTGGACCTGTGTTGGATCATATGGTCCGATGCTGATCAGTATTTAATTTTCTGAATATATTTTTGATTAATATTAGATTGCATGACACATTAGGTATGGTACCAGTTCGATATGTAGCCGTAACCGATGCCGAACTGAAATCCAAAACCTTGATTTGTTTTACTTTGGATTATGCAAGAGTTAATAGATTCTTAAGTTTATTGTTTGGCAAAGCTCTTTTTTTTTCATCACTTATAGAGTTAAAAACAGCTTCTCCAGAAGCTGTTTGTGTTACGATAGGATGACATTCATCATTGCAATAACTTATTCTTCTTCTATTTGATCTTCTAGGTTTACACCGGTGTATGGTTTCGTCATTATACTCCGGTCAGAGAGCGGATGGTATCAGAAACGACTGATAAGCTTGGTCAGGTGGCAGTTTCAAATGCAAGCAAGAGAAGGCTAGCGGGTTCCCGAGTGTAAATCCTGGTTTTTCTAATAAATCAGACTAGTACTTGTGCGTGGAACAGTAAGCATAGTAATGTGTTGTGACAGAAGCATGCACCCGGAGATCACATGCATTTTCCACTGGAGTGGTAAGAAACCAATAAAATACTGTTGAGCATCATGAACATGAACCATTCGATGATGCCTTTTTGAGATAAATAAAAAATATTGCACCATTTCCTCCTTGTAAATTGCTACATGTTAATGTTCGTTTTAGCATCTGCTTTCATTGCTATCGAACTGCAGTGTTTTGTGTCATGCCATGTCAATACGAAATCTGCAAGCACTTAGCTGCGGCGATACGTTCAATGTTCTTCTGTAAGTACTTGCTGATTCCTTCTTCTGTAAGGAGAACATCATCTCCAAAACATGTAGTTATGTGGATCACGCCTTCATCCACGTCACGCAGTTGTACGTCTACGGACCAATCTGATGTCACGATTTCCTTATCTCTTTCTCTGTCTTCTCTCTCTCGAGAGAGAGATATATATATATATATATATATATATGTATGTATGTATGTATATATATATGTATGTATATATATATGTATGTATATATATATATATATATGTATGTATATAT
>LVTN01000052.1:0-16641 GCA_001649415.1 Musa itinerans | reverse complement strand
ATATATATATATATATATATATACCATTGGTGATTCATTGGGTCTAAAATGACACAAGGAAAAAAAAAATCCATGTAGTCCGCCCAAATGGTTAAGATTTTATCAGCCCTGTCATATCATTTGGGGGTTGATGGCACATCCTTTTCGATAGTTTCACTTCACTTGTCTCGTATCTTTGGATTATTGTACTACTGCAGGTGCCCTTGGATGCCAGTCACTCGATAGAGTTACGATCGCAACACCTGCTGTTGCCGTTCTGGCTCGTTCTCTCCATGATTCAATGGAGAACTTTGAATCTTTCAATGGCGAACTTTGAATCTTTCAATGGCGAACTTTTCTCTGGAGACTACATGATTCTGGTTCCTTGTGCAGGAATCCGCCACAGAAAACGTTACTCATCGATTAACGTTGTACATCCTAAGCTACGCTGTAACATTAATGCACATACTTTGAAACAGAGTGATGCAGAACAGATTCTCATTCTCTCTCTAATTATAAGATTTATTCATGCTTTTGCAACCTGTTCATTGGAATCTTGAGAAGCATTACCCGTCACTAATCTCCTACAGTAAATTACTATGAGTTTGATAACGTTTCTCGCACTCGCAGGGGACACCAGAATCCTCTTGCTCTGAACCCCGACAAATCGTCTCTTTCGTTTCCCCCCCTCTCGTTTTCCAAGCCTGCGTGTGAAATCCATGCATTCTTCCTTCAAGGCTGTGGCATTTTTATAGTTCATATGTGGGCTCTCTCTTGCCAGCCGACGTCATAAACAAATCGAGTGGACGAATCCATCTTCCTAGAATTTCCACAGACATTGCTATGGTTTCATATCCCCATCATTCCCAACTGTTAATTACATCTTCTGCAAAACCATCTCTCACGATATCTTAAGCTTTCAATTGACTTATGGCAGTGGATCACCCTTGCTTGACCTCCGTGACAGCGTTCTTTACACGCTATGGGAGTTTCCATCCACACGGGGGATTGATTAATTCTCTCTCGAGCCCCACTGCGAGGACAACCTTCAACTTGCGGTGGATTGCTGAGACATCGCTCGGTTGTTTCCATGAATGAAGACGAGATTAAGTACAACTTGCAAGATGATGATGCAGTATCTATGGATGCCAACGAGGGACACCGATGCCACAAGTGTTCTGATGGACGCTTGATGTCACAGCTCCAGCCCTGATCGACACATCACACCTATGAACTGATTGACGTTTTGGTTGGTGTTGTTAGATAGCACGATATGATTCCTCTAGGGGGATGGACAAGGTTGTATATTAAATAGGTAGCTGTTGACGACTGGTTTGATGGGTTCCTTCACGATGTAGCTTTTCTGATCAAGAACACTATGGTTCTACGTGAAATAATGTTAAGTCTGAGAGGCTTTCGTTCAGACTCCGATCGGTAGGTATCTCAAGATCAGGATTAATTGTCGTGTGCAGGGAGATGTCTCGTTGATGTGGACAAATCCTTTCGTTTTCTGGTGCATATTTCCACCCCGATTCCTCATCACTTGAAGCTCAACTTTGACAGACATCACCCAGTCTTCTCTCCCCTTTTTTTCCCAGACTTCAGAGCAAGCATCTGCAGTCTTCCTTTACGGGCGGCTTTGACTCCTAAACTTTAGTCTCTGGCTGACCAAACCGACTCAACCACTACAAGAAGAACAGTAGTCGAGAAGGAAATAAGGGGAAAAGGTAAAAGAGGCACAGCGAGAGGGACTGTTTTGGACGGAAACACGCGAAACACTTCTCCCTTGAATTGGGGAAGTCGTCCACGCTCAAACAACTCCAGAGTGTCTTCGGAAACACTAGCTATAGATTCGGTGAAAGGCATGAGAAGTAATGAGGTGGGACTTCCTTGTAAGGAAGGACTAGCCATTGTTCCTGCTCTGAAACAACTGCTTCACATTGTTCCTGCTGCTTGGAACATGTCAGGTGTTGTGTCTGCGGCTTGTTATATGAATGTGCGAATTTTGGTGCATTAATTTCCCAAGTTTCTATTGCTTTAAATGAGAAACGAGAGATGAGAGGCGAAAGTAATATGTCAAATGAGCTTTCGATGTAGGGGGACCAGATGGAACCCGAACGTGAAGACTGGGCAAAACGTCGGCAGAGCTCTTCGTTGTCCCAGACAAGGAGGACTCTTGAGAACGAACTGTTGACGGGGGCGGTGGGGGAGGGAAGATGCGAGGAAAGAAGGCCGGCGGCATGTCTGAGACCTTTTATCTTGCACTGAGGTTTACCAACCAAAGATGCAACCAGGGCGGTGTGAGACAAAAGTCCATGCCATGGTACGCACATGAGAAGGAAACATGTGTCACGGAGTCGCATTAATTTTAGGCCAATCAGCTTTCCGCCATGCATCTCAGTCTCTCATTCTTGTCCACCACCTTCCAATATATGGTCACCCACACCCCCGCTCTGCGCTTAGCACAGACATCCACGTACGTTCCCCATGGAGTACTCGCACAGCAAAGGAGTCGCACTTTTCTTCATCCTCTTCATCTCCTTTGCGCCATCTCTACGTGCCAGGAAGCTCCTCGGCGAGGCGGAGGAGAGGGTTCGACCCATGGAAGCTGGTCTAGTGTTGAACATCCTCCCGAGGGGGAGCACGCCTCCGTCTGCCCCCAGCCAAGGTGGTAATGGCGCCGGCACCGCACGAATCAACACCGAGAGGGTGCTGGGGTCGGTCCCCAGCCCGGGGATCGGCCATTAATAGCTTCTCCGCTCGATCATTATTAGTTCTTGTTAGGAAGTTTTGGAGGTCAGGTCCATATACTACGTTTTTTCATTGTTCAAGCTGCCGTTTCTTTCTCTTCTTTGGTTCCATAGTTGGATTGATTTGGTGTCCTGCGCGACGCATAAGGGAGACGAGATGATCAAACTCGACGGAGGGAGTCCATCGCTACTGTTCACTCGTGTCCCCCTCCATGAACTACGTGACAAACCGGTAGTGTCCTGTGTCAATCGAAAGCGCGTCAGTCGTATTGTACATGATGAGATATACTGTCAAGTTGGTCCCCTTTTTTTTACTGTGTCCTCTCTTTGTGATGATCTGTAGATGAAATTAAAAGAAGAGAAACATGCATACAAACATACGTATATTTCTACGTGTGTATACACACACACACACACGCACGTCATCCGCTGCGTTGCATGATTGATGTATGCGTTCTCGATGGACGGAAGCCCGTACGCCCGAGAGCGGTGGAATCACGGTGTGTCAAGGAACCGCGTTGACTTCAACTGCTGTTTCCATATCTCAAGCTTTTGATTGATTTGATCCATCGATTGGATTGCAGCGATCACTTGCGAGTACGGCCATAGTAGATGCGAATTTGTCAAAGATCCGAATTATATGCATTAATCAAAGGTAACAACATTTAAACTCCTCTTCTCACTAAACTCATAATTTATGCATGTGATAAGTCCATTCCTACTCTGGATTATATGAGCAAACCATAAGACCACCACTAGATTTCCTACTGCTAAATATAGTAGTTAGAAGTTTAGTGGGTTAATTAATCCTAACCATCCTGCTCGGTCCTTACGATAATGGTTCTAATACTGTGTTTGCTACTTAAATATTTAAAAATAACGATTAGAAATACCAAATCAATTCAGACCCCCAAAATAAAATTTCACTGTCGAAGAGAAAAAAAATAATTTCATTCATAGTTGGGTGGAAACTCTGTCTATCTTTTTCTTTTGGCTCAAAGGAGATTTATTTTTCAATCGACTTTAATTACTTGTCATCAGATATCTGGTACTATATTTATGTTTGTATGGGTATTAAACTTGCATCGAAGCTACAAAATGTACATGCGTCACTGAGCACGACACCTACGAGAAAAAGAAGGTCGAAAAAGATGACAAGACAATCGAAGAATGGTGTGCTAACAAGCAAGCTTATCGGTTGTGGAAACAATGTATAAAAATTCAAAAGGTGCCTACTCGCTCAAATGTGATTGATGTTGATAGCATCTTTCTTGTATCCACAAGCTCCGTTGTCACTGCAAGAAAACGTGTGTGCACAGAATTAACCCTCCCAGAACGGTGACAAGGAAGGAATTTATGTTCTTTTTCTCCTTCTTTTCAGTAAAGAGCTTATCGATGTGTTGAAAAGGCACACGTTCATGTTTGGGGACGCGAAATTAAAAGCACATGAGACATGTGATGGTGCTAGGAAGCTTGAAGCTGGTCATGTCTGCACTCGGGTCTCGTGACACGCGGCGCTCCACCAAAATGCAGGCTGGCCGAGTCCACAATGTTGGCCGCATTGAATACGGAAGCACTGTCGCCAAACGTAATGCACGTCCAAATGTCACCCCAAGAAACAAAGGAGGAGATGCTGCGAGTCAAGTTCTCGAGCACCGGCTTCGTCGACCAAGACGGGGACACGGGGAGCGTAAAGCATGCGAATTCTGCAGTCAAACGCGCCGACCACGCTTCGCTTCGATCACAACCCTTTGTCTACCTCTCCCTAACTCGCACACGTTTCCCACTCCCTGCGTTCAAGGTCTGTGGCGGACTCGTGTAAGTTGGTCGGCGTTCCCTTTTCCTGGCAGGTTCGTGGTTGACTAAGGATGCAAGAGAATTCCAAGGGGATGATGCAGTTATCTCGACTAAGGATGCAAGAGAATTCCAAGGGGATGCAGTTATCTTTGTGCTTTATGAGCAAGTATATTGGCACAGAATCGGGAAGGTAATTCTACTTCGGATCGAGCATGAGAGAAGAATGGTTTGAGTCAACGTGGATGACGTTCGTCGGACCACAAGTCAGATCCTTTGATGAGAATTATAGTTAGTCATTCTTTAGAGAACGCCATCCTGATTTGATTTAATTAATCTCGTATTGATAGATTTGATTAGTATATGAGTCAAAGTTCTTCATCATCTCATGAGTACTTTTTGGGTACATTCTATATAGTTTTGGGCTTATTTGTTCCTTAGTGATGGAAAAAGTGTGCCTCAGAAGAAAAAAAAAACATGCTTGTGAAAAATCATGCGGTTGATACGATAATAAGATGTCGTATAATTCAGCGTCGTCATCATTTCAGGTAGCAGTCGATCATCAATCACGATCCATCTCAAAAGCCTTGTTTGTGATACTCACTGTGCTATGCGTAGTGCTTTGTACACCATAAAGCAAAAGAGGAAAACAAAGCTTAGTTTGTCTTTGTTTCTTTCTTTGTTATCCCCTTGAATGAACTGTCTATTGCAGCGGTGGGGATTTCCCAAAACTTCAAGCTAGTTCATATGATACATGCTTTAGAAGAGAATTCTCTTATGTATATGTAAATAAGGAGATCATGAATCAGATGAGTCGTCCATTAGTAGTATGGATGGCCATGGCAATAGAGTTCGTGTGGTATTCGACAAAGGCAACAATTGTTGTCGAGCACATTTATCCTCGCCTCGTTGGACTTTTTCTCTATCATCTTCACGCTTTACATCTTAAGACCTCAATAAATGAAATGGATGATTGGATAGAAAAGGCCATATGAATGTTCTTAAATCTCATGAGATTTAAAATAGAATTATGGTTGTCTTCTTCGTATTCGAGTTTGGGTAATGGATGACTGGATTCCTAGAAGATCTTCACGAGGAAAGTGGTCACAGTCATCTCATCGATCTATATGGTATCCATTTTGTTCTTCCGAGGATCCAAATTCAACTGCTTTAGAACAAATATCTTTTCATCGGGTAAGTAATTTGCTCATAGTTTCATCGGCTATGATCTCGATCAAAAGACATGCTGCGGGAGAACAAATAGCTAGCCTGATCTACGGTGAATTCCAGGCTACTATAGACGCGATTAAAGCAATGATGAAACACATGTATTGATTGCAAAACCCAATGTGTACATGGAACCACAAATCTCTCCGCCAAGAAAAAATCACCATGCCGAGGAAGAAGACGAGTATTCGACACCCGCATTAATACAGGATAGCTAAAACACAGGAAAATAATCGAAAATTATTCTGTCGGCATATATATATATATATCTGTCTATCGCTCTCTTCAGACACGATCATGGCCGGAGCGCAGGTGCAGCAGATGCCGAGTGGAGCGCGGGTCGCTGTGCCCTCTGTTGCTGGGACCGGAAGGAGGGATGCGCTTGCTCATGAGCACACGGAAGGCCTCCGACTCCTTGGTGGCTAATGTTGAGCTCGTTGCGGCCTCGAGAGCTTCTTCGAGGGATACCGAGGGCGGGTGTGGCCTCGCTGAGGACGCCCCGATGGTAACGAGGAGGAGAAGGGCCAACACCAGTTTGGTGGAGAATGCCAGAGGGTGGTGGACAGGTTTGGTAGCCATGTCATGGGTGGTGGTAGCACCCTACAGGGACTTGAAACCATTTGCAGGCGGCGATAGGGCATGTAGGTGGAGGAGATTTAAATACGAGGAGGGAGATTGACTTTGATAAGTTAAGGACAATATTTTGACTGTATTTACGTGACAGTCCCAACCACATTAGATCGATTGCTAATGTGGGATACTAGGAATCTTTACGATCTGCAAGCAATTCTAAACTGGTTTAATCGTACACATACATCCGAATTCGAGGTCAGCATGACACAGATCCACTTCGCCAAACCTGCATTGATTACCATACGAAATGAATTTACGGAACTGGCATGGCGACGAAAAACTCTGATCTGTCATGGGCATTTCATTTGGGACAGCGTCGACTGGAGAAGTGGTCAAGTGGGCATTCGTGATGTTGATCTGATGCACCAACCCACTCAAAAAGGTGGGCTTCGCCCATGGAATATTGACTTTGGAGAAAGATCGCCGTGTGTGCAAGAACAGGCGATCGATCCCGGTCATTTCGTTCAGGGCCTCTTCTTCTTCTTCTGCCTCTTCTTCTTCTTCTTCTTCTTCTTCTTCTTCTTCTTCTTCTTCTTCTTCTTCTTCTTCTTCTTCTTCTTCTTCTTCTTCGAGGAAGACATGGTTTTTCTTGTTCTAACTGAGAGCTGCAACTCTGTGATCTTGTGCTGCTACAGAGTGGGGTTGTGTTGGATCAAGGAATCATTGTTTCTCACGCATGTTCTCGATCAACGCGGGACCAGATCTCTATCCATGGAAAGGAAGACGGAGAGAGAATAAAGGGAATAAAGTTGTTCTGTCATCCATCGACATGGACCGACGGATGCACAAGTCTCCGCGGCTGACGCAGCTGCTCACATCTCACCATACTGCTCCGCCAACGACGTCGACGCCGACGCCGACTCCCCATGCTTTACGCCTGCAAGATAACCCGTCCTCCATCAATCACCCATCCAAACATATGGTCCACATCATCACTACTCACACATATCTGACTCTCAGATCTTCCACTACAAAACAAGTGGTGAAGGAGCCGAGAAATCACAAGCTGCTCCGCTCATGGCGTTTCCAGGGGTCCAACGTAGAGACAGTGTCAAATAAGGCGGTGTGCCGAAACCAATGAACTTATCTGCTGGGAGATCATGATAAGAACATTGTTGTTGCGTGGAAGATTCCAAAACTCACCGAACTTTTGTGGACAAAGACCGAGCTCCGAAAACTACGTCCTCAAAGTTGCATGGTGTGATAGCTCTGCTCGACCGCTGCACATATTGGATGAGACCTATTGACTTCTGAGACAACATTCGGGAGGAGTAGCGCGCATAAACAAAGGTCTTCACGTTGACTTATGCATACGTTTCTGATCTTATCTTTGCTATAAGCGATCTTAATTCGTCTTCCTTGATGCAAGCTAATTAAACCAAGTTTACATGGCTGTTCTTTCGTCATCCTCCAGCAGCAAGTTAATGGAATTCTTTTTCCTTTCTTTGTCTTTTTTGCTTCCATCTTCTTTTTAAAGTTGGTGTCATAGATAAAGGAGATCGGAATACTTTCTTATCACTTGCAATTGATGGAATGGAAAGCCCACTTTTTGTACAGTTGTAGAGGGGCCTCATCACGGGACAGAAAACCACATTGGAAGGTCAGAAGCTAAAGCTAAACCTGCATATACATACATAATAGGAAGCTTACTATTCAGATCGCCTGTGTTATTTGCTAGCGTTCTTACCATGGACTATACCGACACTTGCTATCAACGTTGTTCATGGATACCGCTCGATATCGTTCGATCTTACTCATCGTTCTCTCGGTATCGTCCTTCGAGAGAAATAAGAAGAGGAGGAGAAGAAAATATGCATATCTATTTAAAATATATATATTAATATTAAAAAAATAGTAATATCGTTAAAACTTTCAGCTGCAAATTGGTTTTCTCATCAGAAAAATCCTAATTGTTGAGAATAGGTATGATAACTGTATTCCACTGACATTAATTGAACTCAATTTGCTTAGATCAATTTTGATATTTTTCGAATTTCTAAGGTTTTATTTCAAGTTCTATATATTATTTTGTTACTTATGTTTCCAAAAGTTAATTAATGACACTTGAGCCAATCTGATAATATTGTGGTTGCACCCACTCGAGTTGATAATTAATCATTGACGGCAATATAAATATATCTCTACATGATCTTACTTGAGTTTTATATCGTGTACTGCTGCTGGTATTACTACCACTAACTCACATCAGGATGACCATTGTCCATTTCATCACAGTCATCCAATAAAAGTAAATGCAAACAAAACCTGCAGCACGTATGGAAAATATTCTTCGACGTAGCGCAGTTACAAACCCTTCGGAGTTATTCTTCATTGCAAGCGGGTTGGGCCGGTCCATATTGAGGGTTGGTCCAATTTCCTGTTACCCAACCCGGTCCATATTGAGGGTTGGGTAAACTCGTTCCACGCCTTGATAGTTCATGACAAATGAATTTAATGATAATTAAGCTACTACCACAGTTGGTAATTAGACTTACAATCCATAATTCTAAACATAACAGAAGCGAATGGGGTGGTTCAGTCAACCTAAGTGGCATTTTTGCTGACGAGGGCCACTGTGTGCTGAATTAACTGACCGTTGTGCTCGTTGTTGAGAGTATTTGGCTACGCGGCTACAATTCCAACCACATCTAACTGCAGATGAGCAGAATTAACTGCCACACCTCTCTTCCTCGCTCCCTTTTTCTGGTCTCTGTAACGGCAGTAACAGAAGGAAGTCATAAAACCGAACAACACGACTCCATTTCTTCCTCAGTTCACTTCGTCCTGTTTCTTTTATGCTTTCTTGGGTCGGTTGGGGAGCAGAGCCTCCGCCGTGGCGGTGAGAGCAACGACTTCCGAGAAATCTCTTGCGTTTCCAAGCAAAAATTCGTCGTCTTCGATCGAGGTTTGGTGATCCCTTCCGCCATGAATGTTCGTCTTCGAATTGTTTCTTTGATCGGAAGCTTCTTGGCTTCTCATCTTTGGGTTATTTTTAGTTCGATCGAGTCGTTCTTGATCGATGGAAGCTGTCGAGTTGGAATTCTCATGAGATATAGCCTTGACTTCTCTTTCTATTGTGGAGTGCGACCAAGCTCCGCTGATGGACTGAGTCTTTAGTGTTTGAATGATGCGTGCGCGCGATAGAATGCGATGGACATGGAGGAAAGAATTCGATGAAAGCGTAGGCTTAGGAGTAGTTTCCATGCCACTCCTGACGTAGAGTTCTAATTCTCCTTGCTGCGTGACAGGAACGAAGCTGCCATCGGCAATGGGGAACGAGCAATCGAGGGCGGCACCATCGCTGGCGGCGGCGATGGCGAAGCTGGGCGAGCAGGAACGACGGTTTAACACCGCCACGGACTCCGAGTCGGGTTCGGTGCAAGGGTCGCAGGCGCGGCTGATCATGGTGATGAACCAGCTTCCAGTCCGCGCCACCAAGGACCCCTCGGTCCCCGGGGGGTGGATCTTTAACGAGGACGAGGACTCTCCCATCGCCCACCTCACCGAGAGCTCACCGGCCAACGCAGAACTCGTCTTGGTAGGCACCCTCCCTTGCGCCACCGATCTTCCTCAGAAGCTATGTACCAACCTCACCACCCAGGGCCACCGCCTCCATGACTTCCTCTTCTTTCCTGTCTTCCTCCCGTCACAAACAGAGTCCATGGTCTCCTGCGTCTGCGACAAATACCTCAACCGCGCCCTCCATTCCGTTCTCCCTTTCACCATAGACGAACCCTGCTACGACCTTGGCAACATCACGGCCTGGTACCAAGCCACGGCCCTCTTTGCGGACGCGGTCGCCAGAACCCTCACCTCTGGAGAGGACCTCGTCTGGGTGCAGGACTACCATCTCTTCCTCCTTCCCTCTGTCCTCCGTTGCCGCCGCGCGTACATCCGCCTCGGCTTCTCCCTCCATGCCCCCTTTCCCTCCCCGGACTTCTTCCTTCCCCTTCCCCTCGCCGTCCGAATCCTCCAGTCCCTTCTCTGCTGCGACCTGCTCGGCTTCCACGCGCTGGACCAGGCCCGCCACTTCCTTGCCTGCTGCCACCGCGCCCTCGGGCTCCGCCAGTGCACCCGCGGCTCTCCGTCCCCCGACGGTTTTCTCGGCGTCAACCACCTCGGCCGCACCATCGGGATCCACGTTCTCTTCCCAGGCATGGCCCGCTTCCAGATGTCAAACTACTATCCTCGTATATCTCCATTCGTCTAACACTACTTATATTATCGCTTCAAGTTAAGTCACCCAAATAGCCTCCTATGTCTCATGCATCTAGCACTCCCCACATAAGTGATTTAATGTGCTTGTGTGGGGAGTGCTTAATACCTCTATATAAGAGCTAATGAAGTCTACATGTCATGACACCCTCGTGTGTCTCATGTATTTGAAACGCTATATATGTGTGGTTCATACAGACATGGATCAGTGTCTTCGCACATCAATTGTAATACAACATGATACATAAGCAATTCAAATCGATACTATTTAATAACCTCACACATCTCTCACTCGATACTTATGCAAACAAATCGATATATCTTGATGCGCCCATGCATATCATATATTTGACATCATGAATATGACACCTTCCACTTGGACAATTAATGCTAGCACGCTCTAATGTTCTTACGCCTCATCAACTTTATGCCGTGATCTCCGAGACCGATATGACTTAGTTCAGGTCCTGAATGAGAGGGAATCTGGCTCGACATCCCTTGCGGTTGTTGAGGTAACCGGCCGCACGTGTCAGGGCACATGGAGGAGCGTCGGGTTACCTCTGGGAAGAGATTCCTCTCCTCGGCGTTTGGGGGAGAGTCTCGGCGTCAACCACCTCGGCCGCACCATCGGGATCCACGTTCTCTTCCCAGGCATGGCCCGCTTCCAGATGTCAAACTACTACTCCGCCGCCCAGTCCACACCTGTCCAAGAAGATCTTTCTCATCTCCGCGACCGATTCAGTGGCAATATCGTTCTCCTCGGCATGGACGATTTGGACGTCTTCAGTTCCATCAATCTCAAGCTGCTTGCCGTCGAGCGGCTTCTCCAGAGGCACGCCCACTACCGGGGCCGTATCGTCCTGGTCCAGGTGATCACCGGAATGGACCCCGAAGACGAGCGTAGCACCTTGCTCCTCCAGGATATCGGCGCCACCTGCACGAGAATAAACAGCATGTTCGGTTCGGATCTTTACAAGCCGATAGTGTTAAAAAGACGGGCGATCAGCTCAGAAGTCAAGGCCGCACACTACATGCTCGCCGACTGCCTTGTGATCACGGCCATGAGGTGCGGAGCAAACCTTATCCCCTACGAGTACGTTGTTTCGCGTCAGGCCGACCCCTCAACCCCTTCCGCACCGAAGAAGAGCAGGCTTGTCCTATCGGAGTTCATGGGGTGCTCGCAGGCGCTAAGCAGGGCGACCACGGTCAACCCACTGAACATCGACGACACAGCGGAAGCGTTGGCCAAAGCAATCGACATGAGCGAGGAGGAGCAGCAGGAACAGCACGAGAAGCACCACACCTTCATCGAAAACCACGACGTGGCCTACTGGTCCAGGAGCTTCGCCGAGGATCTGAGGAGCTGCAGCGAGGACCACCTCAACAACAGCGTGAGAATGGATGGTTCGATCGTGACGGTACATAAAGAGAGCGTCACAGAGCTCCAGAAACAAAGGGTAACCATGGCTTACTTGAACACTACGACCAGGGTCTTGTTGTTGGACTATGATGGGACTCTGGAATCCGTGTTGGACACACCACAAACATGGGTGATAGAAACCCTGAACGCCCTGTGTGCTACGCCCAAGAACACGGTCTTCATCGTCAGTGGAAGAACAAAGAAGGAATTACAAACGTATTTTGGGGCGTGCAGAGGTCTTGGGATCGTTGCCGAACATGGCTACTACATAAGGTATAATCCTGTCCATCAAGAGTTTATCGATGTTGTGTATGTGCTGATACAGCATCTGTGGATCTCATGAATCCTCCCTCATTCTCAGTTGGAAGAAACAATCACTTAACAGGTGGAACTACACTAGTGACACAGTCGTAAACCCTGAAACATTTCGATCTTTACTTTTAGGTGGCCCGGACAAAATGAATGGATAACTACAGATGACGGCGACGACGTTGATTGGGTCCGTGTCGCTCGGCCAGTGATGAAATGGTACACCCGGGCCACGAACCATTCCATAATGGAGATCAAAGACAGTGCACTTGTGTGGCAGTGCCGACATTCGGACGCGATCCATGCATCTGAGCAGACAAACGAGATGGCGGACCATTTAAAGGAGCTGCTGATGAACGAGCCGGTAGCCGTCAAGACCGGATACCGCTCAGTGGAAGTCCATCCGAAGGTATGTCATGCGTGCGTTTACGACGAGAGAACTGACCCATGCCTGTTACGTTGTTTCATCTGCGTTCTCACAGGGAGTTAACAAAGGTTCATCTGCCAAGAAGATCCTCTCGGCAATGGCAGACCACCGGAAACCAGCGGACTTTGTGCTGTGCGTCGGTGACTCCTCGGACGAGGAAATGTTCGAACTTTTCGCCTCCAAAAAGCACAAGGATGTCGTTGCTTCCCGCGCCACCGTGTTCACCTGCAACGTTGCCGGGAAGCCCAGCAGGGCCAGGTATTATCTGGAAAACATGGAGGAGGTCAAAGATTTGCTTGTAGCTCTTAAAAATGCCGTGGGACCGGAATTCCACCGCCCGCGCGGATGATATCTGCAGTGAAGTTGGACATGTCATCAGGGATAGGTTGAGATTGATTTGCTGGACCCGAACAATCAATTCGTATGCTGTCTCTGCTTCCCATGATTGCTTCGATTCTGGACACATGTTATATGCGCGTGGCGTCGAGGAGCAAGAGGGATCTTCGACGTACAAAATATTTAATCAAATTTGTATTAGCACCAGATAATTAAAACCTTTAATTTTTATATTAACACACTATTAATATTTTAGATGTAAGAAAAATATACGATCAAGTAGTGTAAAAGAACTACACTTTCGTTATTTTTTATAAGCTTTTTATTATTTTCCCCTTAGAACTTCATTCCGTAGCAAAGGCCAAGCAATCACCTTAATATATATATATATATATGCTGACTCATAGAGTGATCTTTATTAGGTGGCCCGGACAAAATGAATGGATGACAACAGATGAAACCAACGATACCTTGATTTGGTCCGTGTCGCTCGGTAGTTGAGCCGATACGGCATCCGAAAATGGAGATCAAAGACATTGCAATCGAGTGGCGGTACGGCCAGGCAGACATCAGCTGCGCATCCGAGCAGGAAAAAGGTTTACTTGAAGCTCGATCATACTTCCGCAGAACCCTACCCTCTTGAACAGTTTTATAAGATGGGGTTGGGTTTAAACGTCAATCACAATTCGATGCATATCATCTGGTCAAATTATAAAAAATCGACTGAACCTTTGGGTCACGAGGGTCTACTTTCCGATGATACGGTGTCATATTGGCTTGCCTAGTCTATTAGATTGTGTGATATGATCTCATATAAGTATGTTCTCCCACATACTACTTCATATGCATAGATAATGATGTTATCTGTGTTTCTTATATTCAACAATCTTGGTTTAAGTTATTATATGTTAATATCCTCGTAAGTCTCCCATGGAACCTTATTATTGACAATTTAATTTAGCATGTCTCTATAATTCCATACGTCTTGAACTCCCAACGAGGATAGTTATTATGAGTGGACATTGATAAGGTATATTTTAAGTTTAGGCCACGTCACGCCACAGCCAAGTCAGTAAGAGGAGCACCCCCACACGCTGAGTAAGAGACCGTACCAAGATGTTGCTCGGTATGTCCCGTCCCGGTAAGCCCGAGACGACGTCGTATGCCAAACATATAAAGGTATCATCTCATCTCTCGGAGATCAGCCACCACGCCAAACCCACATATGGCTGACCCTCGTACAGTAGTATAAAAGCCCTTGGCCGGCATCCAACCTAGGAGAGGAGAAAAAAAAGAAGAGAACCCCACACTAACTTACTTATCGAAGGGCTATAGTCAGTAACCACCCAACATGCTCTTTTATGCAGGAGAGCGACCATCACCAAAGCAAGATCATCTCAATCAAGAGAGATCGTCTCCCCCCGACGCACCAACCAACATCTCGACGGAAAACCATCGACCAACATCTTGAACCAGAGCCACCAACTAGATTCCTGACCTCGGCAACCAGACCAGATAACCGAAGACTCTCGACATTGACCAATGAATCAAACCGTACTGACTCATCAGCCACAATGCATCTATTCACCAACAGACACCCTGAAACTCTATTACATCAATTGTATTCAACACCATGTATGCAAATAGTTTAAATCGATATGGCATAAAACCCTTACATATTTCTTATATCCGATGCCCTATACGTGGGTAGTTTACAATTGGAATGACCTAACATCTTCACATCTCTCTTATATCCAACAATCACACGTTAGTAGTTTAAAGTTAGCATACTTTGATACTCTTATGTATCTCTTACACCAGACATCTCTATTAATGCAATCAAGGTCAATATACTATGATTCTCTCAGGTCTCATCTTCCATGTCCAATATAAGAATAGTTTATTTGATACATCTTAATATTCTTGTGTCTCCCTTGTATCCAATAATCTTATACAATTGTTTCTAATTTGTATACTCTAATATCCTCGTATATCTTCATTCGTCTAACACTACTTATATTATCGCTTCAAGTTAAGTCACCCAAATAGCCTCCTATGTCTCATGCATCTAGCACTCCCCACAGAAGTGATTTAATGTGGTTGTGTGGGGAGTGCTTGATACCTCTATATAAGAGCTAATGAAGTCTACATGTCATGACACCCTCGTGTGTCTCATGTATTTGAAACGCTATATATGTGTGGTTCATACAGACATGGATCAGTGTCTTCGCATATCAATTGTAATACAACATGATACATAAGCAATTCAAATCGATACTATTTAATAACCTCACACATCTCTCACTCGATACTTATGCAAACAAGTCGATATATCTTGATGCGCCCATGCATATCATATATTTGACATCATGAATCTGACACCTTCTACTTGGACAATTAATGCTAGCACGCTCTAATGTTCTTACGCCTCATCTACCTCTTTTTGTTGGGGTAAACAACTTTATACCGTGATCTCCAAGGCCAATATGACTTGATTCGGATCCTGAATGAGAGGGGATCTAGCTTGACGTCCCTTGGGGTTGTTGAGGTAGCCGGCCGCATGTGTCAGGGCACATGGAGGAGCGTCAGGTTAGCTCCGGGAAGGGATTCCTCTCCTTGGCGTTCGGGGGAGAGGCTCCGTCTTCGTACCTGTATACAGGTCGGGTTAGTAGCTCGACCCGACCCCTCCGACGATCAAATTAGCGGGTATCCTCTTGTGGATCTCCTCCTTCTTAGGATTGGAGGACAATAAATGGTGGAATGAGGAAAAAGGATCGAAAAAACCCCCCCTCTATTCGGACAAGGTGCGAAGGCTTTTATAGAGTAGTTTACTACTCCTGATGTGTCTGCTTGCAGGGAACATGATCGTACCTCTGATAACGTCCGACACCGACGTTAGTGTTGCGTGAAGAACCGAGCTCGTGCAGGGCGCTGGCACACCTCGGTTGTCGTTCTGGTCCGCCTTGGCCTAGTGGTTTGGTCAAGCCGATGAGTGAGATTACGTCCAAGAGTGATTGATGTTAGCGCACATCTCATCACCATTATTACCGAGTGGCTGACATGAGTGCGCATCTTATCACCGTTATTACTCCATTGTATTAATTCCAGTACGTACTGCAAAAAATAAGATACACGCTGACAGCGTGGAATGCTTGACTTCTCTGATGATCATCTCCAATCGCACCTCGAAGTGATACGTCCAAATTCAACATCACGACCTCGAAAACAAATGCTCGGATTCGATGCCTCGTTGGTTCGTACAGGAAACTGGAGGATTTATTAAATCTCAGCCGTCCATCGGTCCCTCACCTTGAATACCAACCATTCACTAACGCATCAGCCATCTTGCACGAATTGGAGAGCACCTATGCTCACCGTGCCTTAAAAGAAGGCAAGGAAGAGCAGGGTGCGTGGGTCGCATTTCAAGTCACGAAGCTCGCCATCTTGAACACGAATTGAGACGGAAAGGAAACCATTCCTTCTACCGAGACGGGCACAATCCGAGCGGACGTTGGAATCACGCCAACGGCTTCCCCTCGTTATCCTTCTTC
>LVTN01000051.1:684025-712464 GCA_001649415.1 Musa itinerans | reverse complement strand
AATTGAGTTGGGGATAATGTAACATCCCATTAGTCCCACATCGGAAGTGGGCAATGTGTATGATTGGCTTATATGGGCCTGATAAGTGTACTACGTTAACTCCTATATTGTAACATCCCATTAGTCCCACATCGGAAGTGGGCAATGTGTATGATTTGGCTTATATGGGCCTGATAAGTGTACTACGTAAACTCCCGCTTAAGCATTTTGGTCCGTGATTGAAGGACCAAAATGGAGTTATTGGCTAGTTGGCTTATCAGACTCGGGTCGTGACATTTGGTATCAGAGCTGACCTAGCATTTGGGCAGGGTGAGAAGGCTCGAGTAGGGAAGGGCTACCCGTGGATGGAGTCGAGAACTCATCACGGCGTGGAGCCACCACTGAGTTAAACCCTCACATGCACTATGCTAGGGTTCGATCTGGGTTATGTCAGACCTTGACGAGGACGTCAAGCTAATTAAGTTGGGGATATTGTAACATCCCATTAGTCCCACATCGGAAGTGGGGAATGTGTATGATTGGCTTATATGGGCCTGATAAGTGTACTACGTAAACTCCCGCTTAAGCATTTTGGTCCGTGATTGAAGGACCAAAATGGAGTTATTGGCCAGTTGGCTTATCAGACTCGGGTCGTGACAAGTCCAACGTTCGAGCCGTGCCTCACCGGCCTAGTTCGTCGTCCGAGTCGCTTCAACTCGATCTCCGACTTGTTACTTGCCAGCCACGGCACTCCGAGCCACGCCAAATCGATTATTTGACCTACGACACGACGGCCTCGCCTCGTTCGGCTTGGCCGCTCGATCAACAGTCTCGACTCTTCTTGAGGCTCGAAGCGCCGCTCCTCCAAATCGCCCCACGACGAGCTACCCAGGCCCCACTCACAAGCCATCAACACAATCATAGCATGCCAACCCAGTCACACCTCTCGGTCCTTTGAGGACCCACGACGCACCTTCAGGGGGGGAGTGATAAGACATATTTTGCCACCATAACACGTCACGACATCCCACACGCCAAGTCAGAATCCGTACCCCAGGGTATCGGCCAACACGCCTCATCCCGGTAAATCCAGGGCGGCACCATCCCCACACGCCAAGTCAGAGTCCGTACCGAGACACTGNNNTNNAAAAACCCCCTCTAGTTTTAGGTAATTTTGTCTTCCGCTTTCTCGTCTTTTTCTTTTGCCCTGTATTCCCAGCAGCGCCCAGCGCCCACTTTGCTCCCTCGCCCTCCTTCCCTAAGGGAGAAAAGGAAGAGAGAGAAAAACACCTCCATTGACTTGCTCGTTGGAGAGGCCAAAGTCGGGAATCACCCGACGAAGGCCATTTTTTGCAGGAAGGCGATCGCCCACAACCTGCGAGCATCCCAACCTCAAGAGTCGCCGACTGACATCCCCACGGTGAGTCATTAACCAGCACTCGGACCGAGGAACGCCGATCAGCACCCTGCTGCGAGGGCTCGGTCGACCTTGGCATCCAACTCAGCCACCAAGAGGCTCCCGACATCGACCCGTGGACCAAGCTGTGCTGACTCACCAGCCACGATGCATTTGTTCACCTAACAGATACTACTGCTGATATGTTTGATTCCTTAGATTGTTTAATTGTGAATAGCAATTTTGTTATAGAGATTTGTCGTACTAATTTCCGCTTTAGTTGTGTTGGGTCTGCTTGTTTTCAGCTTGGCCGCCGGTAGCTGATGCCGCCAGGAAAGGACTCTAACATGGGTCTTCTTCGCAGTGCCGCCCCCTCGTGCACCTTCTGATTGATTCAAGCGGCAGTGACACTTCACACTTCTGCGCTCGTGGGTCCGACGGCATTAGGTCGAACTCGACGGGGGACGTCCTGCGTCCAGTTGTTCGAATCGCATCTGGTTGATATATGTTCATTAGAAATGGGTTCAGGTGAAACGAGGCGGGCCATTAAATAATTATATATCACTTGGGACCGACGCGACAAGTCATTTTGTTATCATTCCCTGGCAATAATCCTCTCTTTTTTTCTCTTTTGTTTTTGCAAAAAACCCCCTCTAGTTTTAGGTAATTTTGTCTTCCGCTTTCTCGTCTTTTTCTTGTGTCCTGTGTTCCCTGCAGCGCCCACTTTGCTCCCTCAGCCTTCTTCCCAGGGATGGAAACCCTAGAGGCCACCGAGCCCATGTCCGGCGAGTCGCCGACCCAACCCCAAAGCTCGGGTTCCCCCCAACCGCCACTGGCTCCATCCGAGCGGCGACTCCTCGAATCTACGTATCTTGCGGACGCTGCTGCAGACGGCGCCTGCGTCGCGGCGAACTTGGCTCCGGTAACCCCCTCCGGAACCGAAGCTAAGGATGATGTGGATGCGCATTTTGGCAACGGGGGATTGGGTCTAGGATCGGTTGCCGGCGGGTCACCGGAAGGAATCCCTATCGCCGTCGGCGATCTCGTGTGGGGGAAGACCAAGAACCATCCCTGGTGGCCGGCGCTGGTTTCCGATCCCTCCAGCGCGCCCATCGATGCCAAGAAGGCCCACCTGAGCGACGTCTCCGTCCTGCTGGTCTACTGCTTCGGCAGCGGTGCCTTCGCCTGGTGCGAGCCAGCCCAGCTGAAGCCCTTCGTCGAGGACTTCCATCGCATGACGAGGCAGAGCAGCTCTAAGAGCTTCGTCGCAGCCGTCGAGGGCGCCTTGGATGAGATCAGGCGCCGCCTCCAGTTGGAGCTCACTTGCGGCTGTGTTCCGCCGGAGGCCGGAGGGAAGACTGCTGAATGCCCAGCCGGGAGGCTTCCGGTCTCGAACTTTCAGCCTTTGGAGTTCCTCGAGCATCTCCAAGACGTGGCTTGTGACGTTACGATGGCCGATGTGTTACAAGTTGCAGCTTTGAGAAGTTGGGTGATCGCTTTCGGCAAAGGATGGACTGCTGGTTTGCCTGGGTACCACCCTCGCCGTGAGATAATGGAGCTGGTGGACAAGATTGATCTTGACGTGCCACCAGGAGACCTGGGCGATGGCAATGACGAGGGAGATGGCGAATGTTGGATCACTGGGAGCAGGGTCAGAAAAGGTCTCAAAACATCAGAGGATAACTTGCACAAGAGGCGGAAAAAAAGGAGCATGGCTGCACTGATTGCAGGGATGGAGTTGGATACAGTTGAGCTCAGCGATGGTGATGAATTTACAGTGGAGGAGAAGGTAAGGGGCGTGAAGAAACAGATGATCAAGAAGGTGAAAGATATGGATGCGGATGATTGTGGTGTTGAGGCCCAAGAAGATACTGGCTCAGGTAGACGGGAGCGGAAGAAGAGCAAGTACTTGTCACCTCCTTACACTTGCTTGGGTGCATATACCAACACTCTTGACTCACCGAGGAGTGGTGAGGTGAAGTCGCCTAGGAAGGCTGCTGAAGCCTCTCGGGCTCTAAATTCTGATATCTCATCCTTATTGAGGTGCGACCCGGAGGCCGTTGAGAAGGAAGAGGATACTAATAATCCTGGGTTTGGAATTGAGAGCACATCTGTCAATGACATTCTTTTAGAATTACTTTGCACAGCAAGAAATCCACTTCATTTAAAGTGGAACCGATTGGCAAAGATGATTAAGAGCTTCTTCATTAAATACAGAAGCTCAATGTACTCAAGTGGATCTGACTTCCTAACCTACCAGAAGCACCATAATGAATGCTGTCAGGTGAGTATAGAATCTCCAAACAAGCTGATTGTCAATAATAGCTCTGAACTGGGAAAATCGGAGGGGGGATGGAAGGATAAGAAAGATGCTGCTGATTTGCAAGTAGAGACAGGCCTAGCTCCTGATTCAAGAAGTTGTTCTGAACAAGGCAAGGTTGGGCGGAAGAGGAAGATGAGAAAGAATGAAGATAACAATGTAACACCAGCAGATTTGGAGCCTCAGGTCATAAACATTCCAGTGGAAAGAAAAAACATAAAGAGCAAAGTTGTAGCTACTGGAGAAAGTGTAGTTCTGTGCCCTGAGCCTGTTAATTGTATGCAACCAGCTGAAGTTGGAAACAAGATGAATAAGAAGGGTAAGGGAGTTACTAATGGGCAAAAGGCTGTGGACCCTGGCCATAATCTTACAGGGTGTTCGCAAGATGGCAACTCTAAACGGAAGAGGAAGAAGAGCAAACGTGCAAATGCTGATGTACCTATCGTTGATTCGATCAGGATCATCACAAATACTTTGGAGAAAGTCAAATCTGGGCACACGACGAAAGATGATGAAACTTGTTACAGTTACCCTGGAGCTCTTCTCTTGACTTTTGCCCCAGGAGTTCCTTTGCCCTCCCAAAGCGAACTAATTTCTACTTTTCGCAAGTATGGAGTTGTGATAGAATCAGAGACGGAGTTGCTAAAAGAGACCAGCAGTGCTCGTGTTGTGTTTGCAAAAAGCACTGATGCAGAAAAAGCCTTCAATAGCTCAGATAAAACCGGTGTCTTTGGGCAACCATTTGCAAACTACCATCTCCACTATCTACCTCCGATTGCATGCTCTCCTCATCCAATACCTCCTCTTCCTTACATAAGGGAGAGTCTCGAGAGGATGATATCTACTCTGACTACTACTACGTCAGTGAAAGAGACAGGGCCATCCGATGGGATGAAGCCTGCTGCAAGGGAAAATTTAGTTGGAGACATGGAGGGCCTCCTGAAGAAGGTGAACACAATGCTAGACGGGGCTGCTGCTGGTACCTAGTTTGAAAATGATAGTATGGTTCTAACATCTTTTAGCTTAGGCATCAGTGATCGGCCCTGCTTTATCAGGTTGTTGAATGATAACCTATAAGTGGGATCAGTACCACTTGCTTTATTTAGGTTGCTGAATGTAAGTGTAATTGTTATTAGTACCGTCAGTACGACTTGCTATGGATGACCTCCTGAAGAAGGTGAACAGGATGCTAAACGGGGCTGTTTATCAGAATATGGTTCTAACATCTTTTAGCTTAGGCATCAGCGATCGGCCCTGCTTTATCAGGCTGTTGAATGATGACCTATAAGTGGGATCAGTACCACTTGCTTTATTTAGGTTGCTGAATGCAAGTGTAATTGTTATTAGTACCATCAGTACCACCTGCGTGATCTCGTTTGCTGAACATTGACATGTTGACCTTATGCATAGCTTAGTTTAGATCATCTGTGTGCATTATAGACTATTTCTTCTCACTGTTTTCTGCCAGATAATGGATAACCTCATCCGCTTTGCACATAGTTGTTTGGGGTTTGTTTGACCTGCTTAGTTTATTGTGTTGTTAAACCTAGTTGGTTGTTATACCTGTGATGAGTACCAAAAGATGGTCAACTCAATCATACATCCTTCTAAATATAAATACCATGAAATATTCGAGATCATCTATTTCTCTCTTTATTGTCGTAGCATGTCTGCTTGTATGGCAAATGAACAGGATGGAAGCGGTGACCAAGCCGACTGGGGGTTGTATATACGAATGTGGATTATCAAATTAGTAGAAGTAAAAAAAAAAACAAAGTTTAATAGCCTTCTTTTGTTGCCGATGGAGAAGTTGAAAGCTTGATTTTCGATCAATTTCAGTGGGACATTTGAATGAAATGATTGTGAAGTTTATTTGAACTTCATGGATTGGATTGAACTTGTGATAAAAACATTTTATGTCATGTGGTTCTAGGCCTAGTATATCCAAGTCATATGGATCAGTGATATGCTAGAATTGATGGTGACAAAATAGTTAATACAGGTTCCTTATTGTATTGTTGCTCTCTTTTTCTTGCAAACTTAATATGTTGTTGATAGACCGAAGATGGATAGCCGGTCATCAGATAATAGAAATAAATCCACAGTCATCTGTCTATACATCATTGTATCAACTGTGAACATCTCTTCTTTTTTATATATATATGTACTGCATCCGTTTGAGTTGGTTTGATATCTGTACTGTGCTGCTGTTATAACTTCAAAAACATTCCCTAATGTAAGCTAGAAATGTGAGTTTCCTTGTCATGGCCAAATTGCATCCTGAAGTTGGTCCAGAGCTTCGATATCTGTCGGAGTTTTCATGGTGAATCCAGAGTGCTTGCTGTGTCTGGACCCGAGGTATGTGTGGCTTGATCACTGTGCCACTGCTCCCTTCCATGTGCTGCTGTTTTTAGTGGTTTCATGAGAGTGTATGATCTTAATTATTCTGGCTTAATGTTTTGAATGGATTGCTTTAATTTTTGGTACAAATTCCATTGCTTCAATCTCTATTTTCCCGAAATTTGTTGCCTTTACACTATGGCAGTGTTTTTGGGTTCTCTGTTACGTGTACCCTTGCAATAAGAGCCGGTTTTATGATAGGTCTCGGAGCTCTTGTTCTTTCACTTTGGTAATCTGCGCTTCTTTATATATTGTTGACAGATCCACTTGTGATAAATTATTGGGGACGGGAGACTTCTGGCAGTCACAGACTGATATTATTTAATGAAGGAATCGTTCGTGTGATAGTGCATACAATACCTTTTTGTGCGCTTCGGTATGTATTTAAGATTAATGCTAATATTTTTACCATTCCAGTGTTCAGGTGGACGGATGGATGTTTGTCTACTAGTGGCTATGAATATGGACACCCAAGCTGCAATATTTGTGTTGATGGAGGTGAGCATTTTATATCATCACCCGCCGTCTTTTATGCATATCCATCCCATTGTGGTTGGTCAACTGGTAAAACTGGACAATTTGATTATAGAGCTGCTAAGTGTAATCGATTTATAAGTTATAAATTGTAAAGGAGGGGAGGTTAAGATAACACGTTTGCTCCTCCTACTAAGCAAAGTCAAATAAGAGAGGTATTGGTTGCACACGCTCAAAGATGCTCGCTGGGCATTACCCACAACAACGTAGTGGATCCGTTTCTTTTCTTCTTCTTTTTTTTAATCTTTTCTTTATTCTTTTTATTTTCATGGTTGAGAGTGATCGAGCCCCGCTATGTTCCACGTAGCGGTCGGTCCCCCTGTACCCAATTCTGGTGTCGGCCTCTATGTATAACAGAGCCCGGATTGCGCCGCGTCCGCCTCCAAGAAGCGGAAGTGGGTCACGATCAAGAAGGGGAACGCCGTCGCCCTTCTGGGCCTGGGGTATGACGCGATCTCTGATCCTCTTCCTAGATGGCGATCGTTTTGGAGTCACCGGTCTGATTTTGGTGCTTGGATCATCTGATGGATCACTTTCGGGTGGTTCATCGGACTCGATGGTGCTTCCCTTCCTTCTACCTTTCTTTTCTACGTCTTGAGTTGATTCTCCTCTCCGTTCTTGGGATGGACCGTTTCTTCTTTCTCGAGATGGATTCTTTTCTTCTTTGTTGAGATGGATGATGTCCGTTGGTGATGTTTCCCTCCCTCCTTCCTTCTCTTCTCTTGTCCTTGAGATGGATCGTTTTTTCTTTCTCTTTTCTTCTATGCAAAGATGGATTCTTCTCTTCTTTTTCTCGAGACGAATCCTTCTATTCTTTCTTGAGATGGATCTCATGATCTGTTGATCTTGGGTTACTTTTTAGCTTTTTAGCATCAGGGTTTTCTTTTCTGGATGTTCTGCTCTTCTGGTTTCTGTTATTTTGATGCGGTTTGTTTCTTGAATCTTTCATCGGAACATTTGTTTTCTAATTCATGGTTTTCTTCTTTACATGATCATCTTACGAGCTTGCTGCATGTGCTTTTCGTTTGTTCTTAAATCTGAAGGTTAGAGATCATGAATTTTATTGATTTCCCGATTGCATTTTGTTTCTTCACCATTTGTTGACAATTACGTAGATGCAACTGGGGCTTAACAATACAAAAGGAGAAAGGTTTTTGTGATTAATGCTGGTTTAATCCATCGCACAAGATCTGACAATGATCATCTTACGAGCTTGCTGCATGTGCTTTTCGTTTGTTCTTAAATCTGAAGGTTAGAGATCATGAATTTTATTGATTTCCCGATTGCATTTTGTTTCATCACCATTTGTTGACAATTACGTAGATGCAACTGGAGCTTAACAATACAAAAGGAGAAAGGTTTTTGTGATTAATGCTCGTTTAATCCATCGCACAAGATTAGACAGTTTCTTATATTCGTAGATTCATTCAATACTGCACACCAGTGACCTTTTTCTTTTGCCGTCTCTGATCATGCCAAATTACCATCACCAGCATTGTTATATAGATGTTTCCTGTGTCCTTTAATTCTTTGTCTATTCTCATTTGTTTTCTAATTCATGGTTTTCTTCTTTACATGATCATCTTACGAGCTTGCTGCATGTGCTTTTCGTTTGTTCTTAAATCTGAAGGTTAGAGATCATGAATTTTATTGATTTCCCGATTGCATTTTGTTTCTTCACCATTTGTTGACAATTACGTAGATGCAACTGGGGCTTAACAATACAAAAGGAGAAAGGTTTTTGTGATTAATGCTGGTTTAATCCATCGCACAAGATCTGACAGTTTCGTATATTCGTAGATTCATTCAATACTGCACATCAGTGACCTTTTTCTTTTGCCGTCTGATCATGCCAAATTACTATCACCAGCATTGTTATATAGATGTTTCCCGTCTCCTTTAATTCTTTGTCTATTCGTCTCTGTTTTCATGCCATATCTTTGTTGATAGCTTCGTTGTTTGAGTAACGCTCCTTATTCAGCATCCTTTATCAACAGAAAAAAAGGGGACTTCTTGGAATTAATCCTTTCAATAATTTGAAGATTCTAAACTTTTGACTCCTTGGTAGTTTGACCCCCCTACCTACCTAAGACACAATGTTCTAAAATGGGCGTGTTGATACTTTAGTTGATTGTACGAGTATTTGGAGTCCAAGATACATTCAACACTCTGCATATTATTAGGCAAAAGAACTAAACGACCAGTGATGTCTTTCCACCTTTTTTTAAACTCCTTTTTCCACTTTAAAACATTAGAACTCCAATACTTAATGTCAAGAAAACGACAAAGGGACTTGTTGCTTTCTGACGGCTCCGTCTTTTGACCCCTAAGAAGTTTCAGATGAGTCCTGCTACTTGGACTAACTTTTCGTCCCAATGATTTCTCCGTCAGATGGTATTCTCATAATTCTGACACGTAGAGTCAGGTTGGTTTTCTGGTCAAGTTTGTATGGGAGCTACTCTCTCGAGAAACTTGTTGGGCTGGAACTTTAAGCGGAATACTTTAGTACAGTACAGGAATAAAGTGCAACCAAAGATTGCAGCACCCATGCTAATTTCATCACACGTCTATAGTCTTCATTTTATGGTTGGTGTTCGACTAGTGTATATACAATATTGGTTATATGCATTCTTTATTCAATTTATGCATCTTTTCTAAACAAATATTTGATTTTTACAGAAAAGCAGCATTAACTATACAAGTAAGTCAGAGATAGAATCTGGGAGGTGGTAGGTACCACATCATTTTAGTTGGTTAAAGGCAGCCTGAATTAGTGGGGTAAATAAATGCACTAGAGCAGAATAACAGTAATGGGTACCCAAGTCCTAAATTAACTGAATCAGGTAGGGATTTCACCTAATAAAAAGGATTAAGTTGGTCGTGCACATTTTCTAATTTTTATTAACACATTTATATAATTAGCCGCTCTCTGGATCTACGAATGTCTTAAGGAGCATATGGTTAAAGGCTGCTCTCATTCTCATTTTCATTTACAATTATTATTTACTTCATTTGCTGAAAGGATTTTGGGCCTGTTTTTCCCTTCTTTCACTGTTTTCTCAAACGAACATGTTTGGTTTTCTCAAATCCCAATGTAAGCATACGTAGGTGGTAGCTCTACCCATTCCAATCATCGCATAGTTGACCGAACACCCTCGCTTGCTAATCCTGTTTTCATTACCTCTCAGAGACGACATATATTGTGTGTCAGCTGGATGTTATGTGCTGTATCAAGAGTTCTGTAGCACACACCCATGGATGAATCTCTGAACCCTTAAACCCTGCATATATTTTTCTTATAACCTTCGGTGTTGCTCCGTCCACTTCAAACAATTTTGAAGGACATGAAATAACTTTTCTTTAAAATAAAAAAAAAATGTTGGGAGACATTTTGGAAGGAAGAAATTAAGCAGTACTCGCTTCTGGGCGATCCATTCATCAATTTGTTTTTCTAATACATAAACAGCAAATGTGTGTGTGTATATATCTTTCCATGAACGCATAAACTTCTTCCATATATGGACACCTAACTTAATTTTCTTTTTTAATTTTTAGTTTCCGTATATGGACACCTAACTTAAGTTAAATTGACTGTTCTTTCTGTCATATCCTTTTTTTTTTTTTTTTTTTTTTCTGGCTTGTTTTGTTCGCAGTCCAAATCACGAGTGCCTGAAGATCTCGAAGCAAGCAGACAATCCAAATCTCGAAGATTGCATGCCACCCTAACGGAGTACAGATTTGATACAACTTAAGCTTGAAAGCAAAATAAAAGGAAATACTTAGAGCATGAAGAATAACTTGCTCCGACAGAAGCAAGTAGACGATCCAAATCTCTAGAAGTTTCCAATTACAAAGACTAAATTAGTTCCCCGTATCAAACGAGTCAAATTTTGAAGACAGTTCAATGTTAATCAACACACACCAAGACACAAGTTTCCAGCACTCCAATCGAAAAAACTTTTTCTTTGATAATTGTAGTCCAATCAAATATGATCTGCAACTTTAAAACTAACAATGTAATTTTCATTTTTTCTATGTGATGCCAAACCAAAAATAATGCTTAGCCAGAAGAAAGTTTGTTGCCAATTGTGCGGCCTATACTTTATGATCCCAACCATTTATTTAAGTCTCTGCCTCATTTCCCTTAAGGAAATACATAATTTTACAATACAAAAGCAGTCAGAGTTACGAGTTTCTTTGGATCCTTTACCGCTACCATCTCCTTAATACGACAAACAACTTCCCTCTTTCATAGTCTAGAGCCTAGTGGTGCATTTTGTCAGGTCATAAGCAACATCTGTGAAATACATATCATTTCCAAGAGTATATATTTCCAACATCTGTGAAATATGTTGGAAATACATATTTCCAACACTACCATATATTTCCAACATCTGTGAAATACATATCATACAACATCACTAGCAACCTTCAGGCTCATAAATTTCCATAATGCAGAAAAAGTTGAATAGTCATGGAAGTAAGTTATACTCGTATAAAAAATAATCACTCGATATAGTAAAAGTAAAACAACCCCTTTTTTATTAGTTACCACTATAAATTTCGCAATACCATCAAGTGGCACCAAATGCAGACGTTGTCAGGACTTGTTTCAAATACCAGCGCTGAAGGCAATATATTTTTATGTGTTCAAAGTTGCTACCATTAATAGTTGAAAGTATACTTGTCAAAAAAGCTCATGGAAGTAACCGACGAAATAAATCAGTATATCTCCAAAAAAAAAAAACCAGAATCATCCTGCACCGAGACAACATTGGATTATAATGGGTCATCACAAACAAGAAAATCTGTCATTCTTTCATTCAAATCGTAAATGCTCAGAACACATATCTCAAAAGATAAAAAAACGCAACAAAAAGTAATCAGCAGAATTAAAGCATCCCGGATGAACAAGCACAAGCCATCCTACTGTACATGAAACTCAAAATTAAAGCTAAAAAACTCAATGAGGCATCGCAGCACATATTTTTTGCTTTAGTACAATTAAAGTGATAACATGCAAAAATGCTATTCGATCATAAAAACTTCATTGCTGACTTTTCAGTGATCCAACAAGTAATAATCACTGAAGCAAATATATGGTAGAGAAAAGACAATGTTGCAAGCAAAACAGAAGATCTTGGTTAAAGCTACTTCGATAAGTGGAGTTAAGGGTTCTTCTTTGGTTAGAAAACAAATCAGAAACCAGAACATCACAGTAAGAAAATTATGGACAAAAGGAATTCGATTCTGAATCTTTTTGTTTACATATGTGTTAGTATGGAGAAGAAGGTGGCAGTCATACTGCAATGAGAATATCTAAAGCAGATAGCAGCAAAAGTTGTTATTCACAACTCTCCATGACGGTGTACAAGTTGAACTGTGGGGTTTTGACCGTACGACAACCAAACATGGAGCACAATGATAATAGTTACAATCCACAGTCATAAAAGGTTTAGTAAATATTGAACCTTCATATGCAAAATGACTATAATTTTGTCTTTATTCTGGCAAAAGATAAGAAACTTCATTAGTTGACAATACAAAAAATAACAGCATGTTTGGTTAGTAACAGCCTGAATTCACGTTTCCTCCAACTCCTATCACTAAAACCAATTCCTCAGGAGTCAGATGGCAAACCGACAGTATTTTGTTTCATCGATCCCATAAAGTATCTTATCTTCTGCCAGACTTGGAATGTGAAAAACAGATGCATCTTTGTTCATTGATCATCAACCAACAAAAAGCAAGTTAAAATGGCCTTTGATTTCAGATACTCCAAATTAAACAAGAGTCTCTTTACTCATCAAGATTTCACTCCCCGATCATAAAGTTTACACCAAAACTCCACAATCAGTCCAAGAAAAAGAATTAAGCAACATCTTTAAGAACAAAACTAAAAGAAAACACAAACCAAGAAGAGTATACCTAGACGAGCACCTGAAACGGAACTGCGGAAAACCAGAATCAAGAAAGAATAAACAAAGAACGAGCAAATACCTAGATAAGCAACTGAAAACAAGATGCGGAACTTAGGGTTCCTTCTTTCTGTCCCAGATCGGCCGCTCTTCCTCTCAATCTCAAACAAGAATCAAGAAAGAACAAACACAGAAACGAGCGGTTACCCACATGAGCAACTGAAAAGGAGATGCGGAACGCAGGGTTCCTTCTTTCTGGCCCGAATCGACCGCCCTTCCCTCTCGATCTCACAAGCACAAGCCATCCTACTGTACATGAAACTCAAAATTAAAGCTAAAAAACTCAATGAGGCATCGCAGCACATATTTTTTGCTTTAGTACAATTAAAGTGATAACATGCAAAAATGCTATTCGATCATAAAAACTTCATTGCTGACTTTTCAGTGATCCAACAAGTAATAATCACTGAAGCAAATATATGGTAGAGAAAAGACAATGTTGCAAGCAAAACAGAAGATCTTGGTTAAAGCTACTTCGATAAGTGGAGTTAAGGGTTCTTCTTTGGTTAGAAAACAAATCAGAAACCAGAACATCACAGTAAGAAAATTATGGACAAAAGGAATTCGATTCTGAATCTTTTTGTTTACATATGTGTTAGTATGGAGAAGAAGGTGGCAGTCATACTGCAATGAGAATATCTAAAGCAGATAGCAGCAAAAGTTGTTATTCACAACTCTCCATGACGGTGTACAAGTTGAACTGTGGGGTTTTGACCGTACGACAACCAAACATGGAGCACAATGATAATAGTTACAATCCACAGTCATAAAAGGTTTAGTAAATATTGAACCTTAATATGCAAAATGACTATAATTTTGTCTTTATTCTGGCAAAAGATAAGAAACTTCATTAGTTGACAATACAAAAAATAACAGCATGTTTGGTTAGTAACAGCCTGAATTCACGTTTCCTCCAACTCCTATCACTAAAACCAATTCCTCAGGAGTCAGATGGCAAACCGACAGTATTTTGTTTCATCGATCCCATAAAGTATCTTATCTTCTGCCAGACTTGGAATGTGAAAAACAGATGCATCTTTGTTCATTGATCATCAACCAACAAAAAGCAAGTTAAAATGGCCTTTGATTTCAGATACTCCAAATTAAACAAGAGAGTCTTTCCTCATCAAGATTTCACTGCCCGATCATAAATTTTACACCAAAACTCCACAATCAGTCCAAGAAAAAGAATTAAGCAACATCTTTAAGAACAAAACTAAAAGAAAACACAAACCAAGAAGAGTATACCTAGACGAGCACCTGAAACGGAACTGCGGAAAACCAGAATCAAGAAAGAATAAACAAAGAACGAGCAAATACCTAGATAAGCAACTGAAAACAAGATGCGGAACTTAGGGTTCCTTCTTTCTGTCCCAGATCGGCCGCTCTTCCTCTCAATCTCAAACAAGAATCAAGAAAGAACAAACACAGAAACGAGCGATTACCCACATGAGCAACTGAAAAGGAGATGCGGAACGCAGGGTTCCTTCTTTCTGGCCCGAATCGACCGCCCTTCCCTCTCGATCTCAGACAAGAACGAAGTAAGAACAAACAGAGAAACGAGCGATTACCCACACGAGCAACTGAAAAGGAGCTGCGGAACGTAGTGTCCCTTCTTTGGGGTCCAAATCAACCATACTTCCCTCTAAATTTCAAACAAGAACCAAGAAAGAACAAACACAGAAACGAGCAATTACCCACATGAGCAACTGAAAAGGAGACGCGGAACAAACGAGTCCTTCTTTCTGGCCTGAATCGACCGCCCTTCCTCTCGGTAGGTAGCAAAGAAAGAAACGAGCAATCGCCGGAACAGAATGGATGAGAACGAAAGTAAGAAAGAAGGCGAAGAAAGGTCACCTTCCTCGACAAGAAGCTCCCATCCAAATCCCCACCTTCGCCAAGGATCCCGCGTCCTTCTTCATCTCAAACCCCTTAGCCGATCGCTGATACTATTAACTACCCCGCCGGAGATGTTCGCGCCGACTCACCCCTGTAACATTACAGAGTGACGATGTGTCCCCGACGAACATTCTTGCGCGTGCTGCGGGTCCCATTGGAATCTGTTGTAACTGCCACATCACCGGATTCTGTTGTAACTTCCACATCACCCACGTGGACGCTGCCTGGAATCCTTCTGCGGGCGCGGTGAGGGAAAGGAACAATGACATCTGTGGTTCGGGATCGCCGGTCGCCTGTGGCACGCATGGGAAAAGGAAGATAAAAAGTGAATACCCCTTGTTGGTATGCCATAGAAGGCAAGTTATCGGGATGAGATTCTAGCTTTTGTCCACGTCGGTTTCATCTTTTTCAATAATGAAACCCTTTTTTCTGAATGACCAATTAAATTACATATCGAATAATTCTATACGGGTCTCAGACATAGTATCTGTGTGCTATAACAATGGGTTTGGGCGGACGTTTCGTTGAAGTGACTACAAGGCTTACGCAGCCTAGTGAAAAGCATCACGTGACATTTAGTGCTAATCGAAATCAATCCTTATGCCATAAGGAATTGTCATATCGATTCGGTGTACTTGAAATATAGATTTGGTGCGAAATTAATGCTGTGGTGCAATGCATCGCTTTGATGAACCGATTTGTGAATTGAGATATTGACATAACTGCTTTTCTCTCGATCAAAAGTATTCCGGAGACTGCCAATAACTGAAAGAACACTTAAGTTAATTAAAAATAATAACAATTAAATACTTTGACAGCTGTGGGATTTGAACCCACGCCCTTTCGGACCAGAGCCTAAATCTGGCGCCTTAGACCACTCGGCCAAACTGTCATTATTGATGATTTTTCTCTTAAAATATATATAATGATTCTATTTAGCATCCTAAAGGAACGATGTCCTCCACTTCTATATAGTTGCGACGGCAGGACGAAAAGATTCCGGTCATTCATCGAAGGGCGCATACTACCCAGACCAGGGCAAGAACCAGAGACGTGCAACAGACCACTTGTGTGTAGCGGATAGATATGCTTTCCTTTCTCGCTTACCTCTGTTTTGTAACAGCAGCTCTCCCGGCCAAAATTTAGCGGGGAACAGAATATGAAGGCTGAGAGGGAAATGATAACTCAGGCTTTCCATCTTCTACTCCCACTTTCTTGTTTCTTCTCCTCTAAAAGAATTCTCTTTTGGTTAGTGGATTCCTGCTCTCTACATCATTGTTCCAACTTGGATTCAAAGATTGCAATCATTTACTTCACCTTTGTAACACGATGATTGACTGATGTTTTCCTCAGAAAGGACAAAAAAGATCATTGTCCAATGTGAGAAAGTATTATTCTGTAATGCAACGTTCGTAGTCAATGAGCATGATATCAAGTCGAACAGATAAATATTAACATGTATCTGTAAAGCGGAAGGATGAAAGTAGCTCGAGGTTTCTTCGAGTTCCAGACCATTCTTGATGGTGTTCTTGCTGGAACTGTGGAACACGATCTATATTGGCTTCTCAGGAATCGACACAGTAATACTATAGCATGGCTGAAGGACATGCAAGTCCAAGGTGAAGGGGAGGTTTACAGGTCACTCGAGTTCCTTTTAACCCTCCTCTCTTTCCAAAGAATACTTTTGGTGGTAAAATCCCATGTTGACATCCAACTATTCATGGCTTGGAATTGGTGCAAACAGTTCTCGTCGGTGGCGGTCAAAGGATCCACAACTTTTGTATTCCTACTAGGGATGACCGGGGATAATATTGGTGGTAGAACCCACTACAATGGACGGATATATTCTACTGCTTTAAAGAGAAGAGCATCTACCAGCTTACTTCAATCACCTGCGAGGACTGTGTCTCCTAGCATGCAATGTTGGTAGCTACCAGTTTCATTTTAGTGTTTACCGTCCAATATCATTACTTCATAAACATTTTGATCATGTAAGATCGACAAAATTTGAGAGGCTCTGCACGCACTTTGTTCAAACGAATGAACATTTACTGTAAGAGCAAGAACAGAAGCAGATTAGAGAACATGATTGCTAGTTATAATACATACACTGTAATTGAAACTGAGGGTCAAACGACGCCTCCAAAAGGCAGAGGTAAATTGTGTCGATGGTAAGGTCTGGAATAATCAAGTGAACAAAAGAAACCCACAAGGCTAATGATGAGGTAGACATCTCTCGGCGATGTGCAGCAGATGTTCTTTATAATGCAGGAATATAATGCAGGACCTACTGCTTTATCCTCCACATCTGACAGCATGTCAAAAGCAGATATCCAGTGCTCTCAAGATCCAAGATGAACCACTTGCACATGCAATTGGACTGCCTGCTTGGGTGATTAACAGATTAAAATCACGACGGTGGCGAGATGACAGTCGACTACAAGAACAAAGTATGCAAGCTCTATCATCAAGAGACGTGATTCCAGGTAAGGAAAGAATCTGACGAGCTGCTGCCATAGCCACATTTGCATGTACACAAGGTCTGTGATGCAGGACAGCACAGTGCAACATGGACATCCATAGAGGATTCTACTTCTCCGACATTAAGAATGTCTTATGAATTTAGCTGCATCTTTTTGTCTGACATTTTTACTGTAGAGGTTCTAATAGTCAAAGATATTATACATGGTGTGGACATGGAATCCTGAACCCTTTAAACCTTATTCTTTTCCACCATTTCTTTTGACCGGGTATCTGTCAAAGACACGAATCCGGTGCGACCATAATGAAAAGGTTACATATGGTGCACAAAGAACTCTCCGAGTCAAAACGCTTTACCCATGTCCGGAGCAATGGTTCCCTTCTCTTAAATCCGACAATGTATTAGGTTGACGATCCTACCCCATGTCCGGAGCAATGGTTCCCTTCTCTTAGGTTGACGATCCTAATTCCAGTTCAACTAATAGATCCACTTAGGGATTCGAAGGATCAAGACTACACCACCTAAAATCTATGGAGATGGGAGATCTCCGGTTTAGTTGCTGATGCACTCCGACCCACTAGTTTCTAGTGAAGGCTGTACCAGAAGGCCACTGCCAACCTTGTATATAAATACGGAACCAACACTCCGTCTCTTGGCCGACCTTGAGCCATTTCCCTCTGGCAGTTCAGAGCTACACAGATCAGCCATGGACAATAGGCATGACTCTGAGACTGTTAGGTATACCACCAATCCTTCTTCACGTACACTCATCTTTTATGCACCATGCATGTGCACGTTCCCGTTTCTTTTCCCAATGTTCATACTATAGATTGTGTTATTTGAAGTTCTTTTGTATATTTCTCCATCATCATCGAAATCTGACTATAAAATGCGGTACGAGCAGAATATTTCTCCATCATCATCGAAATCTGACTATCAAATGCGGTACGATCAGAAACAAATGCGCAGCTTGTTTCAGACTGAAGTCGGAAGCAGCTCTCATCGCCTTGACATTTGTATTCTAAGTATCAGATGATATCTTTGTTGAAGGACCACTGCCGAAGATTGAATGTGCCAGGGTATTCAGAACTCAAGGATGTAATCTATGCCTCAACATCTTCGAAAGTCCAAATGCTCTTAGAACTCACCGTGCATCATGCCAACTCTCTCGCGCTGCTTCGGTGAGTGACCTAAATGATAGAAATCAGCTCAAAACACGGCATCATCTCCTTGAAGGAAGAAAGAAAAACTGTCATGAAGGGCTGTGTTTCATGTTCTCATGTTGTTTTCTTCGTATGGTCTGAATTAAGTAGGAGTTGGATCTTTAATATCTGAAATAGGATTCTTTCCAGAACTGTATAGGTGAGAGTTTGATGCACTTAATGGATCATCCGTTGATTCTCTCGAGTCTCTAAGTGCATCTTAATCATAGTCCGTAATCATAGTCGAGCCAGCATACCCATTATTATCTTCATTCTTATTTTAGGGGCTTACCTCTCGGATGTCGAGGATGAGCTTGCAGGGCTCATCGGATTATGGCACGCGAAATCAAGGTTCCCAGGTAGTTGCTTTGGCTTGCAAGATGGTCGGGGGAGGAAGCGATGGATCACTAGACCTGTGTGCCAGGGTCTGCCTGATCGGCGAGGACGAGAACGTTGTCTTCCAGACCTACATCAAGCCCCAAATACCGGTCACAAACTATAGGTGCCTTTGTATGCCTTCTTTCTTTCCTGTACTTGTCTGAACAAACTCGGTGATCAACATGGAACTCCTTATCACACGAATAGGAGGAGCACCTAATACTTCAAATCGGTCCAGGTATGAAACGACAGGGATAAGACCTGAATACTTGAGGGACGCAATGCCGCTGAAGCAAGCACAGAGGAGGATTCAGGACTTCCTTAGCAACGGAGAACCCATCTGGAAGATACGCTCTCGGGGTGGAAAGGCAAGAATCCTCGTAGGGCACGGTCTGGATCACGACCTCGAGTGCCTTGGAGTTGAATACCCTGAATTCTTGATCAGGTACCTGCTGTATCCAATCTGAGTTTCAAGAGATCATCTTTCTGAGCAAGCGATCATCTATCTCTCCGAGCGCATGCAGGGACACAGCAATCTACCCACCGCTGATGAAGACTAGCAAGCTCAGCAATTCGCTCAAGTATCTGACACAAGCCTACCTCGGGTGAGTGAACACATTTAAGGTTCATTTATCATGCTTCAGCTAGCACGCGCTTGTTCACGTATACATATAATTCATCCGCAGATATGACATTCAAACTGGAACGCAAGACCCGTACGAGGACTGTGTGGCTGCGATGAGGATTTATATCAGGATGCGATCACAGAATCATCCGCGCGACTACGCCTCGGGCTGCGGCGAGAGCCGCAACAATTACCCAGCGTGGAGACAACGGGAGTTGGAGAAGATGACACCGGATGCGTTACTGGAGCTCTCGGCATCCGATTACTACTGCTGGTGCCTGGACTCTTAAGCAAGTCGTGAAAGATGGCGCATGCATGTAGCCTACGTCTGCAGGACTACGAGCAATCTTATCTAATCTTCTGTACTTAAAAAGGACTGTGGAGGCAGTCGATTATGCACTAGTTTTATAGATTGATAGGAGTTGCATCTCATGCAATTCTATAGCTTTAGAGGTGTGCAATGAAAGTCATGTACTTTGTTTACCTACATAATGTTTCAGTGCTACGGCTTATTTACTTGATAAAAAGTATGGAGCACATACATGCGTATGCCAATGTCTGCCGCATGCACATTCCTTGATTCCATGATTTGGAGATTTCACCAAAATCATTAAAATTCATCCATGATATAAATTGTCTCTTTTCTGGAATTTATATGAATGATCTTGAACTGGCCATCTTTTTTTTCATATTTATTTGAGTAAATCAAAATCTCCCATTTTATTTTTAATATAATTAATCGATTTAATCTTCATCGTATTGTGCATATTCTATAGGCTAATAATACTGTAGTGCTTTTTAAAGTATGCTATGATGTGTCTAACAGTAAATCAAAATCTCCCATTTTATTTTTAATAAAAGATACTCAATCATTTGTTGGTTGATACAGAGAAGAACTTATTTAATCTTCATCGTATTGTGCATATTCTATAGGCTAATAATACTGTAGTGCTTTTTAAAGTATGCTATGATGTGTCTAACGGTGCCATACCTTTTTTCATAAAACGTATATTCTTAAATAACATTCGTTGTTTTTAAATGCTGTAAAATGATATAAACAAAGAAGGCTATAAATTTTATTGAATTATTGGAAATTTAAAGAAAATAAAAAGATACTCAATCATTTGCTGGTTGATACAGATAAGAACTTTAAAATATAAGAGAAATTTTTGTGAAAATACCGAGTTTCAAACTTCACTAATTAATTATTTTATCATAATCAATTTGCACTATGGAGAAACTAATCGACCATAAACGTATCGTACGGAAGTTTGACTTAAAACGGTCGAGATTAGCGACGCTTCGATGAAGTTACCAATCAATTTTAGTAGCCGACTGAGCCATGTCAGATTAGCATGGTGAAATGGATTGAAGAATCCTTGTTTATGCAAGACTGTCATATACCATGAGCCACGTCCACCATACGGCGTTAGCATGGTTGTCCACCATGTGGGCTAATTAATTATTTTATCATAATCAATTTGCACTATGGAGAAACTAATCGACCATAAACGTATCGTACGGAAGTTTGACTTAAAACGGTCGAGATTAGCGACGCTTCGATGAAGTTACCAATCAATTTTAGTAGCCGACTGAGCCATGTCAGATTAGCATGGTGAAATGGATTGAAGAATCCTTGTTTATGCAAGACTGTCATATGCCATGAGCCACGTCAACCATACGGCGTTAGCATAGTTGTCCGCCATGTCAATATGGCATCATTGGAACAGTGACTGCAACTACGCGACGGCAAAATAGCGGAAGTTCGAAGAGGGCCAAAAGAAAGCATGGCGGCGGCGATTGGCGGCGCACGAAGAGCCCTCGCATGCCGAGGCATCCCTTCTTCTCTGATCTCCGTTGCCGCCACCTCGAGAGCTTTCCCATCTTCTTCTCCTCCAACTCGGGCCTTCTCTCGGCTCTCGCGCCGCAAGCTTCCCTCAGGAATCTCGAGGTACTTCTCCCTCGCATCTTTCGCCGTCGTCTTCGATCTTATCCCATTCGTTTATTAGTTTTAACTTCGAATTTGGGTGATATGAACTGGAAAAGTTTACATCTTTTGTACTTGAGAGCCCTCGCATGCCGAGGCATCCCTTCTTCTCTGATCTCCGTTGCCGCCACCTCGAGAGCTTTCCCATCTTCTTCTCCTCCAACTCGGGCCTTCTCTCGGCTCTCGCGCCGCAAGCTTCCCTCAGGAATCTCGAGGTACTTCTCCCTCGCATCTTTCGCCGTCGTCTTCGATCTTATCCCATTCGTTTATTAGTTTTAACTTCGAATTTGGGTGATATGATCTTGAAAAGTTTACATCTTTTGTACTTACTAATATACTTTTTTCCATGTGGAAGCGCTCACCAGTAGAATTATTTTTGGATCATCAACGCAGTCAATTTTTTTTCAGAATTAAGAACTTCAAAGTTTTGTTATTCTTTTTTTCTCGTTTCTCATCATCTTTCTTTTTATTTGAATATTTTTTATGGCTTCTTGTTTTATAGTTGGATTGTGTGTGGCAAAAGTGGTAGCTTTGTTATTGTAATGTGAATTGTATGCATTACTGACGGATTAGGTCCCGCAGGTCCGCGGTTGAGTTGGGTTGTGCACAGTCTTTGATGCCTTTTCACAGCGTTACTGCCACGGCATTGCTCACTTCTATGCTCTCCGCAAGGCCTGGAGGCTGGACTTGGCTTTCAGAAGGTAATCCATTTATCCTCTCTTCTTTTCTGTAGCTCATCATAATTAGCAAATATTATATGATAATTTGCCTGTTTTACTTTAAAACATAATTGGTATGATTCCATGAATTGGATTGAGAGACTATGACGGTATCACTTGTTGTAGCAGAAGTGTTTGTTTTGCTTAGGTTAGTTTTAGTTAGTTTACTTGTTTTAGCTTTGTCTGAAATGTTAGGACAGATACTTCAAATCTAGCAAGTTTAGTTCTTTCTTTATATTCTTCCTAACTTCTGAAGTCCCACATATACTTTTAGATCCTAGTTTAGTTATGAATTGGAACTGACCTCAAAGATGTTATCTGTTTTGTTTTGTTATAGAATATTTTAACACAACATACTTTTTTGCTTTAGTTTTTTTATAATTGTAGAGGTCCCTCAGGACTTCTGTGTGTTTGTTTTTATTTTCTGTTTGCAGGGTTACTATCACATTATTTAACTTTTCAACAGAAAAATCAACTAATTATAGACACAATTTTTAGGAGAAACAGTAGGTGATGGGATACATGTTCAACCACAAACTTTTAACTTTCCTAGATGCTGTTTGATCAGTTACATCGGAGTCTTGTGGTTTTTTCTGTTTGTAAGGAATAGGTCCAGTGTAATATTGTTTTTATTATTCTAGTAATCTTTGGACCTCTGATTTTGGGTTTGAGAGTTTGTTCTTTGGTTAAAGAAGATTATGGGCATACCAAAGAAGAACACTCAAATCCAAATCAGAGTTCTAAAGATTACTAGAATAATAAATTCTGTTAACCCCCTTATCTGTTGGTTTGGTATGCCCATAACCCCCTTATTCATTGGGTTTGAGAGCTTGGTATGCCCATAACCTTCATTCGACTTTGTTCTTTTAACCCCCTTATTCGTTGAAGTGTTTTGCCTGAATTTTGAAAATTAGAAACTTAATTTTATTTTCCTCTATGACATTTCAAAAACCAAACAAAACAGATATGTTTTGTGGCCATCAGATGCTTCCAATGCAGAGTTCTTAAACTTGTTTGTTTGAGTACCATGATATATTTATTTGAGTCCTGATCCTTTGATAGACTGTGGCATGTTTGTCGGAACTCAAATGGAAGAAAAGTGTTAAACTCTTGTTTTTATTTGGTTCAGGAGTACTAGAAAAAATAAAAAAGAAGGATTAGTATCTGACTGGCACCAATCATCATACTTAATAGAGGGGTTCTTGTATGGTTTGTCGCTCATATTTGTCCATATAATATAAGGTCAAATAAGGATATGCTGTAGCTTGATTGATATTTTGGAATTTCTGATATATGTAATGTGATAACAGTTGAGTGTGCTGGCCCATATCTTTCTGAACTGTTGTCTCTTCTCTCCCTTGTTTCCCCTTATCTTTTTGTGAATTCTTTGTCGTTCATCCCTGATTTGTTATGGGAATCTATCCAGCAGTGTAGTTTTAGCTTCATCCATGCTTGTCAACCTTTGACTCGGTGAAATGTTATGCCAGCCTCACCAATTTATTCAATTTCTGAGTCATGCATGAGGGATCTTATATGGCAGTATTTGCAGAATCAGGAAAAAGTTTGAGATGAATTGTAGAGCATAAAATTTCAATATGGAAACGCCAGGTCAAGCAAAATGGATCATGGTGGATCGAGTTATTTTGAAATAATCAGAAATTTATTTTGTTTGGTACTTGACTGGTGTTAGTCAGTCTTTTGGGGGTGTCGAGACCCATCTCTATAACGAACAGCCAGATCAGATCAGACCAAGAATAATCTGGACCTTTTTAAGTGAGAAAGTTGATATGCATCCACTGTAACTAATCACGCACGATATGTGTGGTACATAACTATGTAGTATGGAACCATGTTTTATGGTGACAAGCAACACTTGGTTTCTGTTTGCTACCATTGGCAGTGCTTTTCTGCATCTCTGCTATAACATCATTGGTTCTGTTTATGGTCATTTCTATAGGCCATGGTTTGCTTAAGGTTATAAATTAGTGTTAGTGTTATCATTGTACTTATTTGGCAGGTGCTTCTTCTATTTTCCAATAACTTCATCACGAATTTGACTCTATTGCTTTAGGAAACATTTTTCTAATGTTCCTAACCCGGCATTGTTCTTATGAACAGTCATTTATTTTGTTGCTTAACAAACAGGACAATGAGTGACTTCTGCTGGTTTAAATCATATTTACTCATGTTAAATTCCAAATATATCTACCTTGCTGAGTTTTTTTTTTCCGTCTTGAACAATGCATCACCTTATGTTATGAACCTTTGTTATCATCGCTTGAACATGTAAATCATCTGGTTGTGTTAGTGAAATGTTGGCTGATATTTTATTTGCTTTGCATATGTAACATGATAACTTTATGTAGGATTTGCAACACCTCTATGACATCAGAGATAAACATGAAACAAATGCTGTGCCGAGGATTGCTGGGTTTGTTTATTGATCAATGTGCTTACTAGAAGGCACCATTGCTCTAAACGATGATCTTGGATCTCCTCTCTTCTAAAATAAATGTTATGTTGGATTTCAATTCTTGCACAGCAGAAATATCTCAACAGTCCCTTTCTGGTCTCGTATTATGAAAGTGCGTCGCAACCTCCTGGCATAGTCATTCTTATAGTGGTTGAAACTTTTTGTCATATTCTCAGGAATATCCATCTGCAGCTGTTTTCCTTTTTGTTATCTGTTTCACGTTTCAGTCACTTTTTGTAGACGTGTGTTTTTAATATTTGGATGCGCAAGGTTTCATTCGGATGCGCAAATAAATGTTAACACAGCATTGCTCTTTGAGGTGCTGTCATCTGGCCAAACATTATGATGTTTGTAAGTTAGGTAAGCAATCAATTGCTATTTTATGAGTCTGTCAGCCATCAAACCTCTAATTCAGTCATTCTAGTTGTTTGATTGGTTATAATAGTCAAGCTTGTTGAAGTTTTGGTTTTAGCTCTTTTTGTTTCCTACTTCCGATACGTGGAAACCATGTTAATATCATGCACCTCAACGTGTTTTGTGCTTGGAGAAGGATGATTAAAGTGCATTGCATCAATTATCCAAAACCCCACGACAGATGTCGAGATAATAATTGAAGGGAAAAATGTAGTGGACGGCATTCTGATTCACACTTTTTGTATGATATTGTGCAATTCTGCTGTTGAGAAAAAGAGTGGGTGACCACAGGCTTACCAATGCACCCATTTCTTCTGATTCCTTCAGCAAAACATGCAGGTAGAAAGCAGCATTCAACTTTAGTCAGACTGATCTGAGTGCTTACAAGATGTTGCAACCAATTATATCACCTCTCAACTGGACAATATATTCTTAGTTCATGTGAGGTTGTGGTCATCAGCATCGATTGAATATTGACGAGATTGAAGCTCTGACATTTCCGGAGGATCATCCTAGGCATCAAGTGGTGTGCAACAAGAACAATACTTCGTCTCTATTGAGGCATTCTGGTGATTTTAATTTACATTGTTGTGCAAGTGATAAATATCATGTTTGAGTCTATATGCGAGAGTTTTATATATTATTTAATTAGTTAATCTTATTTTTTTTTAAAAAAAAAAATATTATAGGTTTTATCACTTGGTTGGAATATAATAAATCCCTTTATGTCCTTCGAAACATTCTAAAAGATTCATAGGCAGGATTAGCGACTTCTCGCATGTACCTATCCCATCCGAATTCATTTGAGATGACGGATCGATTGGATCAATTATATTACTCTGATTTATAGCTTTCGATACTTCCAAGTGCGACCAAAACGAATCAGTATTTCCTGTCGGACGTCTCCAGAAAGATGAACAAATCAAGTCAAACCATGCATATTAAGTCAACAAAATGGATCATTACTTTTGTGTGTATTTGGTCAAATACCCACAAAGGAGTCAATTGCAATCGATTTTTTTCTCTGCATCGAGTGCAATTGGGAATCGCTTGACTGACCGAAACACCGGCCTTGTTACTCCCAAAAGAGATGATGTAGATTTTGAAGTATGCACGCACTGAATCGCACTTGAGTCTTCCACCACTAGAAAGTCGGCGAATTAAGCTTACTATTCCTCGACTCGAATGTGAGGGTCCGAGCTATCAATTGACAGGATGTCGAGGCGTGAAGGCAAAGGCATAGTTGATAATTGGTGACTGATGGGGCTTCACATGTTGTGATCTATAATTATCAGCGGTTCATAATTGGTACTGAGATGGGGACATGATGACTCGAATAATTAATTGTGCTGAAGAATCGTATAATCGTGTATGATCTGATTGTTCCCAAGTCTTGATGATAATGATGCTAATGCTGATGTTTCATCTACCTGCTAAGGCATAGTGTTGTCAAAAATACCTTTAGAAATAAAAATATCGACTCCCATGATTCATGTGAATCTTTCGACGTTTAAATTAGTAATCCGAAATAAATATGTGTGATTGCGAGTGGTTCAAAATGATCTCCCCTTTTTTTACCGTATTAAAAATAAATTTTTATTTCTAATCAAAAAGAGATAATATTTTATGATGAGACAATCCTTAACCACATCTAACAATCTATTCTATTTTTAATCTTTTCTCCACAGAGTAACAAAAAAAAGATAACTTGTAATCATTTATTTGATTCTTATTCATGTGGGTAAATCGATGGGATAGTCTCTGTCTCCTTCTTTTAATATAAAAATTATATAAAAACTATATATTATATGACGATTGATCAATAATACCCATCCTATCAATCACACTAAAATTTTTATAACCCGGACTAAAAGCTTTTCAGTCTTCTTGCCAAAATAATTGGTGAGGCATGACGAGGGTTTGAACGCTCGAATCGAGTAAAAGGATTCAAATACATGCACACACACACCAAACCTGACTGAAGTCTCCATGCCCGCTTCTCTTGAAATTATTTTCTACTATTTACAGTACGAGAGACTGATTCTAGTCTTTATTCGTTGCATCTCCCCGTATTATGGGTTGACTGCCGCGTTCATTGAGCTTCCCAGTATCCGAGTTCGGAAGCTGTACCGAACCGAGTCTACTGTCGAGAGAGAAACGTGGGATACGATGACTATTCCAACTTGGTTTGTCCTGTTCACCGGATGAGATGACTCTTCCTCCGTGAAGCACATACACATGGAGGAGAACTCCACCGGGCTCCGGCCATGGGCACAGCTGTGAGTCTTAAGAGCCCCAATCGAGTTGTCGGCAGTTTACTTCATCGAATGAATTTATTAGATGTTCCCATCTTCGTTAAGATTCGAGTTCAATCTCTATCGAAGAAGACGTCAGCTGCATGGATTCAGGATGCACATTTATTCCGCCCTTTGGTGTTCTGAAAGAGAATCCAATACCTCCAACGTACGGGAACCGAAGGGAACTGTTCTCATTAACTGTGAGTGATCTTGGTTTCTTCGGTTTCACTCGAGAAGATTCATCGAGCCGTAATGACAACGAGTGTTCGTGCACTTGTCGTCAAGGAGGTTCGAGGAAGAGGAGGATCCATGTTTTGAATCCAGAACGTGTTAGTCGTGGCATATCTGGAAGAAGAGGAAGACGAAGAAGAAGAATAGAAAGCTCCAGTGGAGGTTCTGTGTAGCTCTACCTGTGCGTGTATTCACAGAGCCCGGGCATCAATTGTTCTGGTCGGCTATCATCGAACATGGCCTCATGGTCTCTCCCTGCAGATCTCGGATCTCGTACACTCCACGGTGGACAACAATGGCTACGAGGGTGGCCTTGTCTTCGCAGACTTCATTGCACGACCAAAAAGGCACTCGACTGATTAGAAAACGAAGCATTAACCTTGCGTGATTACAAGTGTGTGGTTGCCACAGCATGCAGTTCTTAAGTGAATCAGATAGTAATAAGAAGGACGACAAAATGAAATGATGAATTCAGATGGACCATATAGGAGAATTTAATCGAAATTATGTTGAGGATGGAGGATCAAGAAAAAAAACATAATACTATTGTAGTATTAAAAACAGAAAGATTAACAAAAACACTTACAAGATATTTCTAAATGCATACTCTCTTTTATATTTTCTTGCTTCATGAATTATGGTCTTATTTATAGGTCCTAGTGGTAATTACCCTATAACTACTAAATCATGAGGTAGTTATTGAAACTACCCTATAACTACTAGATCATGATTGAGGTGGTTATTGAAATCATCATATAACTACTAGATCATGATAACAACCTAGATAACTATGAATCAAATCTTAAAATCAAATCTCAATACTCCCCATTGATTCATAGTTGTATACACCGATTTGCGACATGAAATAAACATGCTTTCGAACTGGAAGCGACTTGGTGAGGATATCCGTGACTTGTTCATCTGTTCCATAATACTTCATTGTTATGGCTCCACTTGCTATAAGATCCCGGATGAAATGATAACGTATCTCTATATGCTTTGTTCTTTCATGAAATATTGGATTCTTCGTCATTGCAATTGTGGCTTTGTTATCATAAAATATTTATGTTGCTTCTTTTTGTTCTTAATGAAGATCTTCAAGAAGTCTTCTAAGCCATATTGCTT
>LVTN01000051.1:612204-681250 GCA_001649415.1 Musa itinerans | reverse complement strand
ATAAATCTTTTGACTCCTCAATTGCGGCAACAACATGATCAAATTTCGGAGTTAAACTTCTCAAAACTTTTGCAACAATTATTTGATCAGAAAGATGTTCACCATAAGATTTCATTTGACTAACAATTTCAGTCACTTGAGAAAGAAAATTTTGTACCGATTCATTGCATTTCATGAACAAAATTTTAAACTCACGACGGAGGGTTTGAAGTTTTACCATAATCACCCTTGATGAACCTTGAAATTCATTTTGAAGTATCAACCAAGCTTGTTTTGAGGTTGTCGCTGCTGCAATTCTTGAGAAGATTGTCTCATGTACAGCTTGTTGAATGAAAAACAATGCCTTTGAGTCATTCTTTCTATTCTCCCTCAACCTGATTTCGTCATCTGGATCTGCATATCTATTCTCTATTAAGTCCTAAAAATTTTGAGACTTGAATAGAGTCTTCATCTTGATACTCCAAAATTCTGAAAGTCATAATGCCCAATTCATATAGGTTCTGATACCAAAAATGTTGGAGAGGGAGGAGAAAGGAAAAAAACAGAATACGATATTCCCAAGTGCACACTCTCTTCTATTGAAATCATCCTATAACTACTAGATCAGGATAACAACATAGATAACTATAAATCAAATCTCAAAATAAATTATTCGGTTCATTACCCAAATCAGCATAAAAAAAAAGCCGTTAGTTATCGGATCCAGGAAGGTGAGACAGGGAGAGCGGAGTGTGTGGTGTAGGCGGGGCCAAAGAATGGCTTTGGTTGAAATGTTTGGCCGGTCAGGATTCCATCATTTTTCATTAGCATTCCACTCTCCTCGAAGGACTTCTCTCTTGTTGTCATCTTCCCAATCCCGGAGGCGGACCACAGATTTCATTCATCCACCTCCTTTCCTGGCAAAGGGCTGTTGGTTGGGCCACGCGTAACACGGCTCCTCCGCCCACTATATATTCACCGGTCGCCATGAATCATCATCATCAGGCCAACGGAGGTTTAGACCTTCATTTGGCTGCTGCTGCTGCTGCTGCTGTTGGTTGGTGGTAGACAACGTGCGTGCAGAGAGTTGCAGAGATAACTAATTGCCAACGGGAAGAGAGACCATGAGGAACTGTCACGGTGGTCGAGCAGATCTTAAGGTGGAGAGGAAGATGGCGGAAAAATATAGGAGACTGCACATGAAGACCCTGTACTTGAAGCTTTCCTCCATCATTCCCGCGGAACATAGAACCACGGCAAAGGTAAGCATCTTGCTTCTTCCTGCGCTTCTGTTTCATTCCTGTAAGCGATTGGTGTTGCAGTTTCCGATTTAAACGATGCTTTCTCGGATGTTTATCTCCATCAGTGCCCTACTGCCTGATGAATGGGTTTCTCCCTCTTTCTTCTTTCTCTTACATGATTCGATTGATCTCAGAATGCGTCATCGCCATCATCCACGTTGACATTCCTTCCGATCACAAAGTATTCTTTAACTAATAATTGATGGACAAAATAATTGCAGTAATCGTATATCCTGAGACAAAAGTCCAAGACTTGTCTACTTTTCTTCCATCATCTGCTACTCTATGATACAAGAATTGCTATCGTGTGTATCACATCCTGCAACTTCTAATCTTAAACCTATTATGGTACAGGATGCAATGACAAAGCAAGACAGCTTGGATCAAGCCACATCTTACATCAAATCTCTTCGTGAAACGATCGAAAAGTTGAAGCAGAGAAGGCTCGTGCAGACCAGCACGGCCAGAAATGAGATGGGTACGGGCTATCAATTGCCAATCATTGAAGTCAAATACCAGGATCTGAACCTGGAGATACTTCTGATAAGTGGTGTGAACAAGAGCTTCATGTTCCATGAGGTGATCAATGTTCTCGAGGAAGAAGGTGCCGAAGTCATCCATGCTAGCTTCTCAGTCGTCGGTGACAAGATCTACCACACGATACATTCGCAGGTAATCACGATCCTTCTCTCTTTGCTCTTTACTAGTTTGGGTAGCTCGAGTTAAAGCAGATGATGATTTATGTCCAGGCAAGGGGATCTTGTTTATAGGATTAGAACACCTTACCTTACGTAGGTTAATGAAATCCTTCCCAAAAAAACATGGTTTTTTTGTGTTTTCAGCTTCGACTCCAATCGATCAGGATGTGTCAGTCTTCCTGTTAGCCTTCAGCATTTAATCTTCATGTGTGATGAGCTGTTATTACCTGTGTTTGCAGGCTGTCAGCACCAGAATTGGCTTGGAGGCTTCGAGGGTATCTGAGAGACTGAAGGTGCTGGTTAAGTAATCATCTAGGAGACATGGTTTTCCAGATTCCTGAGGACATACGGACGTGTGCCATGCACTATTTTTAAGACTGCTATTAATATGGATCAGTTTCGTCGTCGGAGGAAGAAGAAGATGATCCCAACACCACGAACAGACGTACTGCTTTCCTCTTTCCTTTTCTTTAGTTGAGATTGATGCTTGGACCTTGCAGTATCAGGGTACAAAGTGTAGCTGTTGATTGTTGTACCCTGCTGTAGTCTGGAGACTATTAACTGATGGAAGCTCGTCTTGTTTCAGCGGCATATTTTGGTTCTCTTAAACACGTTCTTCACGCTCGAACGGGAATCTTCTTCGTACTCCCCAAAAATTTTCTTAGACCGTGTCGGCGATCCGACAACCCTTGTCAGGTTACCGCATTGCAACTGGCGGCAGAATGAAACCCTAAAACAGAAAACTTTTAGTCATCAAATGTTCCGTGTTGCATAGTTTTATCATACCGGCGGTGAGTGGATTCTCCTGCATCTTCTTCGTCGCTGCCCTCGGAATCGGCACATCAAATCGACGGGCTACGAGCCCACATATATTTACCGGCCCACTCAATAATTTTGTGCATATCTATCATATTATAAAATAATTTCAAATCAGTAATATATTTTCATAAATATATATTCACGTTCGATGGATCAGAGTAAAATCAATGTCGCTAACTAAAAATGGCACAATTTTTGAAATTATGCATTTAAAATTTTAATAAATATATAGTGATGCATTAATCTGTTCTCAAAATAGATGAACAATATATTTCCAAAAAAAAATATAAATATGTTTCCAAACGTAACAGTCTAAAAATATAAATGTGATTCACGCTGACGTCGGTCGATCGACTATTAATGGTTGACTACATATGTAAATGTGACACGATCGGTCTTTCCTGCTGCATTTATTTTTGGAATGAAGATGTCCAAAGTCGCAGCCAGAGGAATGTGGTCTCGGAATTATCCTCTACATATAACCCCTTCAACCATGCACTCGAAAAGGGTACAGATAAAAAGGGATTCTGATTTGATGTCTTTCTCGACTTAAATCTTTCTCTCAAATCCTTATAGAAATCTTTGCATCATTAATGGTCGATCAAGGTGCCTGAATGTGGAATCATACATGATAGATATCTTTGATTACTTATAAATGCAAGGTTCTAATTCACTGTACATGGAATCTTCACCGCGGCCGTCATTATAGCGGACATGTATGTGATCTTCCATTTCTTGTGGGGATGATGGCATACAATCACAAAAGAGAAATATGAATAAAGGCTTGTATAAATCATGAAGAACAGTCGAGTCGGCGCTGCTGTTCACAAAGATATATAGTTTTCGTTTGGCTGATCATTTCACGAGTCTCGAGTCCAAACGCAATGACAAAGTCCACCACCAATACATCCGCAATCTCTTCCAGATGACCACCACATGCATGCTAACATAAGGCAGGAAGGTCAATGTCTCAGATAAAACGAGGCACGGAAGGTGGAGGTAAGTCTGTGGTCAAAGGAGAGCCGTGAAGGAAATCTAAAAACACTGCAGAAGAGGAAGAGGCACAAGAGGATGGATTTAGATGTCTCTTGTGATCATGGACTCTTGATAATAGATAGAAAGGTGGGAAATATATAAAACAGGCTTTGATTGGAGAGAGAGAGAGAGAGAGAGAGTGGCAACCCATGTGCACACATGGAAACATAGAGAGAGAAAGTGTGTGTGTGAGACAAACACAGAGAGAGTAGAATAGCAGTGACAAGAGGGGAGACGAAGAAAGAAGAAAGTCTTTATGGAAAGAAGAGGAAGTAGCCTATACAAGTGGGTGGCGTGGGGGGAGGAGAAGATGCAGTAGAGGAGGAGGCGAGAGTAGAAGAGAAGAGAAGCTTATAAAGATCCCATCTTTTTGGCTTTGCGTGGTAGCCTTAGAGGCGGCAAAGGAGTGAGTGAGGGGAGAGAGAGATGAAGGAAGGGGGCGGAGATGGGTTCGTGAGGGCGGACCAGATCGATCTGAAGAGCTTGGACGAGCAACTGGAGCGGCACCTCAGCCGGGCATGGACGATGGAGAAGAGGAAGGAGGAGGAGAGGAGGGAGCGGCGGACGGAGGAGTGGGAGATCGACCCATCGAAGCTGCTCATCAAGGGGGTAATCGCCAGGGGCACCTTCGGCACCGTCCACCGTGGGGTCTACGACGGCCAGGACGTCGCCGGTAAAGAGAGTGAGAGAGAGGAGGAATTCCGATGCATATTTGCTCTTCTCTGTCCAATAATGCTTGCGTTTTACTGCCGAAAAATTGATCTTTTTGGCGATCGATTAGGGCTTTTAGCTCCATCGATTTTTCTCGTTTCGTGATTTCCTTCGAACTCTTCGAGACATCCCCTCTTTGTCTTGCGTCGAATCTACTGAATTCAAATTGCTTCGAAGTACTTCATCATCTTTCGAAGAATTCCTTTTTTTTTCTCTAGATTATTTGTTTTTATTTTCTGTGTGGAATCCGTTTAGATTTAAGAGAGTGGCAACCCATGTGCACACATGGAAACATAGAGAGAGAAAGTGTGTGTGTGAGACAAACACAGAGAGAGTAGAATAGCAGTGACAAGAGGGGAGACGAAGAAAGAAGAAAGTCTTTATGGAAAGAAGAGGAAGTAGCCTATACAAGTGGGTGGCGTGGGGGGAGGAGAAGATGCAGTAGAGGAGGAGGCGAGAGTAGAAGAGAAGAGAAGCTTATAAAGATCCCATCTTTTTGGCTTTGCGTGGTAGCCTTAGAGGCGGCAAAGGAGTGAGTGAGGGGAGAGAGAGATGAAGGAAGGGGGCGGAGATGGGTTCGTGAGGGCGGACCAGATCGATCTGAAGAGCTTGGACGAGCAACTGGAGCGGCACCTCAGCCGGGCATGGACGATGGAGAAGAGGAAGGAGGAGGAGAGGAGGGAGCGGCGGAGGGAGGAGTGGGAGATCGACCCATCGAAGCTGCTCATCAAGGGGGTAATCGCCAGGGGCACCTTCGGCACCGTCCACCGTGGGGTCTACGACGGCCAGGACGTCGCCGGTAAAAAGAGAGAGAGGAGGAATTCCGATGCATATTTGCTCTTCTCTGTCCAATAATGCTTGCGTTTTACTGCCGAAAAATTGATCTTTTTGGCGATCGATTAGGGCTTTTAGCTCCATCGATTTTTCTCGTTTCGTGATTTCCTTCGAACTCTTCGAGACATCCCCTCTTTGTCTTGCGTCGAATCTACTGAATTCAAATTGCTTCGAAGTACTTCATCATCTTTCGAAGAATTCCTTTTTTTTTCTCTAGATTATTTGTTTTTATTTTCTGTGTGGAATCCGTTTAGATTTATGCTCTTTCTCTCCGTCTCCTGCTGAATCTGTTCGTATTTTCTACGATGCACAGACTCTGCTTGTTCCTTTACGTAGTGATGGAAGTTAAGGGGCAAAAGTATGCCTACTTGTCTCGTCATCAGTTCGGAGAAGATTCAAATGCAAATTTCCATTTGTGATACCATGATCTTTCTGTTTACGTCTCTGCTCTTGTGTTTGCCGGGTGATATGCTTCACCTTTTGGGGGTTTGGTACGCCCCGGTTGGGCTTATAAAGGCTATTGTTCATTGATGTAGCCACAAACCTGCCTGTGACTTCACATGTTGGGTGGAGTGTTTTCCGTGACACTTGTTGCATCAGTTGTTTTCTCCCTCGTACTTCATGTGAACCGAACTAAACAACTATTACTGGTTTGACGTGGGTGTTGGTCTTGTGATATCTAAAGCAGAACAGAAAGCTGTAGCACTGACAAATGATGACAAGAAATGGTCGATATGCTATGCACTCTGGGGTGATTGAGTTTGGCATTGTGTGGTTTGATGCATAGTAGTGCATCTGTTTCTTTCTGAGTTATGCATGTTGACCATGGATTTGAAGACGATTACACATTCAGCGTGTATGCTGCTGCGCTTCTTTTGCTAGTTGTTGAAGGATATCTTTTTTACTGCTCTCAGTGAAGTTGCTAGACTGGGGCGAAGAGGGAAACAGAACGGAAGCTGAAGTTGCGGCACTGCGGGCAGCCTTCTCTCAGGAAGTCTCAGTTTGGCATCAGCTTGATCATCCCAATGTAACTAAGGTAAAGATAGTTATGTAAAGATACGATATTGTTTCTGTAACTATTGCAAAACTTTAATCCGAGTCATACGCTTCTGCTATGCACTCTGGGGTGATTGAGTTTGGCAATGTGTGGTTTGATCCATAGTAGTTCATCTGTTTCTTTCTGAGTTTTGCATGTTGACCATGGATTTGAAGACGATTACACATTCAGCGTGTATACTGCTGCGCTTCTTTTGCTAGTTGTTGAAGGATATCTTTTTTACTGCTCTCAGTGAAGTTGCTAGACTGGGGCGAAGAGGGAAACAGAACGGAAGCTGAAGTTGCGGCACTGCGGGCAGCCTTCTCTCAGGAAGTCTCAGTTTGGCATCAGCTTGATCATCCCAATGTAACTAAGGTAAAGATGGTTATGTAAAGATGCGATATTATTTCTGTAACTAATTCAAAACTTTAATCCGAGTCATACGCTTTTCCTGTCCATTTGCTTGATGTATTTAGTTCTTTTATGTTGCCGTCATGTTAAGCAGAAAGATTGGGTTTACAAGGTGTCATCTGGTTGGAAATCTTCTCTGCATTCATCTTTTTGAATATGGTTATCTACTAATTCTTCTTGTTTGTGTGGCATTATGCCATTTTAAACTTCTTTTTATTTGCAGTTTATTGGTGCTGCCATTGGAGCAACAGACCTTAACATACAAACAGAAAATGGTCATCTTAGCATGCCAAGCAATATTTGCTGTGAATTCCGATGCATATTTGCTCTTCTCTGTCCAATAATGCTTGCGTTTTACTGCCGAAAAATTGATCTTTTTGGCGATCGATTAGGGCTTTTAGCTCCATCGATTTTTCTCGTTTCGTGATTTCCTTCGAACTCTTCGAGACATCCCCTCTTTGTCTTGCGTCGAATCTACTGAATTCAAATTGCTTCGAAGTACTTCATCATCTTTCGAAGAATTCCTTTTTTTTTCTCTAGATTATTTGTTTTTATTTTCTGTGTGGAATCCGTTTAGATTTATGCTCTTTCTCTCCGTCTCCTGCTGAATCTGTTCGTATTTTCTACGATGCACAGACTCTGCTTGTTCCTTTACGTAGTGATGGAAGTTAAGGGGCAAAAGTATGCCTACTTGTCTCGTCATCAGTTCGGAGAAGATTCAAATGCAAATTTCCATTTGTGATACCATGATCTTTCTGTTTACGTCTCTGCTCTTGTGTTTGCCGGGTGATATGCTTCACCTTTTGGGGGTTTGGTACGCCCCGGTTGGGCTTATAAAGGCTATTGTTCATTGATGTAGCCACAAACCTGCCTGTGACTTCACATGTTGGGTGGAGTGTTTTCCGTGACACTTGTTGCATCAGTTGTTTTCTCCCTCGTACTTCATGTGAACCGAACTAAACAACTATTACTGGTTTGACGTGGGTGTTGGTCTTGTGATATCTAAAGCAGAACAGAAAGCTGTAGCACTGACAAATGATGACAAGAAATGGTCGATATGCTATGCACTCTGGGGTGATTGAGTTTGGCATTGTGTGGTTTGATGCATAGTAGTGCATCTGTTTCTTTCTGAGTTATCATTTAGATCGTGTGTTGTATCGATACATCGTCTTGAAAGAAAGATTTGCTTATGATAAGCATGCTATGATATGTTATGATATTTTTTACTCTTTGAGTTCATGGCATCAAGATGACATATTAGGTTGTCTTAACTTAGACGCTTGTAAATAATTAGACACATATATGAATGTGAAAGTTAGTTTCTGGCTGTGTACACAGATAACAGAATGCTGTACGCATGTTGTCTGCCCTATGTATGATTGCTTGCTAGAAAAGAAGAAAAAGTCAATCTGACAGAAAACATACTGAAAGAAAGCTTCTCCTGAATTTTGTTTGGAAACTATTAGGTTTGTTGATAAAGAAAGATTCATCTAGACAGACACACAAACAAAATGATGGACAAAATAGAGAAGAATCGAAATGGAGCTTTCCTTGGGATAGAAGAATGAGAGATAAGGGAGGTGAAATGAATGTAGCTCGGTACAAGTACAGCATAATCTGTTCTTTGTTAAAGATTACATTTCAGTGACATAAGGGTTTGTCTTAATTACTCCGTTGTCTTGTTTAACCATGAAGCATAACATACAAACAGAAAATGGTCATCTTAGCATGCCAAGCAATATTTGCTGTGTTGTCGTTGAATATCTTCCTGGCGGTGCACTGAAATCATTTCTTATAAAACTCCACAGAAGAAAAATAGCTTTCAAAATAGTCGTCCAGATGGCTTTGGATCTTGCAAGCGGGTGAGAGTCGGTCTTAAGTTCTTTGATTCAGAAGCTTTTAGTTCACCACATATTTTTTCTGCTTGAATGTATAAATACTTTCATGCTTCTGATCCCTGTTAAAAGAGCTCTTTGCAAAATAAATCTGTTTGTGCAATTTGCATCTCTATCTGTTCATTCGTAAATTCGCAGAACTTGCGGCCAGAGATACCACGCTGTTGCCCGAGCTCTCTGGCAAATGTGATGAAAACCTGCTGGGATGCAAACCCTGACAGACGACCGGAGATGGATGAAGTGGTAGCCATGTTGGAAGCCATCGATACATCAAAGGGCGGAGGTATGATACCTCCAGATCAGCAACAGGGTTGTTGCGGGTGTTTCGGCAGGTACCGAGGCCCTTGATCAGCAGCAAGCCATTGCTCTGGGGATGTTTAAACTTGGAAGAGACACAGCAATTTGCACAATCAATTGCAAATGTCGATGCAGAGCTGAAATATTATAGCAATGCATCTAGAGTATGTTCTTTATGTGATGATGTAAAGACATTCATCTTCATGTGTATAACTTTGGCTTCTCGAAACGCACCTACGCATTAATATTCTTCTATGGCCTATCATCTTATGTGGACATGAAGAAGCACAAGGCTGCATCTTCATATACATTGCAGAGACAAGTGGCAGCTGGTAATTACTCATGAAGAGGACTGTCAGGCAGACAAAGGTGGGGACGAGTAGCATTAACCATCATGTTATGGTATCCAATGTGTTTACCAATCATGGAGTCTTTTTAAGTGTTCTCCGTCGCCGCCGAGCTGCTTGCTAGTTTGATGGTACTTGTCGATAAGAACTACATAATAACTTTATCTGAGGCTCCGACGGTGATCCGAAATGCTATCGCCGTTTATGTGTATGGTGAAGTAGGCAGAGAACGAAGTGGAGGAGACATGGCCAGCGTTTGGGTGCCACTGATGGAACTCTAATTCGAAGCCTCGGACGGCGAAGAAGGCAGAGAACAAAGTGGAGACATTGCCAGCATTCGGCTTTCATCGTCCTGTGGGCGGTGGTGGGTGGGTCCGCCCAACCTTTAAATGCCCACAGGAATATACCGTGCGTCGGCCGAAGCTTGTGTGGTCGCAGAGGCACGTGCATTCCAGCATGAAGCCAACTTGACAGCTCTAAGAACCTTGTCCGAACGACATTGACGACCACGAGAGCGAGCTGACTGACAGCTTTAATAACCTAGTCCGAACGACATGACGAATACAAGAGCATAATAGAAAAGGCTTTCTCATCGAGCTCGCCATTTCTGTCACCATATCTGTTTAAGCTGGAGAAGCTTGGCTAACCAGCCTGAGTATAAATACAGCAGCGTCTCTGTCCCCCTATCATGCATGAATCAAGCAAAACGTCGAGCACATAGAAAATGGCTCTGCTACAGCCACAGTAGATGTTTGGAAGCTTCATTTCACTCCCCGGCATTCCTACCCCACCTTGGGATTATTACAGAGCAAACCAAGAGCCATATGCTTGCTGTTTGTTCTTCCAAGGCCTGCTTTCCTGCGTCGCTTAAATAATCTTGATGTGGTGAGGGAAAGATCAATGAACCACGATGCTGGTTACAGCCTTGTGGGTGTTCAATACTGTTCCTCCAGATTCTGCCTATACTAAGCTGATTCCAACGCATCATGTCTGTCAATCAAATAGGTTGTCAATCAATCAAAGCTTCATGTCAATCATCTTCCGTGGGTAAACTCCTAAAATATCAGCTAGCTCTCATGGAGCTAATATGTCTAATTTAATATCTTGTAGTGTACTAGACACAAAAGAGAAGAAGAATGAAACACAAGCATAGGTTGAAGGCACAAGTATATAATGTCAACACATAAAGCCTAATTCAAATTATTCCTATTATTAACTTATGAACAGTAATATTAATAAATCACTAGTACAAGGGTTGTAAACCTAGAAGCCACATGATCCCTAATCTTCTACATCATTTAAATACTAATTAATGCACTATTTTTTTCATCCTACAACACCCCAGACAGAGCATCTGTTTCTCTAATTTTCATCCTGATAATATTACTGAACTACATTTGCCTTCTAAAGTTCATGACAATTCCAAGTTTTGCCTAGATGTTCTTGAAATGGTTACACATGCACACACACTTGGACAGGAACTTTGGCAGAAATGATATACTGCATGCAACACTTGTAGGTAAACTTCATTTACACCTACACCCAGATAATTCATACACCAAAATGGAAGCATCAGCAACTGCATGAATAATGATAACTATTATATCTCATTTTAGAAAGGGGTCATAACTAATATCAGGTTTGAAAATGAGTAAATACTCACCACAGAACAACAAAGTGGTAAGAAACACAAGAATCTTGTCTCAACATATTATGTTCTGATGTATAACTAAATAAAAGAATTACATTCTATGATGGAGCAAAATAGCAGAAACAGTATAGGAACTGCCATTATAAACAGGTAATAGAAGATAAAGATACTTAATAATTTCTCCAAGCTCAATAGCAGAGATTTACCATGACTTTTTTCTTGTCAATTCTACATGAAATATGTCTCCATATCTTTTCTGAAATAGGAAGATCTGGAGGAAGAGATTTCTCATTTATGTAGTTTCATTCCGGTTTCAAATATCTGCAATTAGCTTCTGCATATTAGGCTTACAGATATGGGCATAATGACATGGAAAATATTGTAAAAATAGGGCACAGCATGGCAGTTCATAGCAACTAATACATGTATATTTGATTATAAATTTTTTACTATGTACAATTTAGGCATTCATTTGGCCTCTCTCTCTCTCTCTCTCTCTCTCTCTCACACACACACACACACGCGCGCCTGCTCTCTGTGTTGATCATCTTCCCAGACCAAAACCATTTGGTCATACCTAAGGTAAGAATACAAATTCCAGCAAAAGAAATAACGAACAGACATAAAGAACATAAAATGCAGCAAAAAATGCATTGCCCAAGAGGAACCATGGTGTGCTTACTATATGACAAGCAGGTATTCATCAAAGGAAGCTGACTTGCACAACTACAGAGAATGTTGTTAAACACTACAAGAGCCTAATCAGCAGAAAGTTGAATTTGACTGAAAAATGATAAAGATTCTACTTGAATAAACACAATAATTCCAAAAACAATGGATCTTTATTTAAAGTCTTCTTGTAGATGTTCACAAGAGGTCTTTGCAAAGGCTTCGCCATACTTAAAACAGCCAGTTAATTTAGCAACACCAGACTACAAAAATCATCATCTCAACATGTTTTTAAAAAAATGATCCTTCGAGTGAAACAGCTTCCTTAAGTTTCTTGTAAAAGAAGGTATTGAAAAAATGATAGTCTCCTCTTGGTCATTCAGCCACAGATGATGGCCTTTGCAGGTACCTAAAACAAGCCACTGCTCAACATATACAAACATGAACGTGAATGCTACTTAACTTTGTATCATCAAGAAATTAAACAGAAGTTAGATTTAATAAAAGTGTTAAAAGCAATGCAGAGCAACTCAGAAGACAAGAATTGCTATTATGTGTGCTGGTCTCACATGGGTTCTTATGGACAAAAGTTAGATTTCATAAAAGTGTTAAAAGGAAGGCAGAGCAAAGCAGAAGACAAGAATTGCTATTCTGTGCCCTGGCCATATCTATTAAGCCACAGTAAATTCAAATTACTGTGCACGGGTCTCTCACATTACTAAGATATATTTTAGTCACTATCACGTGACATTCTGAGCTATTAATAAAAATAAATATTTATGTGAATTTGAAAGTGAAATATTGATATTTATATATATGAAAGTGAAATATTGAGATTTCTATACAGAGTTAAATATTACGAAGAAGAAGATTTTGTTAAAATACGGGGTTAAATATTTTATGCATATCACATACACGCCAACTCTTGCATTAGCAAGCTAGCGTTCTAAATATATATGAACTGTAGGAAACTCTTCTGCTTAGCTGCATTGTCTAAAGATGCACGCAAAGATAACCCTTGTACTCACTAGTCTCTTCAGCTTAGCGTTCTAATTAAGAGTCTACACATGCTATGCTTGGGATTAAAGATGCAACTCACAAGGTGTTCGACTGAATTCCTCTCATCTGGTTTGCAGTAAGACCATACCAATCCTTGACCTATCCTTTGTGCACTAATGGCAATGGATTTCGAAGCATGATGACTCCATGCTACCTATATTAGTTGATTAAGAGATGTAGGTTTGAACAATTGGAACTGCTCACAGAAGTTGACCTGTTGGTGGCTTTTGAATTGGAAACACGCCCAATGATTGAAGATGAAGATAAAGTTTGGTTGGAGTTGCAATTTGGATCGGGTCATCTTAATTTCCATATGCTGGAGTTGCACAACAGGCAGGTGCAGATTTGGGGCAGAGATTTAGAATAGGAACAAGATTGGGCTTATTCTGGAAATCTGCCAGCTTCTACTTGTACATATGTCAATAGAGGCTATTCTTAGTTATCTATGGAGTTTAAGATGCACTTAATACAGGTGGATTTCCAAGTATACCTCTTTCATTTGAGGAAGCACAGCTAAGCGATCGAGTCACTTCAAGGAGGTGAATGCTATTTGTATTCATCAAGTGAAGGTGAATCTAATGTCTTGGTAAATCTCCAGCTTAGAGTAATTAGACTTGAATATAATTCCAAAAACAATGGATCTTTATTTAAAGTCTTCTTGTAGATGTTCACAAGAGGTCTTTGCAAAGGCTTGCCATACTTAAAACAGCCAGTTAATTTAGCAACACCAGACTACAAAAATCATCATCTCAACATGTTTTTAAAAAAATGATCCTTCGAGTGAAACAGCTTCCTTAAGTTTCTTGTAAAAGAAGGTATTGAAAAAATGATAGTCTCCTCTTGGTCATTCAGCCACAGATGATGGCCTTTGCAGGTACCTAAAACAAGCCACTGCTCAACATATACAAACATGAACGTGAATGCTACTTAACTTTGTATCATCAAGAAATTAAACAGAAGTTAGATTTAATAAAAGTGTTAAAAGCAATGCAGAGCAACTCAGAAGACAAGAATTGCTATTCTGTGTACTGGTCTCACATGGGTTCTTATGGACAAAAGTTAGATTTCATAAAAGTGTTAAAAGGAAGGCAGAGCAAAGCAGAAGACAAGAATTGCTATTCTGTGCCCTGGCCATATCTATTAAGCCACAGTAAATTCAAATTACTGTGCACGGGTCTCACATTACTAAGATATATTTTAGTCACAAATCTCCAGCTTAGAGTAACTAGACCTGAATGGCAGGTAAAGAAGCAGCAATACTTCCACAGGCACCGAAGGAAAAGCAAGATGAGAAAGAAGCACATGCAGGTAAAGCAACAATTCATTACACCGAAATAGGTCATCAACCAATAGGCAAGTTGGTTGATTCTGTCTATGGTGCAGTAGATGCAGATGCAGCAACAAGCTTAACCTCGACAACAATGGAAGATATGGAGTTGGATGAACCGGCTACAGGTGGTGGGTGCAAACATTTCACTACGTCTTCAGGAGTCAACATATCTACGGTGGTAAAGAATAAGCCTGTAAACTTATTTCTGCAGGCAATCAAACTGTGACACTGCAACTTCAGCATGAAGACAAGCATGGTGGTGGTGACTCAAATGAAGGTTAGAGTAATCCCTTTGCTGTAACACTGAGTTATAGAGCTTGACATTTAAGTGGAAATTTAGCATAATTTATACACATCTGTAAAGAATAAGCCTGTATAATTATTTCTGCATACAAAATGGAATGGTATGGCACCAGCCTTAAGACATGTCAACAGATACAAGCTAACTACCTTGCAAAGGGTGTATTATACTCCCAGCACAATACAAGACCAAGTGTCAATTCTCAAGAAGGAAAGTCATGCTGATTAGACATTTCAGCAAATTTAAAACATGCAATATAAGAAAGGTATTAGCACCATGCAGATACATGCCACGGTTATTAATGTGGCTAGGTCAAATTTTGGCAAATGCCAATCAGCACAAGATAATACCAACTAATTTGACATTGAATTGCATCATGACATAGAAGTATCAATAAACCCCACGTCAAGGCATAACACTCCTTGCTCGAGACAATTGGTACATCTAGTATGCTCTGGTGGTGTGACAAATGTCCAAGAATAAACCAAAGTAAAATAAGTACCATCACAAAATTCAATTGTGAAAAACCAAAATGAAACAAAAGAGAGAATTGTTTGCCATAGAAAAACAAAGAGAATTACACTATAACACCATGGTTAAATCTATCAGAAGTAGATTGAAACTTAAAATGATTTATAAGGGTCTAATGGGTATACTAATGTTAATTTCAACTTAATCATCTTGGTGAATGATTTGAGCTTAATGAAGTTGACATATTAGTTATCCCATCAGGTCGGGTTATGACAAATTAGTATCAGAGTTGATCTAATATTGGCGTTCGCCTGACACGCAAAGGTCGGGTCTGCTTGATGCCACCAATTGAAGAAGCATAAACTTACCATATCGGATAAACTAGATATCACACTTCAAGCCCCTTCTATGAGAGCTCCCGAAGTATATCTTTATGGGGGGAGGGAGTGGGGCCGATAATCATCCGACATATGTCCACATGTGTGGCAGTCGTGGTAGGCACATAAACAGAGTCTGCCCTCACTTTGTTTGCCTATGTGGACGTAGAACAGACATAAAGAACATAAAATGCAGCAAAAAATGCATTGCCCAAGAGGAACCATGGTGTGCTTACTATATGACAAGCAGGTATTCATCAAAGGAAGCTGACTTGCACAACTACAGAGAATGTTGTTAAACACTACAAGAGCCTAATCAGCAGAAAGTTGAATTTGACTGAAAAATGATAAAGATTCTACTTGAATAAACACAATAATTCCAAAAACAATGGATCTTTATTTAAAGTCTTCTTGTAGATGTTCACAAGAGGTCTTTGCAAAGGCTTGCCATACTTAAAACAGCCAGTTAATTTAGCAACACCAGACTACAAAAATCATCATCTCAACATGTTTTTAAAAAAATGATCCTTCGAGTGAAACAGCTTCCTTAAGTTTCTTGTAAAAGAAGGTATTGAAAAAATGATAGTCTCCTCTTGGTCATTCAGCCACAGATGATGGCCTTTGCAGGTACCTAAAACAAGCCACTGCTCAACATATACAAACATGAACGTGAATGCTACTTAACTTTGTATCATCAAGAAATTAAACAAAAGTTAGATTTAATAAAAGTGTTAAAAGCAATGCAGAGCAACTCAGAAGACAAGAATTGCTATTCTGTGTACTGGTCTCACATGGGTTCTTATGGACAAAAGTTAGATTTCATAAAAGTGTTAAAAGGAAGGCAGAGCAAAGCAGAAGACAAGAATTGCTATTCTGTGCCCTGGCCATATCTATTAAGCCACAGTAAATTCAAATTACTGTGCACGGGTCTCACATTACTAAGATATATTTTAGTCACTATCACATGACATTCTGAGCTATTATAACTACGAGAAATTTCTTATTCATTGACGTATATATAGAAGCGACAGTATCAGAAGGCAATGCTATATACTCACACACATGCAGAAACAAGAGATAAGGAGGTCACTTTCATGAAGGAATGAAGAGATTGCTAGAACCCAGCTGTACTGTACATGTTCCTTTCAGAAAAGGAAACAAAAGCCTTCTAATAATACATATCACATACACGCCAACTCTTGCATTAGCAAGCTAGCGTTCTAAATATATATGAACTGTAGGAAACTCTTCTGCTTAGCTGCATTGTCTAAAGATGCACGCAAAGATAACCCTTGTACTCACTAGTCTCTTCAGCTTAGCGTTCTAATTAAGAGTCTACACATGCTATGCTTGGGATTAAAGATGCAACTCACAAGGTGTTCGACTGAATTCCTCTCATCTGGTTTGCAGTAAGACCATACCAATCCTTGACCTATCCTTTGTGCACTAATGGCAATGGATTTCGAAGCATGATGACTCCATGCTACCTATATTAGTTGATTAAGAGATGTAGGTTTGAACAATTGGAACTGCTCACAGAAGTTGACCTGTTGGTGGCTTTTGAATTGGAAACACGCCCAATGATTGAAGATGAAGATAAAGTTTGGTTGGAGTTGCAATTTGGATCGGGTCATCTTAATTTCCATATGCTGGAGTTGCACAACAGGCAGGTGCAGATTTGGGGCAGAGATTTAGAATAGGAACAAGATTGGGCTTATTCTGGAAATCTGCCAGCTTCTACTTGTACATATGTCAATAGAGGCTATTCTTAGTTATCTATGGAGTTTAAGATGCACTTGATACAGGTGGATTTCCAAGTATACCTCTTTCATTTGAGGAAGCACAGCTAAGCGATCGAGTCACTTCAAGGAGGTGAATGCTATTTGTATTCATCAAGTGAAGGTGAATCTAATGTCTTGGTAAATCTCCAGCTTAGAGTAATTAGACTTGAATGGCAGGTAAAGAAGCAGCAATACTTCCACAGGCACCGAAGGAAAAGCAAGATGAGAAAGAAGCACGTCCAGGTAAGGCAACAATTCATTACACCGAAATAGGTCATCAACCAATAGGCAAGTTGGTTGATTCTGTCTATGGTGCATTAGATGCAGATGCAGCAACAAGCTTAACCTCGACAACAATGGAAGATATGGAGTTGGATGAACCGGCTACAGGTGGTGGGTGCAAACATTTCACTACGTCTTCAGGAGTCAACATATCTACGGTGGTAAAGAATAAGCCTGTAAACTTATTTCTGCAGGCAATCAAACTGTGACACTGCAACTTCAGCATGAAGACAAGCATGGTGGTGGTGACTCAAATGAAGGTTAGAGTAATCCCTTTGCTGTAACACTGAGTTATAGAGCTTGACATTTAAGTGGAAATTTAGCATAATTTATACACATCTGTAAAGAATAAGCCTGTATAATTATTTCTGCATACAAAATGGAATGGTATGGCACCAGCCTTAAGACATGTCAACAGATACAAGCTAACTACCTTGCAAAGGGTGTATTATACTCCCAGCACAATACAAGACCAAGTGTCAATTCTCAAGAAGGAAAGTCATGCTGATTAGACATTTCAGCAAATTTAAAACATGCAATATAAGAAAGGTATTAGCACCATGCAGATACATGCCACGGTTATTAATGTGGCTAGGTCAAATTTTGGCAAATGCCAATCAGCACAAGATAATACCAACTAATTTGACATTGAATTGCATCATGACATAGAAGTATCAATAAACCCCACGTCAAGGCATGACACTCCTTGCTCGAGACAATTGGTACATCTAGTATGCTCTGGTGGTGTGACAAATGTCCAAGAATAAACCAAAGTAAAATAAGTACCATCACAAAATTCAATTGTGAAAAACCAAAATGAAACAAAAGAGAGAATTGTTTGCCATAGAAAAACAAAGAGAATTAGACTATAACACCATGGTTAAATCTATCGGAAGTAGATTGAAACTTAAAATGATTTATAAGGATCTAATGGGTATACTAATGTTAATTTCAACTTAATCATCTTGGTGAATGGTTTGAGCTTAATGAAGTTGACATATCAGTTATCCCATCAGGTTGGGTTATGACAAATTAGTATCAGAGTTGATCTAATATTGGCGTTCGCCCGACACGCAAAGGTCGAGTCCGCTTGATGCCACCAATTGAAGAAGCATAAACTTACCATGTCGGATAAACCAGATATCACACTTCAAGTCCCTTCTATGAGAGCTCCCGAAGTATATCTTTATGGGGGGAGGGAGTGGGGCCGATAATCATCCGACATATGTCCACATGTGTGGCAGTCGTGGTAGGCACATAAACAGAGTCTGCCCTCACTTTGTTTGCCTATGTGGACGTAAGTCCGAGACAACGATTATAAATTGTCTCCCTTTCGCACTTACAAGGACAAGTGAGGCAGTTTTACACTGCACCCCTCTAGAACTTTTGGCTGATTAACCATCTTTACTACTTTTACCCGGTACAAAAGGTTATTCATAGCATGGTAAGAAAGGATTTTTGACTGATTAACCATCTTTTACTACTTTTGTCCTCAAGGTCAGCTAACTTACTGTCCGAAGGTTTGGATCAGGAAACCCGCTCCCGACCTCAGTCCATGCAACTCCTTCAGGAGCATCTCGGCGATACTTCGTCCAACTTGTGCACACGCCCCGAACCACAACGGGCTGACAAAGTCGTCACCGATCTTTCCACCATCAACAGCAAACCATTGCTTTTGCTACGACCTCCTTCCATCATTTGTTCGAGTCCACGATGATCAACTTATGTAATTCACCAATTCATATAGCTTGTAGTAATGAACCAGAAAGATACCTTCTTTTCACGAAACTGCTACATGAAACCCTATAATTTCAAGAACTTCCGATCCCGAACCCTATCTTCTCGCATTGTCGTTAACGCTCTACCGAACTTAAAACCCAGACGACGCACTCTTCCTCTTATTCTCCCAATCCGATTGTCGTCTACCACAGTCTAGATTCCGATCCCCGTCCTCTCCCTTCATAGTCATCAGGCACAAAATCTCTCAAATCCTTTCTCCTCTCAGTCTGCGCACACATCCATCAACGGAACCATTAAGCGTACCTCGGGAACATGGGACAACTTCCTCCGATCGAGCTCGGTCTGCATCTGGCGGAGGCTGGCCCTCAACTTGGCGCCGCAATGGACCAGCCGGCTCCGAATATCCGACGAGAGATGATTCAGCACCCTTTAGATCTTCTCCCGCAGCAAGTGATCGGAAAGATCCGCGAGCTCCGACGCCTCCGCCGGCGCGGCGTCCCTCCCGCCAAGCGCTGCGGCCACCACCTCGACCTCCGCCGCAGGGTCGTCGTCTCTCCCGGGGAGCATCTCCTTCCAATCAATCAGAAGAGGTTCCTTCACCATCTCTGGCGAAGAGAGGGCAACTGAGCACGATCAACAACGAACGTGAGCGAGAGACTCCAGTGGTGGCAGTCGGCGTGGTCGTGATGTGATGTAATGTACAAAAGTGTTTTCAAAAGAATATATATATATATATATATATATATAATTTTTAAAATAAATAAAAGAAAAGTTTAAAAAATAAAAATATATATTTATGTGAATTTGAAAGTGAAATATTGAGATTTATATATATGAAAGTGAAATATTGAGATTTCTATACAGAGTTAAATATTACGAAGAAGAAGATTTTGTTAAAATACGGGGTTAAATATTTTATGTATAAAAATTTTAATATAATTTTTAAAAATATAAGGATCAAAACAATAAAAATAATTAATTACAGGAGTAATATGTAATTACTCTAACTTGTAGGATTATTTCATGGACAATATATTTTATCAAGAAGGAAGGAGCCAATAAATGATATGATCATTCTCATAATACAAGATTTCTTCAGGATAACTATTATCTGCCAAATTCTCTCAATACAAAAGACGCATAATTAGGGACGGCCTCTACGTGGGCCCGCGAGTAAGTAATGGCCCAAACATCGAAGGGGTTGAAGCCCATAGTAGTATTCATCTTCGTAATCGAACATTGTTAAAAGGCTAACATGGATAACGAGGTCTTCACTGTCACATAAGCCATATTATCTTCCACTAGAGGGAGATGCATCGCGCACCAAAGTAGCAGTCTCCATTTGGCGTTCGAGGGGAAGCCGGGAATCAATCGAAGGGTGGAATACATGCCTGCCTTATCTTTATCTCGCAAGTTGTGCGAGAACTTTGGGAAAAGGATGCCTCGAGACGACGGATTCCCTTTGAAGGTGGTGAGTTCATGGCACCATCAGAACAGCATCACGGTCGGGTTCTCTCATCCTTCTTATCCAGTGTTGGATGCAGAAAAGAAATGGAGCCCTTTGCAGGAATGGAAAACGAAGAGTCAATGCCTTATGTAGCGCTGCATGGTTGAACATGTTGTCCTTCGACGTAGAAACAGGGGCACATGGCTCGACAAACACATCGCCAAGTGGGGGGAGGCCATTGGTCAGAGACCGGCAGTCGCACCCCCAACTTTTCTAGAGTTCATCATGTATCGTTTAATCGCTGATCGATAACACCGCAGTATTTTCCCAAAACACGTTATGCAGAGATATTGTTTGCAGTTTTCAGGAGTAAAATGCAAGAAATAAAAGAAGATGGATTATGTCTGAGGCTTCCCTTTTGATGTTTCTTCATCCACAAATCTTCCTTCCGAAGAGATTGAAGTTTTGAGTCGTCTCCGTCACCGATGAAACGGACTGCTGCATATAATTTCTCAGGCATTGAAAGCAGGTACGATGAGTGGGTCTGTGGTATACTTAGGCTTCCCAATATTAATGCCAAGAACAGGAAAAATACCTTTCCCGTGTCGGCGAACTGACTTTGGAGGACGTATTCTTTAATTCTCGGCATAAGGTAAAACAATAATCGAATCGAAGCGAAGCAATAATTGAGAAGTCTTCGCTTCCTGACGCATGGAGGAAAGCCTGGACCTTGAGGTGGGAAGACGGGAACTTGGGAGGTAAGTTCACAGGGAGCGCCAATTTTTCTCCGGCAGAAAAAAAGAACTAACGTGACAAAAATCTGCGGTGGATTCTTCCTTCACTGACAGTGAGTGGAAAATGACTCGATACTTGCACACTGTTGAGACCTTTTGATGTTCTGTTCCAAGTTGAGATAAGGAACAGAGGAGGAGGTGAGATCTACTTGTCCAGAGCTTTGAGCATTTGGAATTTTCAGTTTTAGTTCGGCTATTTGTTTCCTGAGATGTGCTACACTCGGACGGCAGATTGGGGAGTACTGTTTTCGTCTTTTACGATCCGTGTTCTTCAAGGTTTGTCCTTCTGCTGTGCAATCTCGGGGAAAGGTGGGATCTTGGCGGCTTTGTTCAGGAAAACTCGGGATTGCTTGTTGGAATTCCGAACGGTATAGATGTCCGGGGTCTTGGACTTGAGTTCGGACGCAGATCATCCTTGGCCTGGCCATTCTGCGAGGGAATTTTGGTAAAGGTACGACCTTGCGGGGTTTGTTCGACAAAAGTTGAGATTTTTTTGGCGGATCATTTTCCACTGGAGTTTCTGGTTTGGATTTCGTGGCTTTGAGTTTCTGATTCTGGCGTCTGATGATACAAATTTTGGGTTTCTTCACTTGATTCGACGATTTAATTGATATTTTCGCTGTTTTTGGCTATGTTTGCAGAGATGGATACATCAAGAGTTTTTTTCCCCGCAGTCGATCTGGAAGATCTGGTTCTTGAGGTTTTGCTGATTCCGTAACATTCTGAAAGCAAGAAATTTCGGAGTTGCTTTCCACGAGAACGAAAGAAAAGAGAGAGACAGTTGAGAGGTCGAGGAATGATGTTGATTTTATTGCTGCAAGATGGTTAATGGGTCATTATAGAGCTTGATTTGGTTACAGAAAAGATAGGAAGAAAGCGCAACTTGTGGTGAAAGATGTCATCCTCCCCTCCGCCTTCTCCGTCACCGACTCCTCCGTCTTCCTCAGCTTCTCCTCCTCCTCCTGTTTCTAGCGCACCATCTCCTTCCACTTTTTCTCCACCACCACCCATCGCCGGTTCGCCCCCTCCTGTCACTAGCCCCTCGCCGCCGGTGCCATCGTCGTCTCCCCCACCACCAGTATTGTCTCCTCCGCCGACTTCCACTGCTGCCCCTCCACCTCCTTCGTTACCATCTCCTCCACCATCTTCTGGCTCCCCAACACCTCCGGCGTCGCCATCTCCACCCTTAGGTTCTTTTCCACCAGTGCCGTCGGCTAAACCACCTACGCGTGCGCCTTCCCCACCTCCTCCATCAGCATCACCAAGTCCGCCTTCCAAGCCACCACCTAAACATGCATCGCGACCTACTACACCTCCACCCAGTAATTCTTCTGGTGGTACAACCCCTAACCTGCCTGGTCTTTCTCCCCCATTACCCTCTTCCATCGCTCCTCCAGGCATTAGAACTACTCCAGTTACCCCGGGTTCCCCTCGCCCGGGTTCTGGACAGCGAGGTGGTGGACTGAATACTGCATCTGTTGTAGCTATTGGAGCAGTTGTGGCTTTCGTGATGCTTTGTATAGCAGGACTGGTTGTGTTCATCTTGAGGAAAAGGAGGAAACCAGTTACAGGATATAATGCAGGGTTTGTCATGCCTTCACCATTTACATCTTCAATAATGTCTGGTAATGCTCAGTGCCTTTCAGTTTTTAAACTCAGATTGATTGTGTTGTTGATTCTTTCTTGTGAGTTTCATAAATCATTGTTAATAGTCTTGAATTATATTCTCAAAAAGACTTTTTATTTGAGGTTTTGGACATAGGACCCTCTGAAACTACTGGAATTTTCTTAGGCTAGTCAGTTACCAAAAATGATAATTCAGATATGCTCTAACACCATATGGCAATTTCAGTGACCTCACTTCATTTTACTTGTCAGATTCATCCTTTCCAAGGTCCCCATCGGCTCCTCTTGTACATCACAACAAATCTGGAAGCATTGGAAGAATGAACTCACTACCTGATATAACAATATCTAGCTCAACACTGTGGTTCTCGTATGAAGAGCTGTACGAGATAACCCATGGCTTTTCACCTCTAAATATTTTAGGTGAGGGTGGGTTTGGTTTGGTTTACAAAGGGCGCTTACCTGATGGAAGAGAAGTAGCCGTAAAGCGATTAAAAGTTGACAGTGGACAGGGGGAACGTGAGTTCAAAGCTGAAGTCGAGATCATCAGCCGTGTGCACCATCGTCATTTGGTTTCTCTTGTAGGGTACTGCATATTTGAACAACAAAGATTGCTTGTATATGACTATGTGCCTAACGGAACACTTGAATCTCATCTTCATGGTACAGCATACTTTGTTTATTAAAACTTTGTGTCATAGTTTCTAAGAATAATTAATTTAGTTATCTGAGGCTCAATTGTAATACTATTTCTGCAATTTCAGGGAAGGGAAGGCCAGTAATGGATTGGACCACCAGGGTGAAGGTTGCTGCTGGTGCAGCCCGTGGCATTGCGTACCTGCATGAGGATTGTAAGATTACAAATTGATACTTACGGGCAACATATTAATGTCTATTAAATTTGACAGCTGTAGATCGTCCTTTTTACATTCGTTGTTGGAATTTTAACCAGGTCATCCCCGGATAATTCATAGAGATATAAAGTCTTCCAACATTCTATTGGACAACAACTTTGAAGCTCAGGTTATTTTCATTATAGTGTAATTTGTTTGGAAAAGAAAATATTAATTATCTTATATTGATTGTAATTAGTGTCATGACCAAATTGTCACTTTGAACTAGGTTTCTGATTTTGGGCTTGCAAGGTTAGCTGTTGATGCTTGTACACATGTAACTACACGTGTGATGGGGACATTTGGGTAGGTGAACAATGTCATGGTTGCAAATCTTTAATCTATAAATGCTTTTGGTATTTGATTGTAATCTCATGGCTCTTTTACCTATGAGCATAAACAGTCTGACACTGTTTTGTACCTTTAGATATTTGGCTCCAGAGTATGCATCAAGCGGCAAGTTGACTGAGAAATCTGATGTCTTTTCTTTTGGGGTTGTGCTCCTGGAACTTATTACCGGGCGAAAGCCTGTTGACAGCACAAGGCCTTTGGGCGATGAGAGCCTTGTTGAGTGGGTAAGTTCTAAAATTTGAAGTTTCCCAAACTTTGTTCGCTCGTGTCATCAAGTTAATAAAGTAGCTTAAACAACAGTATTTTTTGGATTTTTTTTTCTTTCAAATTTCACTATGACTTTGAAGTGTATGGGCGAGTCAAATAATCATAAACATCACTTGAATTTGGTGTTTGAGTTGATGTATCCCAGCTACCAAGATTGCATCAGGCAACAGAAGTCCTCGTTCTTCACATACTTTACTAGATCATATTAAAGTATACCATAAACTAAAAGCAAAAATTTTCTGCTTAGTAGTCTTTCACCTGGACAAGTAGCAGTTGCTTCAGGCTTACAATTTTCTTTTAAGCCATAAGGTTTATCTAGTGCCAAATGATAACTATATCAAAGCCAGGTAATTGCGAAATTGAAAGGTTTAAATCTCTAGGATTTCACTTTGTAGAGGTTAGACTCTTTTTGGTATCTCATAGTAGAGGATGACTGATAACCTGCTATGTGCTTAATAACTAGTATTCCGTTGCTGATAGTGCAATTGTTATATTTGGTGTTTGGTCGGACCTGCATCAGACAAGCAGGGTCCCTCTACTTTCAAACTAAAATGAACCATGTACTACTAGAGAAAATGGGTTGACTCTTGACTGATTAGAAGTGCTATAACACCTGCAAAAACACCTGTCCTCAATCTCCGATGCTGGAATGAAAATTGTGCTGGCTAGACGACATGCTCCAGAGCATTGTTTTAGTTACTAGTATGCAAAAAAATAGAGTTGTCTGGCTTTACTACATCATCCTCTAAGTCACCTTTTCTCTTGTCTCGGTTTCAAAACATAGGAATCTGCTTCATTAACCGCTAATGAAATTCCAGGCACGACCACTGCTTTCCCGTGCACTTGAAACTGGAGAACTTGGAGAACTCCATGACCCTAGAATTGAGAAGAACTATGACGAAACTGAAATGTTCCGTATGATCGAAGCAGCAGCAGCATGCACCCGTCACTCAGCAGCAATGAGGCCTCAAATGGGAAAGGTTATGATGAAACACTGTAAATCAACATGTAAAACAAATACATTTCGATGCATCCTAAGCAAACTTGTTCTTGCTACAGGTGGTCAGAGTTCTTGATAGCCTTGCTGATATTGATCTTAACAATGGTGTCACACCGGGGCAAAGTGAAGTGTTCAACGTAGCTCATTCAGCTGATATCAGAATATTTCAGCATTTGGCATTTGGGAGCCATGATTCCAGTTCTGATTACAGCCCGTATAATTGGAGTCGTCAAAGAGATGTGTAAATAGGTCATATAGGGGACTTGCCATTGAGAAATTTGTTTCTTCCTTTTGTATAGTGGTTTTCCGAAATCCAGATTGGACTCGAGTTCTTCATTTTTTTCTGCACATTTGATGCTTCTTGGTATCTTATTTATTCCCTTGTCTGTTCCTACTACCAGAAACATTCAGGGGAAGCTGTTTTAGGCACGCGGAGGTAGATTCTTATGCCACTTTAGAAGTTGAATTTTTAGTGAGAATCTTGTTGTTTTGTTAATGTTTCAGCAAATAGTTGAATCAATCAAACTTATCTTTGCAGGATCCATTATGCCATCAGAACAGTGACTGCTGCATGAGGAAGAAGGAGCATATTACACAATCTTTTGAACAGAGAGACCTTTAGAAAGATAGCTTTCTAATTTAGCATCGTCTCTGTACTAGTGCCTGCTGGCTGCTTCCATTAACCTGACTTGGATGTTTAGATGTTGAGGAATCTGTCATCCATTCCTTTCATGTCTGATGGTATGTATTTTGTTGCTTACTAGTGGCTGTAGCTTCATGAACGGATCCTTGTACCATAAGGCAATGCATTTGGGTTGATTGCACACAGTTTTACTTGAACTTTTAATGGTCGTCCGGGGAGACGTATGAACCTGACACCGCTCCGGTGATGTGATGGATCATCTGCATCTTGAACCACAAAGAGAGTTGCTCTCTCTCTCTCTCTGAACCACAAAGAGAACTATTATCTGTGTCTCTCCTCTCCCCCCCAGACATCGGCATCACTGTGGTAAATGGTTTCACCAAAAATATCTTTTGCTGAATAAGATAGTGTAACAAGTCCTATTACACCGGTCCTCGTTTGATGATGCTTGTGCTTTCCGGCAGTCTGACTTTTCGACCCTCCTCGCCCTCAGAAGTCAAACCAGCAGCACAGTGTTCAAGGATAAGTAGCTTCTCCTGGAAGTAGGCAGGAGGTTGAATCCTCCGCTTTCAGGGTTTCGTCCCCAGGTGGTGCTTTTCTATTTTGGCTTCAATTCGCATCCATGTATTTGATTGACCTCTTTGCTACTCCTACAAAGAAAGAGAAGAACACTGGTTTGCAAGCCCCTGGCATTTCCGTCGGACTTATGCATTGTCTATTTATTTCATTGCTTCGCGTTGATGATTACAAGTAGAGATAGAAGCTGATGCTGGTTTTAGAATTATTTTCTCGATGGAAGAGTCTCAAAGTTACAAGGAGAATTTGAGTATTACCTACCAAAAGGGAAGAAGGTAGGCTTCACCGTACTATCCTGATGTGCAGAACTCATCAAACTGACGCTGTTTAGAGTTATGTGTCAGCTAATATTACGTCTCAACAAAGATTCTATATGTTTCGACCTCCGTGAGTAGAAAAGATGATATCAATAACCTCCTTTACTTCAGCTGCTTTCCCCCCTTGTGCAGACCAGAACTCATCGGTTTCCAACACCTGCACGGCAATCAGAAATCTCTCTCACTGATCACAGAAGTATATGATAGAGGACGAGTCGAGAGAAGCTCGAATTCTCAGTGAAGTCAATTACCTTCACCTGCATCTGAAGGAACTTCACATAGTTAATGGCCTTTTCGAGCATGGCCTGTAAAAATTGCATGAACAATTAGAAGGGATATAAGACAATTAGATATTGGTAAGATTGATGAAAGGCACGCACACCTTTGCCCCATTTGACACAAGATCTTGAAGAACCCTAAGGCGTTCTGCAACCACAAATTGCCTGTCGATAGAGTTATTAGAACCTTCAGATGTTTCAACTTGCAATGGTAACCAAAGTAAACACCTTTGCTGCAGCACCCTGGGGATGCTTTGATGGACTCTGCTTGTTCTTGGTCGTTCTGCTACCACCGGATTGCTTCTTGGGACTTGGCATTTCACCCTCCTGCATTGACGATTGCAATGAAATCTTTGTCAATCACAGATCATTATTTGAATTATACTAAGATGGATTTGATTCGGATGTCAAGATGAACAGAAGCGCCATGGATGGGCGCTTTTGGTGGCCTTCTCGCTTGTGTGATGCTTCGTTGTAGGATTCCAACCTCGGGGGCACCATGATATCGTTTACCTTCCATTCCACCGCCCATAGAACTGTAGGCACTTACCATCTCAGCAGAACTTCGGTCCTCGATTAGCCAAGAGTCAACAGTGCCAGGGGTCATATCGAAGCAGAATCGCTTCGAAGCATCACAGTCGTCCTCAGGGTTCAAGTTCAAATAGTTGCTGCTACATGGCACTCCATCACCTTGTTCGACAGAGGAGTTCGAGTAGCACCAGCTACCAAACGCTCCCTTGAAGTCGATGACAGAGAGAGCCTGTTGCCAAGAAGAACTCACCACTCTGCTACTAGATGAGTTGCCGGGATCAGATAGACCGGGAGGGAGAAGGCTGCTTGAGTTAACTTCTCAGGAACTCTGAGGCTCCTCCTTCAAGCATCAGATTGTTCTGGCGTGTTCATAGCCGGCTAACTCGCTGAGACAAAGCTGGTCTAACCACGAGAGCAGCTTACTCTGTCTCAGATGCCATGCACATAAAACCTGGTGCGGCAGCACGTTAGAGCAGCATTAAATGATCGAGGTGGAGATGGCCGGTGTCGCGGCTGCACATCATTCGCAAATAAGTCTGCTAAACACTCCAAAGATAACATCGAGACAGAGAGATGTAGAACACAGCGGAAGGAATGGCTAGAGAAGACAGCAACAGAGATTGAGCCCCGTTCCAGTTCTGGCTTAAAAGCCATGTGGAGGTATGTGCATCATCTTCCTCGAAAGAGCTGTAGTTATCTTGAGTATTATAATGAAAGGAGTGTATCCTTCCCATCATTCGGTTGCTAAGCCTGAGTCCTCTAAGCTTCCCAGCAGAACTAGCGAAACAGAGCATTGAGCAAACGGGAAAGCATATCGAACTCTCCATCGTGTCGTTCTTCAACAGTGAGAACGAAACTTACAAAAGCCAATTTCTAAGAACAAAAGTTGAATAAGAATTCCTCGGAAAGGCAATTGGAATCTTACTTGATGATTAAACAATTTAAGGAAAGATACTTTTCTATCAAGTCATGCATAAGAAAATGTCGTTATGTTTGTCTTTCCACTGGATCTTCACGTTCATCAGCCTCTTTACCAAACGGCAGCAACCATTCCTGCCAACCTTCCTTCAAAACTACCAGTCACAGCCAAACAGTTTCACGAGTCCGTGACCTTTGCAATGTCTCGTCGGTGGCTTACATGGAGACAACGGAGTGAAAGGACGAGTCGTCGCATTTTGTTTGACGAAATCATTCAATGTTTTCTGCTCCATGTCTCACGGCCATGGGGCAGCAGCAACATGAAAGAAGACTGCAAACCTCAGGCTCCTGCACAAGCAGCCATCGAGCTCTTGACTTAGAAGACATTCTGCAAAGGCCACCAGAATTGTCGGCCGCCGCATGTGATCTCCCATGCCAAACACTTCGAACACGAAGGAGCACCAAATGTCGAAATGTTACAGTGCTTTGCATTCGCGTATCCCTTTTACCTTTGTTCTGCTTGAAGACTTGGAACCTTTGACTCTTTTCTTTCATACTTTTCTTGGTATTTATGGTGGAAATACTACTTTGAGAAAGAATTATTGCTCGAATGAAAGAACGATAGAACAATAACGGAGTCCAAGATTGTCGGTAATTTGGTCGAACACATGGTATGTATCGTGCAAACTTCACACGAGTGAACAGAGGCATCACCCTGAGAAGAGTGACGTTCGCTACGATTTGTAGCTAACTCAAAACTACATCTAATTTGTTCTGAAGTAGACTGACCGACCGATGGCAGAAAGAATCGAGAGAAGAAATGCCGAGAAGAAATGCCGCCTCCCTCTGCTACTGGATCATTTTCTCCAGTGCTTCCCACAGAACACCCTTGAACCTGTTCACATCGAGCTTCACGTTCTGGGTCTTCATGAACGTCGACCTCACGACTTTGAACTCGCGGCCGTGGAACGACATAGGGTCCGTGAACACACGGTGGTCTCTTGGATACTGCTCCGTCAGAGTGCTCTCTTCTATGGTAATGCTGTGCTGCAGGTACTTGAGCCCCATGGCCATCGCAGGGTACCCAAAATCCAGCATCGACATCCACTCCAGCCCACCCCACGGAACAATCTGAATGACGGTGGCGTTCAGCGGCAGGAACACGAAGTTGGTGAGGCCAGCGCCGTGCACCCCCATCATCACGTCGCAGGAGTTGACGATCCGCGCGAACTGAGCCATGTCGGATGACACATTTGCTTCGTCGACCACCACCTCGTAACCCAACCCCTCCGCCATCGCCACTATCTCGCCGACGTTGGTGAACGCTCGCGTTCTCTTCCTCGCGATGATCAGCAGCCTTGGCTTCCTCGCAGCGAGGTCTTCGATGTTGTTCACCGTTTCTCGCTGCAACGAGTAGGTGCTCCTTATAAACCTGGTGAAGTCGATCAAGGTGTAGCCATTGGGAGCTCTCGCCGGGTCGATTTGGAACTCCTGGTGCGCCCGAAGGCCTACGATGACCTGCTTGAAGCAGTGCACTTCCTTGTCGCCGTCGAAGTCCATCACCGGGTACTTGGACAGCCTCTGGAGCACAAGACGGTACTTGTTGATCCACCAGCGCCGGAAGTCGGTCACCACGAACTGGACCTCCCCGTCGAACTGGCGGGCGGTCACGAATAGAGGAATAAGCAGGTCGCTGAAGTCGTGGAAGAGGTTCCCGGTGTACCCGCTAACGGAGAAGACTATGGCGGAAACATTGTGGTGGACGGTGCATCGAGGGGCTTCGCTGGTGGCTCTGATGGTGAGTTCTCTAACCTCGCGGAGACAGGTCTCATCTCCCTTGCGAGGATATGGCTGGACTCGCCATGCTTCTTTGTGCTCAGTGTTGTTGGATGACTCCATGAACAGGACAGACGAAGAGTTCCCGGGAATCCTGATATCTCCATACAATTCACAGATATCTACTCGTTCGTCTGAAAGATCACATGATGACTTCCTCTCCAGAGTTTGGATTTGCTCACCTCCTTCTTCGCATCAAACAAAGATTTACGAAGGGTTAATTGTCGAACAGAATAGATAAAGGGATTCAGTTCTTTTTAGCAAGGTATGACTTATGGTAATAATATCTATCTCATGATTAGGAATATTTATGCTTCCAAGTATTTAACGATCAAGTATTGACATGATATAATACCTGTTAGTTCATGAGTTCTTGCTACTTCCTGCGAAGTGGAGTCAACAACAATGGCATTCTTTTCTCCTTGGATACTCTTCTCTTTCTCATCATTGCTTTCTGCTGCATGCGGAGCACTGTTAGCTTTTACAGATTTAAAGCTAAATTGCCTTTCAAAAGGGAAAGGTAATTCCATATCAGCCGAGGAATATGGAACACAAGCACAAGTAGATTACCTGATGCCTGAGAGTTTTGTGGATCTTTCCCTCCAGAAGCAGTGGAATGCCTTCCGTTCTCATCTCCATTCAACGCATCGTCACCTAAAGAAAGATGAACAAAGCCAAAACCTTTCAGACAACCAACGCCAAGTACGAGCTCAAAATAGCATTCCCATGCCCTGCATAAGAGTAAAGCATCCGAGATCCGCACAATACCTGATAATGGAGTCGGCATCGATGTCCTAAAACCGACTGCAACACGAATCAGCGCGAGTTATTAGCTCAAGAACAAGGAATTAGCAGTGGCAACATAGACGAAGGGGAAAGCGAAAGGAAGAGCGTAGCTTACAGCTCGAGCGAACAAGTCCCCGAGGCTTAGACGCCACCAAATAGGTCATCGTGACCAGGAAGCATCCGACGAGGAGCATCACGAGTCTCAATCTTCGCGACTGGTTGCCATTCCTTGCCAGCTTCAGTTTGGAGCCCATCTTCACCGGCTCTGCTGCAGCACCGCTCCTCTCTTCGCTCGTAACCGAGCAAGACGGCAGCCTCTGCAACTAAAAGGCGCAGAGTTTGGGGACATATAATGACTATGGGTATGAGTTATAGGGAATGGGTGAGTGTGACAAGGACCAAATATGTAATTGACTCCTCGAACAGGAGGCCACCTCCTCCCTTTCTTCTTCTTCTTCTTCTTCCACATCTTGGTTTGCATGCTTGCGAGTGGCGTGGGTCCACAGGCTTGAGGTTGGAGCGACTTGGACCGGGTTAGACGTAATTCTATTCCTGAGAAAGAGCAAGAAAGGATGGTGGAGCTTCACCGCTGCCATTTACTTCACTGAAGATACACATGCAGCAGAATTGTTCCAACCGGGGGGAGTGCCAACTCAGGTCTCCTGGTCCAACTAGAGAAACTAGAAGAAGCAGAGCAAAGGATTTTGGAATCCAATAATACATTCGATGTAAGATGTAGGAGGAGGGAGTGATCAGCTCGTGCAATTATTGAGTATGGTGGTGGGTACAAAAAAGGCGCAGGGAAAGCAGAATCTTCCCAGCTTTTACTGCAATGCTCCTCGAGTCACTTGCTTCAAATGCATGACAGGTGACGCAGGAAGAAGAAGCAAAACGTACTGTTGAAATGCCCCTACCTACTCTGTGCCTGTCCTCCCACCATTAGAAGTCCGTCTTTAATCCGACAGAATCACCATTTCACGTGAACTGCATATCGATTTCCCTTGGTGAAGTATTAGTGCTGCACACACCACCCCGTGGAGGCTCATCTCATCTCCTGTACGAATGCTATGGATGACAGATGAGTTCGAGTGAGAGACCGATCAAGGTCAAAAAATCTATATTAGAGTAGACATCAATTCAATCGAAATATTTAGATTATGACATCCAATTTTTTCAATTTGCATGTAGTATTTTCTTCGTAGTTAAATTGTCATGTCAAAGATCTTAGTCACGAAGTCAAGCAAAATCTCAGTCCTACATCTCGAAATGTTTATAGGCTTCCATCAAATAAGCAACGGCAGGGCCTATGTCAAAAGTGTCGGTAGCTATTATTTTAACTAAGAACAAAAAAAAAAGAAAAAAAAAGTACTTGATTTCATAACCCCATCTAGCCGCACTTGAGATTATATCTCATAATTATCTTATTTTACACAATATTATGCAACTATTCTTTTTTTTTTTTTTTTTTTGTTATAAGGGATCATTTGGTTAGTCAGGTACGTAGATTCATAAGAAATTATCTGTTTTAGACGATGAACGTACTTACACGATTTTATTATTTGAAAGCATATGAACTCTACAAAATACCTCTAAAAATAAGGAAGATCTAACGGACTTATGAGCCCTTAATTCTCATGCTCCTCATTCAATATGAGACTAAATGGTCTTATCATTTTTAAAAATAAATTATGTCAGAAAATTTTTACAATGAAAATTATTTTGAATTTAAAATTTATATTACCCGAAAAGAATATACTATGACCGAAAAAATATATGAAGTAAGAAATAATTTCTTAATTATATCATTGAATTTGAGTCTATAATTATGTGTTCATTGAATCTCTCTTGCTCTAATATCAAAATCTAAACATGAATATTCTTAACGTCACTTACTTTTGACTTTGCTGTGGCACAAACGTCTCCGGGAAACCGTGTTCCAGAAGTCAATTCGTCGGCACATCTTTTTGCCGAGTGCTGTGAGGTTTGTCCGTTCGGCGAAGGCCGAAGAATTTGTCGACGCCTCAACCGGTCGTCTAATCTGAAAGCAGATGGTTTGGTAGGAGATCGGACCAATATAAGAAGATGCCGAAGTTATTGAGGCTGCTCTCGTATCGGTCGTCGTCGTCGTCGTCGTCGTCACCGCTCAAGCTGTCATGTAAGTGGTTTCCAACCAGAAGCCATTGGCGGGTATATGAGCCAACCATTTCCGCACGTAAGCTATTCGCTCTTTTTCCTCTGTGGTGGGATCGAGAAGGACTCGTGGATTTCAACGTGTTCGATTCTGCCCATTTTAGGTATCCATTCATCCATCGATTATATATTTCTTTATTGCTTATCGTTGATAATGTGCTGCACCTGCCATCAGACCCCCCACATTCGATCACATCCCGAGAATAAAATTGTCATACACAGACAATAAGTAACGACCGACGACGACGATAACGTCGAGGGTTTGACAAATTCTTTTAGATTCTTAGAATCAACGTAAGGAATTCATCCTTAGGACTTTATTGTGTGAATTATTTTTTGAAATTAGGATTTGAATTTTGCATAAATGTCACATGCATCTTAAATTTCTAATGGGGACGCCAGTGAATACTTTAAATACTTCTATATCTCTATAGTAAGTCCAGAGTGGATGAAAGAAATATAAAAAGAAATATTTTTAAGATTTACATGTTTCGATTGTGATTGACTCAATGGATTTATATCTCGATCTCATCTAACAAAGAGCTTAGATTTTCCTTATAGACATATGTGAGGAGCGTCGAACCATATAAATCTTATATTGACTCTCTCAATTATTATTTATATGATATAATATATATATAAAGGGATTATGCTTTAATTTTGTGATTGACACAATCTTAATCTCATGTGGTGAAGAGTTAAAATTTTTTTCATGGACAGAGAGAATGAAACACTATAAAAAAATATTAAAAAATGACTTCTATATCTCTATAGGAAGTCCAGAGAAAATGAAAAAAACTATAAAAAAATATTGACTCCTACCGAAGAGTTTAGATTTTCTTCGTGAAGGTAGGTGAGGAGCGTCGAACCATATAAATCTTACATTGACTCTCTCAATTATTATTTATATGATATCATGTATATATAAAAGGATTATATTTTAATTTTGTGATTGACACAATGGATCTTATATCTCCAAGAGTTCAAATTTTTTTTATGGACATAGATGAGGATCATCAAATCATATAAATCTTATATTGACTCCCTTGGGTTTGTGTTTACTATTAATCTCTTTTTTTTTTTCTTTGCTTTTGATATCAAAGTCTTCTCTCCCAATTTTTTCATAGTATCATAAGAGAATGTATTCCTAAAGAGATTCATACTTGAATTGAGATTAAGTCAATTGATTTTTTTTATTTTAAGTTATTTTTAGACATATATGAGGAATATCGAAGCACATAAATTTTATATCAATTTTTTTAATTTGATATCTCGATGTTTTCACTTCCCGACAAACAAACATCAACACAAACTCGAAGAAAACCGATCACAATGTGAATAAAGTGTAAAATTAAATATGCAACAAAAGGTCAGAAATGAGAGAAATATCGAATTTGGCGAAAGTTGCCGAATACCGGTGTATGTGTGTGTGAGAGAAATGAGTTGTTTGAGGGTCCACATCAACTGCTCGCTGTCCACCGAAGACTTGCCACCGAATCAGGCATAGCAAGACCAACAACTGAAGCAGCCATTATTGCCTACGGAATGAAAGCAGACAGCAGCGCGTCGCACAAAGTCCATCGAGAATGGCCAAAGCCATTAAACACAAAGCTGCTCTGCGAAGACTAATCAGAAGGACAAAGGGGGAGGCATTCAATGCTTGCGGCCCGCCAAAGCCGGTGAATTGGGTCCCACCCATCATCAGATCCCACGAATGAACTATCGAAATGCATCATTCGTTTCCTATGACCATCGAGGATGAAATTGCTGAAAATTTCTTCTCTTTTCTTTTGGCTAAAATTGATAAGGCATATTTTCGAATTGGATTCCGACTAAGTCACGACCTACGTCGCATCACGCCTTTGCCAAGTCAGCACGAGGGGGTGCTTCCCCATGCCGAGCCGAAACTCGTATAGGGAGGCACCCCCTCGGTGAGTCCCATCCCGAAAAGCTTGCGACGACACCGCATGGTCCCGTTCCGTGCATACCGGGCGACGATCGTACAACGGTACCATCTCGTCACTCGAGGTATCGACCATCACGCCAAATCCGTGTACGAACGATTCTCGAGCAATAGTATAAAAGCCCCTGACCGGCATCTGACCAGGGGAGGAAAAAATGAGAAAAAAGACCACTGAGTTAATCTACTAGGGGCCCAAGTCGGGAACCCCCCGACCATGGCCTATGTGCAGGAACTCGACCACTCCCAGAGGCGCGATCGTCCCAACCGATAGACGCATTCTCGAAGACGACATCAATGTCCCGACCCCTACCCCTGATCCAATCGACTTCGACACTTTCTCCAACCAATCGAGAGACACATTCCCGAAGACCGCGTCAACGTCCCGACTCCTGATCCAGCCAGCTTCAGTACTTCTTCCAACCGATCGAGAACTCCGGACATCGACTCGTAGACCAAGCCATGCAAATTATATATATTTGTGTGTGCGTAATATACATACGAGGTTTTTAGCAAGAAAGGCACAAACCTGTTCAGGTGAGGCCATTAATAGCTCATCCAAGCTTATGAATTGCCAAAAACAGAGTGTCATTTATTAGACATTGTTGTGTCAGAGTGCTTTCCCCATCACTGATGCCATTCTGCAACGATCTGTGATGCCATTCTGCAACGATCTGTTTGACACTGGTGAGCTTTCGTGTGTTGTTGCTGGCAGCAAGTAGAAGCTTTGGCTTCTTCTCCTTCTCCGGTCTTTATGGCAGATTCCTCTCGCTTGAGCACATATATAACTCACATTTTGAAGTGTGGGATTGCGAGCTTCTTCTATCACAAATTATGTGTCTTGTATAACTTCACAAAGAAACGATCTAATCACCCCATTTGATGATTTGCAAATCAGAAAAGTGAATGTTTCCACTGGTGATGGCATGTTTAATCCGTAGAACAAAATAAAATCCTTGAGTTCTTATAAAGAGAAAAAGAACAAGGGAAGAAAATAGTTCTATTGTTGTAAAGAATCTAACAATATGCTTGATGCACGCCAAGTGCGACAGAAAAAATATACAATAGATTCAAGTAAATATGAGTGTCATAAATATATTATGTCCTGGTTCGACCTTTGAAAATTCGGAAAAACCAAAACAAAATAAGTATATGTAAATAAAAACGACGTTCTGATGCAACCGCAAATAAAGAGATTAAAGAACACATACTCTATTTTCCTGGAAAGCACTGGGGGAACTTCATGTTTGTTTAATCTTATTAAGAAAAATACAAAGCAAATTAATCAAGGCGAGGAGCTTCAAACTGGTGCCGCTATCTACCGCTGACGAAGAAGCTCAAGGGCATGCAGTAAAGTACTGCTGAACCTCTGTGTATCGAGCTTCACACCCTGCTTGAAAAAGTACAGCTCGATCATTCGATCCCACCCATGTTTTCTGTAAGCTTCCTTCTGATCGGAGAGCACTGGATCGCCTCTAGAAAACTGCTCTGTCAGCGTGCTCTCTTCTAGACTTATCATATACTGCATGTAGTGCATCTTCATGCTTATGGTAGCCAGTCCAAAGTCAATCCAACTTATCCCCTCCAATCCACCCAGAGGAATAACTTGGATCACCACTGCATTGGTTGGAAGGAAGACAAGATTAGTTAGCCCGGCCCCGTGAACTCCCAGCATCACATCACATGAGTTAACTATGCGTGCAAATTCAGCCAAGTCATACTTCGCCTCTGCAACAACAGCTTCGAAGCCCATCTCTTCCGCTTTCCGAACTATTTCATCGACATTGGCAAATATTCTCGTCCACTTCCTTGCAATAATTAGGATTCTAGGCTTCTTATCTTGATCTGGTCCCAGTTTAATCGTGGTGTCACGCTCCAATGCAAAAGATTTTCTGACGTGCCTTCCAAAATCAATCATTGAGAGACCGTAAGGGGACCTTGAGGGCTCAATGCTCATCTCCTTGTGGAATTTAAGACCCACGATAACACGAGGATAGCAGCGAACTGTATGGTCCTGGTTGAAGTCAATGATCTCATAATTAGTGAGCGGTTTTAGTAGTTTTTGATACTTGTCATTCCATGTTGGAAGAATCTCACTTATTAGAAACTGAACTTCCCCGTTGAACTGTTGGGATGTTGTAAAGATCGGGATAAGTATATCGGTGAAGTCATGGAAGAAGTTCCCCATATAACCACCAGTTGAGAAGACTATTGCTGGAACTGTGCTATGTATGGCACATTTAGGAGCACCATGAGGAGACAAAGTTTTCACTGACATTTCAGTGACGCGAGCCATCGCTCTAGCATCTCCTTTCCGAGGATGAGGCTTCAACTGCCATGATTCTTGTATGTTTGTACCGTTTGTCTTTGAGGAAGTAACAAAGAGGATGGAGGAAGAGTTTCCATGGATCCTAATGTCACCCTCCATCTCACAATAATCATTCCTTCTGTCTGAAAATTCACAAAAGGGATTTCTTGGAAGTTTCTCCTTTTGGGGCCTTGTCTCTGCACAAAAATTTACAAGCTTTAAATACAACAAACATGTTTCATTTCAATTCCTAGATCTGGAGTTCATCTACTTCTCTTCCGAGGAAAAAGCTAAATTTCAAAATTTTTAATTTAGCTTTATGAAATTGTCTCAATAACTGGACAATTTTCAGTGTGTATATTTTCTTTGACATGAAAATTGTGTCTGAACTTTCTATTTATTTACAAAAAAAAAGGTGATAATTCACTTTGTCTTTAGTAAGGATTTGTAAAAGAGAAACACAAGGCTTTATAATTACTAGAAAATCTACATCTTTCGTGCAAATTAAGACTAACAAAAGAAGCATTAGTAAAACTAACATATATATAGCAGAATAACATCGAGGATTATCATCTTTCACCAGCAATAGGTTTCCCATAATAATCCAGGAAATAGTGTACATTAATTCTATATTAGCCATCTCAAACTTACATCAGCTTCAATTTATGAAGTCAACAAGCATTCAATTATTTGGACTTGTTGCTACAAGGAGAACAAAAATGTCTAGTGTATTTTTAGTTGCACTTCACAAGTATATACCTTTGATTCCGCGTAATGCAGAATTAATGGAATCGATTTTCTAGCCCAAGGCAGAATAATAAAATGTAAGTGCCATATTGTTAGGCAAGTAAAAACAGACACAAACGATGTACTTATCTAAAATTGAGGCACCTTTTGTGACCAATTGATTATCTTTAATGCTAAACTTTGACATTTCTTGTATATTTGGTCCTTGTCCCTCTATGAACATTCCATAAGAAGGATTAAGCACTAAGGTAAAAAAAATAGAAGCGAACTTGATAAAGACATTGAAATAAAAGCAGATAGAAGTGGACTTTCTCTAAGAGATTGAAAAGTATATGCACAACGAAGATTGAGAGTGGATTCACAATCTTGAAAGACTTGAACTAATGGTGGTGATTGTGAGCATGCACCAAGGAACTAGTTGGTTACCGATGCCCATCGAGAAGAAATCCTTGAATTTACGGTGCGTCAACTTGCTAAAGCAGAATATTTTCTTCTTTTCTTGGTGTTCTATCAGGGTGATTGAGTAATCTTCCTGTTTGCCATTAACAATAGAGGACAATGCACAAGGAAGCTATCAATGTGAGCTCTTCCTCTTTGCCATATGTTTCTCAAATCTTTTCAGCTACATATCGTCTGCAGATATCAACAAAAAATTCTACCTTGAGATGCTGCCAATTCCAGGAACCTCAAATCCACCTGCATTCTATCAACGCGTCTGTTCTTCTCCATTCCTAATTTGCTTGAGGATCGGACATCATGGATAACAGATGGAATTGATCCTAAAATCAAACTGGGATTCTACCATCGGACTCCAACTTTTTGTAGTGCATTCAGAAAAACATGAAGAATCGGCTTCAGAAATAAAAAGAAACCAGCAATTGCAGTCCATTGGAAGTTGAAAAGTCTAATACAAGTACAGAAGGTATTCATCCTTACATATGTAGCTTGATTTTCTCTACGTCTACAAGACTATTCTTTCTCCTACCTTTCTCTCAATTATCTTATTTCCAAATAATTTCCCTGTGTAATCTCACCCTTTCTTCTTTTCCATCTTCCCATCTACTACTGCTTTCCTACTGACCTCCCTTTGAGGTTTTCTTGCCCTCTCTGATCCTTACTGTCGAATTGATTGTAGGTGTTCACGAATCTCTAAAAGCAAGTGTTTTTTTATGTTGGGTGGCAAGAATATTCGTGGCCGATTAAAAGAGTTTCTGCAACAATCATCTCAGATTCAAGAAGGCCAGCGAAAAGAGGCTTACCCGCTGGATCAGAAGCTGTGATCTTATGTTCTTCCTTGGGAACAGGAGGAGCCGCTTGATTTGAACGCCAGAAGGTCACTACACAACCAAAAAAGATTGGGGGAAAACGAGTAAGACGATGAACTCAGTAGTCCATAGCACGAACATCTACGAGTACAGGATCAGAACAACTCACGGTTGGAGAAGGAAACAACATAGCTGGTGTACACCACAAGAAGGATCACCGACAGCAGAAAGCATCCTCCAAGCAGGGCCGACCTGAGCCTTTGGGGTTCTCCTCGGCTGGGGCTCTTATGCTTCGCCATCTCCGATGTATCTTCGGGCCACTGCAATTATCTGAAGGAACTTCCCATCTTCTCAAAGAAGGGTTCGGTGAAGGTGGGTGGGGGGCAAACGGCTGCCCTGCTCAATAATGGAGCTCAAGCGCTCTTCTGGTGATTGACCACGTTATTTCTAGGAAAAGGATTTGGTGGGCGAGAGTGACATTGTTCTTTAGATTTCGGGAAACGTGTTTGGACTTTTCCTCCAGAGTTGACTAAATTGCATGCGAGAAAATGGTTGATGGTTACTGGTCCTCATCTCCGTCCATCAAGACCTCGCGCGTATCTCGACGAAAGCCAGCGGCAGAGCGGACGGCGACAAAGTTGCGCAGACCAGGACGCGGTGTCGGTGGTGAGTGACAGTATTTTAGACGATTACGTGATCGAGGTGACAAGTCACGATCAATTATTGTACAGCGTACATTAATGCTGCTGCCGAGACCATCACAATGTGTAGGTATACCAACAAGTATCCCAAGCGCTTACGAGATTCGTACTGGGGTCCAGCGGGAAGTGGTCTGGGCCCCATCAATGTCTTGTGAGATTTGTCGATGCGAATTAGTTCACCTACCGGCTCAATCGCAGTGTATGCCTTATTTGCATTGATTGATTGGGTAGGGGTTGTTGGTCTCATCCATGGACCAAATAGGCCCAAATGTAGTCTTTATTGCCGGATCGTAGTTGGGCTTCGATGGGCGAGACAGGCTTCTGCGGATGGTTCGTGGAGCCCAACAGAATCCCTTCTTCTTCCCCTTATATTTTCATTATAATGGATTTGTGGTGAAAATAAATTTTTAATTACATATTAAAAAATAGAATTTTTAATAAAGATAACTAATATCTTCGAAAAAATATATATATATGATGATATTTCGAACTACAAACTATGATAAATAAAGTTTTATTTAATAATAATAATAATAATAATAATAATAATAATAACTACTAACGGCTGCCCTGCTCAATAATGGAGCTCAAGCGCTCTTCTGGTGATTGACCACGTTATTTCTAGGAAAAGGATTTGGTGGGCGAGAGTGACATTGTTCTTTAGATTTCGGGAAACGTGTTTGGACTTTTCCTCCAGAGTTGACTAAATTGCATGCGAGAAAATGGTTGATGGTTACTGGTCCTCATCTCCGTCCATCAAGACCTCGCGCGTATCTCGACGAAAGCCAGCGGCAGAGCGGACGGCGACAAAGTTGCGCAGACCAGGACGCGGTGTCGGTGGTGAGTGACAGTATTTTAGACGATTACGTGATCGAGGTGACAAGTCACGATCAATTATTGTACAGCGTACATTAATGCTGCTGCCGAGACCATCACAATGTGTAGGTATACCAACAAGTATCCCAAGCGCTTACGAGATTCGTACTGGGGTCCAGCGGGAAGTGGTCTGGGCCCCATCAATGTCTTGTGAGATTTGTCGATGCGAATTAGTTCACCTACCGGCTCAATCGCAGTGTATGCCTTATTTGCATTGATTGATTGGGTAGGGGTTGTTGGTCTCATCCATGGACCAAATAGGCCCAAATGTAGTCTTTATTGCCGGATCGTAGTTGGGCTTCGATGGGCGAGACAGGCTTCTGCGGATGGTTCGTGGAGCCCAACAGAATCCCTTCTTCTTCCCCTTATATTTTCATTATAATGGATTTGTGGTGAAAATAAATTTTTAATTACATATTAAAAAATAGAATTTTTAATAAAGATAACTAATATCTTCGAAAAAATATATATATATGATGATATTTCGAACTACAAACTATGATAAATAAAGTTTTATTTAATAATAATAATAATAATAATAATAATAATAATAACTACTTCATTAAACTATTGCCGGCTATGACGACAACTAAGAATATACCAAAGTCCTTAATTCCAACATAATTATATAAATGATACAAAACAAAATTATGATAAGACTCCGGCCAAGTCAACAACTGGCTTCCGGTAGAAGAATCACATGAGGCTGGTTTCCAATACCCCTTTGTTTGAAGAGAGAACACAATTACATAACCAAACATCACAGATCACTGATACAGCTTAAACACAAGTTGTAATAGATCAAGTAGGCCCATTTTTAATCATAATAACTAAGTAATTGTTGGTATTTAATTGTTGTGAGAAGACAAAAGTAGGGATCTACCAACAGTGAAGACAAAGAGAATGGATGTTACTCTCTACCTTACATTTTGTTTCTGTATGCATGCATGCATGCACACTGAAAGATCTCATCACATAAGGACTCTACAGGACTTCAAAGCCTGAGAATGGAATTTATATACATACACTCGCATCCATTCATATAAATGTCAACAAAAATACGTACAAGAAACACCACTTTGCATAGTCTCCTTCCTCTTCCTTGGCCCACCAGCAGAAGGCGTCGTCCCAGGCGGCGCAGAGACTTCCACAGCATACAGTCTTGGAGAATTTTCAATGAAATAGGTAAGCCATTAACATCTCAGTGACTTGCACTTCTTGGCTGTTTTCTCTAATTTATTGTAGTTCACATCAATCGTAGTATTTGTTGAATTCATCCGGTAGCATCTCTTTGTCTAAATTAGTTGCTTGACAAGCAATACGCTCGTCTTCTTCGACGTCTACTCTCTGAGAGACTCCAGGCTGTTCTCTATTGATCTGCTTGAAATTTCTATACACACATTATTTGATGCATACATAGGAACAGATACTTCTGCATGTGCATCAGCTTTGGTTTGAAGGGTACTATACCTCCTCTCGATACAAGTATAATGTTGAGATAGCGTGGAACAATGTAATCATAAGATGAGAGCTGGGGAATATGTGTGTCCAGCTTTGCCCTTGAGGAACAGTATGCAGAATTGGGAGGACCACATAGGAAGGGATATATAAACTATGGTTCAAAGTCATGTAGCATGCCACCACTGAGCTATATAAAGCAGATAGAGGCAATTGCCAGTTCCATAGCAGGTTTTTCGAGAGAAGAAGATAGAGATGAGGCGATCCGAGAGCTTTAGCCATCTGAAACCACGGAAGCTCAGCCAGGCTGCCCTCTTCGGATGCCTTCTGATCATGACAGTGATCCTTGTTTGTCTCATCAAATCTGGTTCTAACACCATCGTTACATGTAAGTCCATTTACTATGTATCAGATGCTGCTGCTGCTGCTTCTTCTTCTTCTTCTTCTTCATATATGCTGCTGTTTAATTACACCACCCAGTTTCAATTCGCAGTGAGTTTGCAGCTATCCAGCTATTCAAATATGGCTTTGCCCACGGAGGAGGAACTGAAGACTGGAGGACAAGGTCAGCCATCATTTTTCTCTTCATAATCTCTGAACTTGGATCTGATGTCAATCTAAGAGGACATATATAAATATATATCTATATATGTTGATCCAAATTATAGCTTATGATTCTTCTTGGGAGTACATAAGGAGATATGGATGCGGTTAGCATTTCCAGTGGTCGGAACAGTCTTAAAAATCTAAGTTGCACCTCGATGGAAATCCATTTGATTTTTTATGTGCATCGTTGAGCAGTCTAGTTGAAAGCGAAAAAGGTTGTAGAAGCATCTTGCGCATGTTTCATGGTTCTGAGTGCAGAGAATAAAAGACATCACCTTGGCGATCCATTAGGATGAACTCTTCATTGTACGTAGAACGGAGAGAGAGAGAGAGAGAGAGAGAGAGAGAGCAATATTTGAGGTTATACATTCCATGATCTTAAAGCTAGTTGAGCCCTCGCTGTGTTTTGAATGCGATGGTTAAGTTGTCACCATTAGAAGTTGTTGGTACGTCATTTGGTGCATGGTCGAAATGTAAAGATGAGAAATGGTCCATCTGCCAGCCATTCAACTCCTTGGGATGGCATCTTAACTTCACTTAGATCCCACAAAATATATATATATAACAGCAGGCATGCCTTCTACAAGTTTGCTAGCTAGAGATTCCTCTTCTGCTGACTATCTTTGTCATTGCTACAAACCCTAGCTATATATCTGCCCTACAAATGCCTCGGTGTGTGATTGGTTCAGGTTTTTTCTTTGAAGCACAATGAAGAGGATTTGAATATCTTCCTGTTATCACGTCAACGTCTTTCTTGAGCCTTTGACGATAACCTAAGAATTATTACATTACTAAGATATATTATAGTCACTATCACGTGACATTCTGAGCTATTATAACCATGACAAATTTCTTATTCATTGATGTATACGTCGAAGCGACAGTATCACAAGGCAATGCTATATATATACATATATGAATATAACACACAAACACACAAACACAAACAAGAGATAAGAACGGGGTCTCTTTCATGAAGGAATCAAGAGATTGCTACAACCCAGCTGTACTGTACATGTTCCTTTCAGAAAAGGAAACAAAAGCCGTCTAATAATACATATTGATAGAAATAATAGAAGATAAGAACAAATATTGAAAGAAGCTTTATTGAATAGTTGAAGATGCTTCAATACATTAACATGTTCCCTCTCCTATTTATAGGATTATGAGGAATGATTTCCCTCAACATAATAGAGGATTTTCCTCAACAGAATAAAGAGATTTCCTCATATAGTTGGGGAAATCTTATCTTCTATCATGCCCCCGCAAGATGGTGCTCCTAACAAGGATACCAATCTTGGATCGATGCAAAAACTGGTTTACAAGCGAGAGACTTCATGAGTAGGGCAAGAGCAGATCGCTGCTACTATTGTTGTTGCTACGACTGTGACGGCGATGGTTGCGACTGCGATGGCTGCGGCTGCAATTATGACGGTGGCGGTTGTGACTATGACTGCAACGGCAATAACTGCGACTACGACGGCTGTGGCTGCGACAGCAGAGGAGAAATCTATAGCAATGTTGCAGTGATGCTGCTATAGCAGAGGAGGAAGCTGTAGTAGAAGAGGTAAGAGGTAGCTACAGCGAGGAAGAAGAGTGGGGCAGTGCTAGTGAGCGCAGCACTAGTGACGTCGCAGCGGAAGGGAACAGACGTTGGTGCAGAGTGGCAGTAGAGAAAATAGTTGCCATTCGTCGAGGAGGAAAGATTTATCGCACCGACGGCCAAACGACGAAAAAGCAATGGTAGAAAGCAATTTCTTTTGTCGTCAGAGGTGGAGAAGCAACAGTGATGAGTTGGCAGCAAGAAGAGAGCTTGCTCTAGGCAAGCAGCTCTGATACCATGATAGAAATAATAGAAGATAAGAACAAATATTGAAAGAAGCTTTATTGAATAGTTGAAGATGCTTCAATACATTAACATGTTCCCTCTCCTATTTATAGGATTATGAGGAATGATTTCCCTCAACATAATAGAGGATTTTCCTCAACAGAATAAAGAGATTTCCTCATATAGTTGGGGAAATCTTATCTTCTATCACATATCACTTACACGCCAACTCTTGCATTAGCAAGCAAGCGTTCTAAATATGTATGAACTGTAGGAAACTCTTCTGCTTAGCTGTGTTATCTAAAGAGGCACGCAAAGATAACCCTTGTGCTCACTTGTCTCTCTGCATGTTCTAATTATGAGTCTACACACGCTATGCTTGGGATTAAAGGTGCAACTCTCGGGGTGTTCGACAGATTTCCTCTCATCTAGTTTGCAGTAAGGCCATGCCAATCCGTGACCTATCCTTTACGCACTAATGGCACATGGATCTCGAAGAATGATGACTCCATGCTACCTTTATTAGTTGATTAAGAGATGAAGGTTTGAACAATTGGAACTGCTTGCAGAAGTTGACCTGTTTGGTGGCTTTCGAATTGGAAACATGCCTAATGATTGAAGATGAAGATAAAGTTTGGCTGGAGTTGCACAACAAGCAGGTGCAGATTTGGGGCAGAGAGTTAAGAGTGGGAAAGGGATTGGGCTTATTCTGGAAATCTGCCGTTCTATTTGGCTGTTTGATAGAAATAATAGAAGATAAGAATAAATATTAAAAGAAGCTTTATTGAATAGTTAAAGATGTTTTAATACATTAATATGTTCTCTCTCCTATTTATAGGATTAGGAGAATAGGATTTTTCTCAATATAATAGAGGATTTTCCTCAACAGAATAAAGAGAGTTCCTCATATAGTTGGGGAAATCTTATATTCGCCCCCGCAAAATATTAGATCGATGCAAAGATTAGTTTACAAGCGAAAGGCTTCATGAGTAGGGCAAGAGCAAATCGCTGCTACTGTTGTTGTTGCTGCGTTTGCGACGATGATTGTTGCAGCTATGATGGCAGCGGCGATTGCGACTACGACTGCGACTACGACGGCTGCGACTGTAGGAGGTAGCTACAGCGAGGAAGAAAGGTGGGGCAATGCTGGTGAGCACAGCACTAGTGACGTCGCAGCGGAAGGGAACGGACTTGGCGCAAAGTGACAGTAGAGAAAATAGTTGTCATTCGTTGAGGAGGAACGCCCTGACGACGGAAAAGTAATGGTAGAAAGCGTTTTCTTTTGTCGTCAGAGGTGGAGAAGCAACAGTGATGAGTTGGCAGCAAGAAGAGAGCTTGCTCTAGGCAAACGGCTCTGATACCATGATAGAAATAAAAGATGCTTGAATACATTAACATGTTTTCTCTCCTATTTATAGGATTAAGAGAAAGGATTTCCCTCAACAGAATTGAGGATTTTCCTTAGAGAAATTTCCTCATATAGTTAGGGAAATCTTATCTTCTATCACTGTTCTTAGTTTTCTATGGAGTTTACTCTAAGATGCACTTGATACAGGTGGATTACCAAGTACACCTCCTTCGTTTGAGGAAGCACAGCTAAGCGATGAGTCACTTGAAGGAGGTGAGTGCTATTTGTATTCATCGAGTGAAGGTGAATCTCCAGCTTAGAGTAATTAGACTCGAACGGCAGGTAAAGAAGCAGCAATACTTCCACAGGCACCGAAGGAAAAGCAAGCTGAGAAAGAAGCACGTCCAGGTAAGGCAACAATTCATTACACCGAAATAGGTCATCGACCAATCGGCAAGTTGGTTGATTCTGTCTATGGTGCATTAGATGCAGATGCAGCAACAAACTTAACCTCGACAACAATGGAAGAAATGGAGTTGGATGAACCGGATACAGGTGGTGGGTGCAAACATTTCACTACGTCTTCAGGAGTTAAACATATCTACGGAGGTAAAGAATAAGCCTGTAAAGTTATTTCTGCAGGCAATCAGACTGTGACACTGCAACTTCAGCATGAAGACAAGCATGGAGGTGGTGACTCAAATAAAGGTTAGTGTAATCCCTTTGCTGTATATTGAGCATAATTTATACACAACTGTATCATGTTATGTCAGTAAAACTTATACTAACATCTACACGGATTGGACAGTGATAAAATTGCCTCCTGTTCCGAAGGAAAAGCAGAGAGAAGAAGAGACAACAGCTGGTTTGTGCTCTGTGATGGCTGGCAATATTAAGAGAATTACCAATATAAAATCGTCTGTTGTGTGATGCTGCTAATATTAATTTAAACTATCAATCTTGAAGTGTTTCTTGTTGGTAAATCTTCTGATCAAGGAGTGGCATCACGGTTTCCTCTGTTCCAATGCAGAGAGATTGATCAAGGAGAGCAGAGTGGTGTGTGATTTCACGGCACCAAGATCAGATACCTGCTCGATGGATGGCGATGTTAGAGTTCTTGGCAGATCATCCATCATCATGTTGGCTTCGCCACCTACGGATCGATCTCCGACAGAGAACACGACATGGAAGATCAGACCGTATCCGAGGAAGTGGGAATCGACCATGGAGCTTATCAAGGAGCTCACCCTGACAGTAGCAGCTGAGCCTGAAAAGGCCCCTCGCTGCATGATAAACCACGGCGTCCCCGCCGTGTTCTTCTCCACCGGTGGGTTCGTCGGCAACTACTTCCACGACTTCACCGATGTGATCATCCCCCTCTTCATGATGGCTCGCCGATTCAACGGAGAGGTTCAGCTCGTCATCACCGACTTCAACTACCAGTTCATGGCTAAGTATCAGCAGATCCTGAGGCACCTCTCGCACTACCCGGCCATCAACTTGGACGCAGACGATCGAGTTCATTGCTTCCCCCATGCACACGTGGGTCTTCACAGCCACAGAGCGCTGGGCATCGATGCCTCGAAATCTCCAAACGGGATCTCCATGGGCGACTTCAGAGACTTCCTGAGGACGTGCTTCTCGCTCAAGAGAAAGTACAGCGAGGGGACCGACCTGCAGTCGAGGAGGAAACCAAGGTTGCTGCTAATTCTTCGGAGAGGATCGCGGTCCTTCGTCAACGAAAGACAGGTGATGAGGATGGTGAAAGGGCTCGGGTTCAAGCTGATCACGGCCGGTCCTGAGGAGACGAAGGACATTTCCCGCTTCGCGCAGATGGTGAACTCGGTGGATGTGTTGATGGGGATCCACGGGGCTGGGCTCACGAACATGGTCTTCCTTCCTTCGAATGCGACACTGGTTCAGATCATTCCTTGCTGTGATCTGGCGAAAGGGTGCAGATACATCTTCGCGGAGCCAGCTCCGGACATGGGAATAAGATACGTGGAGTACGAGATAAGAGTGGAGGAGAGCTCCCTGATAGAGAAGTACCCCAGGGATGATGTTTTGTTCAGGGACCCCCTTTCGATTCAGAAGCAACAAGGATTCAATGCATTCTGGAACATATTTCTGAACCAGCAAAAGGTAAAGCTCGATGTGCGTAGGTTTAGGAGTATCTTATCAGGAGTACTTCAGTCCATCAAACACTAGATTTAGAGAGATTGCATGAGAATCCTGCCTTTACCTGTGTTTCTTGTAGTAATTCATTGACTCCATTGGAAAAATGTACTCACTCAGAATAAGCAAGTCCATGAATGAAAATTGCAGCAGAATGACTCTTGTTTAATCTTTCAGTAATCAGCAGCTGAGCTGCTTCCAGTGAACCATCTCATAATGGAAGTGCATAACAATTTGCTGAGCTCTGAAGGATCTGACTAAATCGCTTGTATATCTTTGGGCAGGGATTGCAGCGACGAGGAAGAAAGCGAAGTTTGTGGAGGTCTTCGTTGGAGATGCAGGTCAGGCATCGATCCATCAGGATGGAGATGATGGACATGGAAATGAAGATTCTCGATGGCTTTCTTCTCTTCTTCGTCGTCGTTTGGTTTTGGAATGTAGCGGGGAGGAGGCTTCGGTTCTTTTTGTCGCGTGTGCTGTGATCTGCTGACCTGAGTTGGAATGTTGCATGTACTTTTGCAGGGGTTAATCTTTGATTGGTAGCTTTTATTCTTTTCCTATTTAGATCTTTTTTAATCAAAAAGATATTTTTTTTTTCTCTGCAAATCTTAGATAATAAAATCATTCAATTTTTTTTCTGAACTGAAACAATGTAAATCAATAAACTAATAGAATGAAGCCACTTCGAGCTCCCGAGGGCCATTCCAATAGCATTCCACTTGATTTCTCAAAGCCACCTACATATTATGAACCATGAAATTTCTGGCTACAGGGAAAAGACCAGTATGATGTAAATCCTTAACAATGAGGGGTTGTTTAGGCAACATCATGTTAAACAGGAAACAACTTCAGGAAACTTTTATAGCAAACAAATGATGAACATCAAGGTGAAATGCACATTTTGATACAGAGTTGAACCTTTGGATTTGTTTCCATTATATCTGGCACAAATTCCATCTTTCATATGAATGTGAAGTATCATGTTCAGCTGCTGAATTCTTCTAGCGCTGAAATGTTCCGAACTTTTCCTCGCAACCTATATAGAGGCAGAGAATGGTTTTATGTTGCGCATTCTGAAGTAACACTCCTCAAGAAGCTTCAATTATCATTGGCACTTCTTTTCTTTACAGGTATATTGGTGTCATATATTGCCTTCATTATGACACTTTCGACTGTGAAGCTTCACATAATTGGTCACCAACTCTACAATTTGTTTGGTGCCAGTAGGCTCGGACAATATGTGGCTGAGACTGCATGTGAATGGAAGGAATTCATTTACATATTCTCCACTTGAGATGAAGAGGCAGATAATATTCGCGGAGTTGCCTGCAATGTTATTTAGCAAAATTTGAGCTCTTTCTTGATTAAAAGAAAAATGAAAGAAAATTGCACGATTAGGTTCCAAAGCATATCGGTAGCCACAAAGGCGAACAAGTACCTGTCGGCGACGGGAGTGATGAAATGTTGTTAATGTTCCAGCAATAAAAAAGATGGGTACAAGTATTCCAGCAGTCCTCAACACCAGCAGCTTTGTTTTAGATATGCAACATTTAATAGTTATTCAGAGCTTCAGAAGCTAGCAATTACAGAAATACATTTGGAAGTTTGTTTTATTAGAGCTTTACTGAGAATAGAGTCAATGAGTACTGCTCAGCTCCGCTGATTATGAGAGGAAGAGTATGGCGAAGAACCAAAAGAATCATGAACTGGATAAAAAGAAGTATCACTAATTAGATCTCAAAATGCATCTACGAAGCAAAAACATTGTCTTACAAACGAGAAAGGAACTCACGATTATGGTGACTGACCGACAACAAATTGTGCTTCTTAACCTTGAAACTAATTGGGCATAATAATTTGACTCGATGACACCAGATGGAACCACTGTTAGAATCTGGGGATCATGAAGGTCCTGACTGGATATATCCCAGCTTCCCCTGAGAGTGTGTCTAAAGTAAAGGATCTTTGAAAGACTGGCCTGATTTATTGCCTAGATAAGTTACACAACAAATGCGACCACACATAATGAAGATACCTGAAGTTCATCGGAGCTCTCCCATAATGAAACAACTTTGGCAGAGAGGTATATCCTGGCTTGAATTGCTGAATATAAGTAGAGAAAGTTTAATATATGACAGTACAATCTGCTCCATAAAAGACTACATGGCTTCCACGCTACATCCACATGCATGTGTAGGTGAACAACGAGCCTATGACGGCCCACGCTACATCCACTGAGCTGTTCTCTTAACTTCAGTGTGCATGTTACTTAACTAATCAACATGGAAGAAGTAGCATGTTGAGATTAAAAGATAACTTTAGAAATTTGACAACAAACCTGGAGGCATATCTCACACATTGTGTTTCCTTTCTCATTGCACCACCGCTGAATGCATACCCGATGAGCATACTGCAAGCAAAATAGAAGATATAATTCAATGATCCTATTATAAGATTTGATGATTTTTTGCTGGAGTAAATTACAACCTTGAAATGGCATCAGAAGCAGTGTTGTGGTGCTGAAAATGCAAACTAGACTCCATTAAAAGTGATACTTTCCAAAGTTCACCTGAAGATAGTGATCAAGTTGTCTAATAATAAGTGTATCCTAATAAAAATGAATTGCTAGTGTCTTTGCTCAATGTAGCTCTATGTGTAGTACTCCTAGTTAAACTTGACAGTTAATTCAGTGATCATTTCGAGGGAACTCATGTAGTACACTTACATATTTGAAACCCAAATCTACATCAGAATTTGAAATGTAAGCTCAAACTGGAATATGTTTATGGATGTCCATGGAAGGGTAAATGATGCTGCTATTTTCAACACTAATTGTGCATCCTCTTCACTGCATCACACTATTTACTCGGCCGGATAAGATTATTTCGGAAAGGAAAAGTGCATGTGGAGGAAGAGAGTGCAAAGTTTCACAGATTGTGTTGTGAAAAGCTAGGTACAAAGCAGCAGCCCTGTGATGATCTGCCAGGAAGATGGATCTCAAAGATGTATCATGACAAGGAGACTCTATGGACTGGGTGCAATGAGAAGAGCATCTATTTGATTAGGAATTAGTCTTGAAGAATGATCTTTAAGGCAAATTAGGAATTTGCAGTTCACCTTCAAGCTGCCACAGCATGAGCAAGGGATCTCCATGTTGGAATCCTGGTCATCCTCTTGGCAGATTCTGCACTCCACCAGCTTCCCTGAGGGTGTCCGGTGCCCAACAGACGTATCCGGGGTAGAATTACTGCCAAGGTCACCCGATGAGGCAGAATCGGCAGCTATTTGGGTTTGTTTCCCGTTTCCAATTGCAGCCTCAAGCGTCGACTCAGTGAGCAAATGGTCCACAAGCAGAGCAAGATGGTCGCCCATTGTTCTGGAATCTAAAATGTGACGAGGAGGAAGAAATACAATAACCATAGCTTCGCATATATTTAAGAAACTTACCAAGGTTAAAAGGGACCTGTTTGAGGAAAGCGATCTGCTCTACCGTGAAGAATTAAGCTGCAAGAACGACAAAATCCCATTATCGAAGCAGGTAAAGTACGCCGAGCTTAATCAAAACCTGATTACAGCACTAAAAGCGTGTGATTTCATTAGCAAAATACGAAACCATAAGATCTACGCACAGGCAAACCATAAGCATGAGAAAGAGGCCGCCTTTATCAACACAGACGGCAGGAATTAAACCAAGCTTTCATAGCAATCACAAAAGCAAACACAGATAGGCCACTACAAAGAAGAAACCATATGGAAAGAATGGAGGGGGACGCTGCAAAAACTAACAAAGGAAGAGAAACCTACCCAGGGAGGAGAAAGCAAGAACCTTGGCGAAATAGGAGCAAGCCGGAATGGCTAATGGCGAAAGGAGACAGCTTTCCTGCGACTTCCGAAGGCAATCGTTCTTCCCTCCCTCGAGAGAGAGAAATAGGCCAAGGAAAACCCGAGTAGGAGAAGGGAAGGAGGAGAAGGCTTAGAAGGTGGGATTTGGATGAAGAAAGAGAAACCTGAGAAGAGGAGACAATAGAGGAAGAGGCAGGAGGTGGGTATTTGTGCTGGAAGCAAGAGATGGAGTGGGGTGAAGGTGTTTGTAAAGTACCCCAACCAGCAATTTCTAATTCAAAAAGTTCCCTTTCATGTCATGCATGCTTTGGGTATGCCAAAGATTCCAAACACTGTTGTAATTAGATACAACAGTGCAAAATTCTACGATGGATTTGACACTTCAAATAAAGATTCGGTTAGTCAAAGTCATTCCTTGGTCGCATGATGTTTTAGGCTATCTAATTAGTCAAAATTAACCAAAGGTTTGTTAAGCAAAATGGTGTGTTAGGACAGGGGAGATCACCAAAGTCACAAACTGCGCCATTGCGGTTGGGTTGCTGCATTGTTGAGCTTCCTCTTGTCTGATGAGTTTGGATGACATGCATCATTAAATTCGATTGGCTTAGCTCCCAGCTTCCATAGTTTGAGGACCACACTAAGCTTAGCTGCTCCATTCGAAAATGTCTTCTGCATCTAATTACTCATTAACGCATGCACACCTCTTTTATTTCCTACTTCTTAGAGCAAATCATTCACCATATTGACAAATTTAGATGCATCCCATTGTTGGGTTAGTACTCATTAAGTATTAGTTTTCTTAGTATAACAACAATAAACAAGCAAAAGATATGTAGACGGCGCAGCACGTCTCCCTTTGGACTTTGAACGTTCCACCACCAATAAAAAGCAGCTTTCTTCTGCCCTGTTATCATGCAGCGTGCGCCACTGCAAGACACAGTCGTCTTCTTGTGCTTACGATCTTGGAATCTTGAAAGTACAGGAATTCCAATATCCATGTTTTACGACAAGAAAGATAGTATACGCAGGCGTGCACCACACCGTCACAAACTACAAGCACACGGCAAGGGAACGCGATGAGATACGCAACATGGGCGTGGCATATCCATTCCTCGTTTATCTTCTTACGCGGATCTGTCGCTTCAAAGGCGGAAGATTGCCACCTTTGATCACAAGCAATGGCGGCCTCCTCTTCCTCGCTCGCTTCCTTGGCTTTGTCTTCGCTAAATTCTTCCCTCGAAAGATCCCACCTCCATGAGAAGAGGAGATCATCAATCGTGGTCGTTTCTGGTTGTAGTAAGGATACCGACAACGTGGGCGAGAACATGGTCGTGCTGCGGAAGAGGATATACGTGCTGAAGATGGCGGAGGAGAAGTACGAGGAGCCGTCGGGGTGGATGGAGTGGGAGAGGCGGTGGGGATGGTGCAGGGGTTGCTGCTGAGCTTCAGGCCTTGCATGTGGTTGGCATGCATGGCCATGGTGGCGTTGAGCTTGCCCACGGTGGCGCTGCTGGTGGTGCTCTGTGCTTGAACAGACGAGGGGATGGGATGTGCTGGTCACGTAGCAGTTGAACATTCTAGAAGATTGATTGATCATCTAGATCTCTCTAGAACTCCATCCGGGCTTTGGATCGATCAAGTCCATGCAAATCATACGGCTCTCGTCGATATAAAGCCCACCCGTCGCTGCTATATATAAGAGCCCTGAAGGCGCGCCACCAGAAATCTTGATCGCCACCACCCCTCCTGCCTCCACCCATCACAGAGCTCCCGCCACCGTTCTATCGGTATTATTCCGATGGAACAGATTGCCGTTCTCCGCGACACGCTCGCGGGCCACACGGACATGGTGACGGCGATCGCCGTCTCCGCTTATTACTCCCCCATCGTCGTCGTCTCCTCCTCCCGCGACAAGTCCGTCCTCATCTGAAAAATCAAGGACGACGGCACCGTCGTCCCCCACCGCCGACGCACGGGTCATTCACATTTCGTCGAGGACGAGGTCCTCAACAGCGATGGCCAGTTGGCCTTCTCAGCCTCTTGGGACGGCGACGTCCGCTTCCGGGATGTCGCCACTGGTTCCATCACCTCGCGCTTCCTGGATCACACTAAGGATGTCCTCTCGGTCACCTCTCCCCCGACAACCGCCAGATGGTCTCGGGGGGGCGCGACCGCACCATCAAGGTCTGGAATTCGCTCGGCTAGTGCAAGTGCACGATTGAGGGTGCCGACGCCCACACCGAGTGGGTCAGCTGCGTCCGTTTCAGCCCCAACTTCCACAAACTGATCCTCGTGTCCGGCTCCAGGGATCGGACGGTCAAGGTGTGGAACTTCACCAACCGCAAGCTCGTGTACACGCTGGTGGGCCACACCGGCTACGTCAACGCCGTGGCTGTCAACCCCGACGGCACAATGTGCGCGAGCGGCGGCAAGGACACCCTCGTCTTGCTATGGGAGCTCGCCATCGGGGCGAAGGTCCACGAGTTCAACGCCGGCTCCATCATCCACGCGATTTGCTTCAGCCCCCGCTGGTGCAGGCTGTGCGTCGCGTCGGAGAACGACATCCGTATCTGGGACCTCGCCGAGAAGACTCTTCTCCAGGTTCTCAAGCCGGAGACGGCCGTCGGCAGGAAAAAGGTCCTCGACTGTTACTAGATATGTTTGCCCTTCTCCAAATTTAGCGATCAGCTGTTCGTTTACATGCATAAAGCATTTGGTTCCTCCGATAAGCGATGCCTATAAAGACTTTTGTGCTGATTTATGCATGGAATTAATCGATTCTTGATCTCGCTGATAATATACAATAATGTACCAGCCTCTGTCTTCGTCATTCATTTTATGCGTTTGTGAATTGCGCTTTCAGCAAGAGTTACCGAATTCCAAACCAAAAGGTAGATCAAGAAAATATATATTAGATTGCAGAATTGACCATCTGAACATTAAAAATCCAGTGATGGTAATTCATCTTGATCTACATACAAGTGTTCACTGTTGCTGCATCTAATGGCTTTCTTTTTGTTGGCGCGATGCTGGCAGAGACCCTTCTGCACCAGCTTAACCTGGAGCACTAATGGCCTCACGCTGTATTCTGGATACAAGGATGGCACAATCAGACTTTGGGGCTTTTCTCCTGCTTAGATGGTGGCACTTTGGCTGCGCAAGGTAGAACTTTGATATCTTCGATTCGTTTAGCTGATCGATCGGCAGATCTCGTTATGGACAGGATATATGATTTGCAAACTGGTATACGATTTCTCCGAAGCGATTACCACGGTTTCCTCTCTATCTTGGGTGCGATGAAGCTGATTCCATCTGCATCCGCAACATTCCCCTCTTCAAACAGCGCAGCACTTCATGGCGTTGTAAATTGGGAGAAGTGAGTGACTGCTGCTTGAATTCTCGTCATGTCAGCAAGTGTGCAAGATGTAATTGCATGGCAATATCCAGCCAATTGTGCTTTTGATTTGCCTGCTGACAACCATCTCTGGGCGCGAATCCTTCCCCAATTCGGGCTGTCCATTGGTTGCAGGATTAAAGAAAAAAAGAAAGAAGATTGTAATTTGCGGATCAACGAGAAAACACAAAAACCCTGTTTTGGCCTCAGATATTGCCATCGGAAATCAAAGAAAACAGACAAAAAGCCCCTCAGATGTCTCTTCATCTCCACACAAAGCACAGCATTTAGGCGCTGCATTCGGGAATTGGAACGATAGAAGATTCATTCATCACAGGAGCGATTTCGTACCACCATCCATACCCTAAACTCTACCTCGATGACTCAATATCGACAAAGCTCGAACAGAAACATTGAATCCGGTTAGGGTTCGTAACTCAACTTTATCCCAACAATAGCAGAAGCCAAGATTACCATCGCATAAAATAGGTAGAAGAAGCGAGAATGCGTTTTACTCAGCTGCCGCGCCGCCACTCCTCGTTGAGCGACAGAATGGAGACGGTACGAAGCCAGAGGCGGCGATAGGGTTTTTATGCAACGCTCGCCGACAACTCGGCCCTAAAGTAGAGATGGGCTCGAACACAGCCCAAGAAGTAGCCCAAGACCACTTAGGAATAACAAAATCACATAACGGTTTCACATGGCAAAGAGCTTAAAGAAAACCTAATCTTGTAGTAGTCTTGAAAGGTATCGGAGGCGAAGTGGCGACAAGGAGGAGGACCAACTTGCTCCCTTGTAGTCATCATGTGACAGTGAGTAGATACCTTCCTACCTTTCAAACAGTGCCATGAACCTTAGATAGGGCTTTCCCTCCCCCTCCCCTTGAAACTAGGGACGACGCTCTGCTCTGCGCTTGAAGCTAATTGCTGTAGGTATATATGAACATATGGTGCTCTATGCTTGTGATCATGCGGCGAGTCCGAGTAAGGTCAAGCAACGATATCATAAATGCAAGAAAGCGAAATGTAATGACGTGTCCGAGTTGCGTCCTTCACAGTAAAAAGTAATTAAAGAGAAGATCCAAGTGTCACTTGTTGTGAAGAGGATCGGGGCAAGTTGGCACTCGTCGCTTGCTTTCATGGACGCTGGAAGTCGTTTCCGGCGGCGTCGGTCTTCTCCCTATCATAGTCATCTTCTCCTGTGCTCCTTCGGCGCCGATCCTCGGACCAAGTATTGGAGTCGCGACTGCTGGGCAGCCACTGGCGAAGCAGACCAAGATGGCGTATAGTAATGTCACCAAGCAGAAGAAGCCAAGCCTTCTCCGCTTCTCCCTTCTCTCGTCTCTCGTTGGAGGCATCGATCATAAGGCAGCGAACTTCTGTTGAAAGCTCGAGAGAGAGAGAGAGAGAGAGAGAGAGAGAGAGAGAGAGAGAGAGAGTTATTGAAGTCACAGAAAGAATGGGCTGGACATTTAGCAGTGTGTTTGGTGGTATCAACCACATGCAGAACGGTGTTTGTTGCCTTCTCCTTTCTTTTCTCTTCTCCTTTGATGCGAAATGCATGGCTCTGAGATAACCACATGGATGTGATGAACCCCTGAAAACAAGGGCCCATAACACAGCTTTACATGTGGAGTCACATGTCTCATCTTGTCTCAAATTCGACACAGGCATATCAAGATCAGAGAACATAATTGGATTTGAAGAACAACTAATGATTGTGTCTTATTGTAATCAAGCGTAGGGGTTGTTCTCATGACCAAGGACACAGATTTGGTTTTACCTCGGCAATTATTTGTGGGTGCAGAAGGAAGGCACGAGCTGGGCAGCCTTCGCCTCTCCGGGCGACTGGCAGTGCATATCGAGATAGTCATTCTAAACTGAGCTCTAAAGACCATCTGTCCTTCCGAAAGCCGACACTGCCACACACCCCTTTCTCCCTCGAGTTGGAACCTTGTGGCTTCTTCCTCTTCGGCCCTTTCCCTCTGACGCTCGTTGCCATCTTGTGCTCCTCCTCCTCCAACTCTACTTCTCTCTCATGTCTGCCTTCTTCACCTCTCCACAAATACATATGCATGTGAGCAGCATCTTTTGCTTCCTGCAATCTCTTACACGACAATGTTAGCTGAAACATGCATATGCTCTATCCACTTCAGTTTTGGTCTTCTTCGTCCGACTGGCAGTCATTTCGATCAAGAATCTGCTATCGGAATTGGTCATCTACAACGAACTGTGCATTAATATAGTGATCAGGAATTGTTGTTGTCTAGCTTCAGAATAAATTACACTGTTCTTAATGCAAATCTGCAACAAAAAAACCAAGTCTTTTCCAACAGAGAAATGGCTCTCCTCGTTCCACGCTTGGTGTGCACGCACAATGAAGGCAGAATGTCAACCGATCCAACCGTTGACTAGACCTAAAATACTTACCAAATTCGGAATCATCCGACACTTGCAATTCGTTCGTTGACCCAACAATACCTTATATTAGTCGAACGAAGAAGCAAATATATACGTACTCGAGCAAGGTTGACATATCATATTAATGGAGTGACAGCATGCATGTGGAACAGTGGCATGGCTAGCACACGCTTGTTACTTACGATCATCGCTTACCAAGGCATGAGTTAATGTTGAGAATTCCATGTACAGTGAAATTTGGTGAAAGCGAAATTTGATTTGAGGAGCTTATGATAATTTAACTAAATTTTTACCGATTAGAATAGTTGATCCTTTAAAGAATGGACTTCATACACCACTAACATATCAATAATTCATTATTTCCTCGATCCAACTCTGTGATGCATCCAACCTACCTTTCTGATGAAGTATGTGCTGTACCTAATGGAATATGACCTAACAAATGGTCCTGCCACATTAAATACTTACTCTTCTCCCCTTCTCTTCTTCTTCCTCTGACGCAATAAATAATGTGTCACGGACTCTTTTGTTCAAGACAATAATAAAAGCTTGTATGATCCATCCAACGATGGTATTATTCTCTATTCAACTCCATCATTTAACCTTACTAAATGCCCACCTGACCTGACCTGGCTAAGGGAATAATAACCTCTTGGACGTGACACATCAATATCACACTTGAGGGAATATTTTGTATGCTTGTTAGGTCATTGGACATATGCTACATAAGCGTAACACATGAGGAAATATGATAGTATATATTATTAACTCACTGAAATGAACTTTAGCTCTTAAGTTTCTATCTTATATATTTGTATTATAATAAAAAATCAAAATTAGACGATTAGAATCATGTTGGGTTTACTCCCGTTACAATCTTTTGAACGATCACACGAAATACTATATGAGATAAAAAGCATATGTGTTTTTCTCCTGAAACAAAATAATTTTTCGTTCAATCAAACTTATTTCTCTCCTCCGATTATATAACAACACTAAAAGATAGACCAAGTTTTACCATTAAGATTGGATCCGATAAGATAGATTACAAATTAAATTAGATTTTAACTAAAATTATACTTCTCAAATTGTCTTATTATTATTATTTTTATCCTAAGTTATACCACGATACGGATGGATGACTCTTAATTAGTTCGATTAAATGAAAGATATTTTGAAGTCATGCACCGAGTGCATACCATGTTTTACATCTCAAACATGATGTGAGTAAATCTTATTAGTTTCTAATGAATGAGGCTGTGCAATATAAGATGTTGCTTGTTGTGACCACACGCCTTCTTCTTGAATTAATCTTTCGCAATGATATCGTTGTTTTATATTCCATCACGTTATTCCTTGCGAGGATGGATGTACAATAAATCCTTTTCAACTCAAGCAAGTGGCATTAAAAAAATCCAACTTTCTTATTTTCATCAACCAATATAGAAAAAGAAAACGTTTTTGGTCTATTTAGATTGTGTAAGTTGTACTAAGATTATCTATTTTCAAGATGAAAACGTTAAACTTTTAAATTATCATATGTACGAAAATCACTATCGAGAGAGGTTTATTTTCGAACTTGATCCCTTTGACATTCAAGTTAATAACCCAAGATAAATTGATCATTTATAATTATGTTAAAAATAAATTTTTATATCTAATCATAAAGGGATAAAATATTCGTAGTCCTAACAGTCTCTAATAGCATCCCCTATTTTTTCTCCATATAATCTATAAGAAAAAAAGATAATTTATATAGATACTTATACACACAAGCAAACCAGTTGAGTGTCACAACCTCTCTCTCCTTCAACTAATCTGACATCACACAAAGATCATATGTCAGATAATAATTATATATATATATAACATATTTTAAAGCCATATGCGATGACATAATATTTTCAACTAATAATGATAAAGCTATACAAATCACACCTACAAACATACCCCCATATGGAAAGATGTTGGAATCGTGCAACTAATTGTAAGGAAGCACACAAAGATAACATAACAGGAAATGTTATTAAGCATGAACATGCATCTTCTTCTTGTTCTTCTACTTGTAGCAGAACAAAGAAACCAAAACCCATTAGAACATCAAGATATGATTGCGATCTACGACTGTTGAGTGAATCTCAACGCAGTCTCAGCCGCAGATCCTCCGGACACCCCTCGGAGAAACAGGGCCGTCCCCTCCCCGTCCTGTCGTATTACGGGTCCACGTCCACCGGCTGCTCCCCGTGCTGCCGGTTCGAGCCCAAGAGTGAGGTCCAGCTCATCAGCATCGTCCTCCTGCACCGCCTCTTCCGGCAGCTCTCCCTCCGCCTCGGTCTGATGGATCCCCTCCGCGAAGCGGTCAGAACTTGGCGAGGAGGGTGGCCTGAGGGCGTTAGCGGAGCGCTTGAACCGGACCCGGGAGTTGGCCGTCACCTTGTGGAGGTCGCAGTTGGCCCCGGCGCCGATGTCAGAGGGGATCCTTGTCATGTAGCGGATGTCGTACGGCTTGGGGGCGGTCGCGTCAGCTGGGAAACGGGTGGTTGGCTCGCCCCTCAGCAGCACGGACTCGACGGCGGCCTGGCAGAGCCGCCAGCTGCCGGACCAGAGCAAACCGACGGAGCCGTAGACGGGGTCAATAATCCTCCCGCAGGCCTCGTATAACAGCGACCGGTAAATAGCTGAAGGAAGCCGAACCACGACGACAAGAAACACATCATTCAACCCTTTCCGTGACGTGCATGCACGGCATCTGTCCGTGCGCAAGAGACGGAAACGCTGGATGCGTACCAGGGCGTAGATGAGGGGGACCGGCGTTGATGAGGTTGATGAGGCCGGCATCTGATCCTTAATTATATCAGGCAAGTCCAACAAAGTTGAAGGCTTCACCCTTATTGAGGAAGAAGATCTTGTACTAGGCGAGGAAGAAGAGCTGCGAAGGCTATGTTTCCATCACTTAGTAGTTTTGATGGAGGAACTTGCTTAAAAATAAGAGTGGCCGTAGAACTTGGCGAGGAAGACGGTGGCGTTTGCCTGGGCTTCGGGGCTCCTTATCCACTGAAGGCAAGGGCGGATGGTGCAGCCATCGCTGCACCCTTTCCGGAGGACCCGACACCCATTGCAACTCATCTTCACCTTGCCTCGATGCCGATCAGATCGGGAACAACACAGTAGTGTTAGAAGGAAGGAGAGCAGTATGGAGAAGAAGGGAAGCAATGGGGATATCTTATAAGGCCGAGAGAGGGTGGCAAAGCCAGCAGTTTGGAGAAGAGTGGGAAAGCGGTTTCCTACACAACAAAGGTTGCACCTTAATTATCAGGTAAGTCCAACGAAGGTGAAAGCTTCACCCTTATTAAGGAAGAAGATCTTATACTAGGCGAGGAAGAAGAGCCGCGAAGGCTATATTTCCATCATTTAGTAGTTTTGACGGAGGAACTTGCTTAAAAATAAGAGTAGCCAACGAGCGAAGGTGGATCCGATGAAAGGAGGGGTAAAATCTGTGATTATGGGTTCTTGGCAGGATATTCTAAAAATTAAATTTTATTTCATATAATACAAGAATATGCACCTTCTTGATCACCACTTCCCTATACATATATAGAAGAATCGCAAGAACTTCTAAATTAAGTATTGCAACTTGGAGGACTCAGAATCCAATCACCCACAAAACCTTGGTTTGACCGAGCATAGCATTGTTTCGAAAATCTATTGACCCAAACGTTGACTCCATCTCTACCTTGGTTTCTTCACCTCGGATTAAAATCCTAGCCACTGGTCTCATTTGCCTTCAACATACGTCGCATGATACGGAGAACATTGCCTTATCAATATGCTTTCTACAAGTTTTTATAAATCAACCAGAAGAGAGAGAGAGAGAGACGTGTCTAAACCCGCGTGTGGTTTGCACGGCGCTGTGGGCGGAGCCCCAAAAAGAAATCATTTCTGGACTTGCTTTTGGTATTTTATTGTTCCTTTATGTTTGGGCACAACATTTCTTGTGACTCCACTTGGCTTCTGATGTCATAATTCTGATGCATGAACAAGATGGAAAATACCAACTGAGCTCATGGCTTTTCTAATCGGAAGGGTTTCCATCTGTCATTAAATTCCATCAGCAGTAAAGAAATCATGTGCAAGATGAAATAGAAGGTTCTATTGATGTAGATTAAAGATAAAAGACTAGCTAGGTTAGGAGAAACCAGCACCCGTAAGCAGAGATTTAGGAACACCCACGTACTACGTACTGCATCTCCTAGTATGTACTACGCTGCATGCGAGACGAGACCGAGTCAACGGGTTTCGTGTTCCATAATACCATGAGGCCTCCGTGCCGCAACTCGTATCCATCGTTGTTTGAGTCATACCACGAGACCGAGTCAAACTCGGAAGCATAGCTGAGTCAAATCGATGTTGTGGAAATACATAGTCTATAGATTGACTTGGGCTGCTCAATCCAAAGGAGTCAACCTCCTTAAAATGAGAATATGTTGTAACAAGTTATTAAGTGCTGTAATTTACTACTGACGCATTAAATTAGTAGTAGCATAATGGTCGTAAAGCCCAATTTGTTTTGAATTCATCCAATCCTGTACGATCTCTTCCAATTACCTTACAAATGATTTGATTTGTGAAGACTATTAGTCTCTGTTGTCACCCATCCAAAACCCCGACTTGTGACAGGTAGAAAGCCATAAGACCCATGTAAGCCGTCCGTAAACTCATTCCTTATAGGTGTAGTTGAATGGTGATTGAAGATTGGGTTCAATGATCCATCTGCTTCCAAATTGGAATTGGTTTTGCTGTGGGATTTAGTGATCACAACGATAATATCATAATTAATTTTCGAAAGGATATTTATCTAGGCCTCCGCCCCACCTGACATGGCACTTTCTGGCGCTATCCACATGGCAGCATGTGAAGGACCTCTGGGCTGACGTAGTGACTTCGAAGCGACCACTAAGCCTCTGTCTTGTTTGGCGCCGGACACCTAAGAGTCATTCCGCAAAGCTCGGGATGGTACTGCACGACCTGACCCGAGTTGCGCCACATGAACTGACATAGTATGACACCTTAGTCCCAGACGAGGTGACCCTAGCCTTCGCCTTGTACAACACTGTATAGTATGATGTCGTAGTATCGTTCATGTGAACGTCACATGATACGTGAAGGCAATCTATTAAATAGGTCCATCATGGCCCATATTATGAAATGCCACGTAGTGGCCAACTTGGTGTGTACATTCTTCTTGTACGCATGCATAGTGGATCGAAAGGACCCAAGTAATGGTTTCCGCGTGTTAACCTCACACTTTTCTGTCTTTATCTTTTTTTTTTCCAGTTAATTCGATATATACGGGTGAATTCTCATAAAAAATTCTTAACTTTGAGAATATTCCAGATAACGCGGTAACTTTTTTTTTTTTTTTTTTTGCATAGCATCTTTACTTTTTCAAAATAATTATTTTATCTTTATCGATTATTATTTTTTATCTGATCCTTAATTATATCAGGCAAGTCCAACAAAGTTGAAGGCTTCACCCTTATTGAGGAAGAAGATCTTGTACTAGGCGAGGAAGAAGAGCTGCGAAGGCTATGTTTCCATCACTTAGTAGTTTTGATGGAGGAACTTGCTTAAAAATAAGAGTGGCAGGATATTCTAAAAATTAAATTTTCATATGATTATGGGTTCTTGGCAGGATATTCTAAAAATTAAATTTTATTTCGAGAGAGAGAGAGAGAGAGAGATATATATATACCTGGAACCCTTGAATCGGGAGTCTCCTCACCGGCCACAACCCCGAGGCGAACGGTAATTAGCTACACCCCTCCTCCTCTACCCACTGGCGGTGTCCCGAGAGAACTGGATCCTGTCACCGCCCACCAGCCGAGAGCGATGATCTCCGCCGAGACCGCCTCCCGGCCGCCAGATTCCGCGACGGCGGCCGCGACGCCGCCCTGCGCTTTGTTCAAGACGTGGGGAAGCCAGCGGCTCCTCCCCTTCGTAAACGCGAGCGGCAAGGGCAAGACCGCCGTTGCGGAGGCGGAGGGGGCGTCCATGAGGAACCCAGCGTGCGGTGACGACGCGGGGCTCGATCAAGAGAGAGAGAGAGAGACGTGTCTAAACCCGCGTGTGGTTTGCACGGCGCTGTGGGCGGAGCCCCAAAAAGAAATCATTTCTGGACTTGCTTTTGGTATTTTATTGTTCCTTTATGTTTGGGCACAACATTTCTTGTGACTCCACTTGGCTTCTGATGTCATAATTCTGATGCATGAACAAGATGGAAAATACCAACTGAGCTCATGGCTTTTCTAATCGGAAGGGTTTCCATCTGTCATTAAATTCCATCAGCAGTAAAGAAATCATGTGCAAGATGAAATAGGGCGGACCGGATGAAGTTCGTGGTCCCCTCACCGCCTCCCCCGCCGCAACAACCCAAGGACGGGAGGCCGTGGAACCTGAGGGCTCGGCGGGGGCGGCCCAGGGTTCCGACAGAAATTGAGCAGCATCTTGGGGGGTCACCGTCGCCCGCGGTAGAGAGGAGGGCGGCACGGGCGAGGCCGGCGGAGTCGGATCGTCCCAGGTTCTCGATCTCTCTCTCGAGGGAGGAGATCGAGGAGGACATCTACGCGGTGACCGGATGCAGGGCTCGCCGCCGGCCCCGGTCATACCACGAGACCGAGTCAAACTCGGAAGCATAGCTGAGTCAAATCGATGTTGTGGAAATACATAGTCTATAAATTGACTTGGGCTGCTCAATCCAAAGGAGTCAACCTCCTTAAAATGAGAATATGTTGTAACAAGTTATTAAGTGCTGTAATTTACTACTGACGCATTAAATTAGTAGTAGCATAATGGTCGTAAAGCCCAAATTGTTTTGAGTTCATCCAATCCTGTACGATCTCTTCCAATTACCTTACAAATGATTTGATTTGTGAAGACTATTAGTCTCTGTTGTCACCCATCCAAAACCCCGACTTTTGACAGGTAGAAAGACACAAGGCCCATGTAAGCGGTCCGTAAACTCATTCCTTATAGGTGTAGTTGAATGGTGATTGAAGATTGGGTTCAATGATCCATCTGCTTCCAAATTGGAATTGGTTTTGCTGTGGGATTCAGTGATCACAAGGATATTTAGATCATAATTAATTTTCGAAGGGATATTTATCTAGGCCTCCGCCCCACCTGACATGGCACTTTCTGGTGCTATCCACGTGGCAGCATGTGAAGGACCTCTGGGCTGACGTAGTGCGACACTTCAGAACCAGACGAAGTGACCACTAAGCCTCTGCCTTGTTTGGCGTCGGATACCTAGGAGTCATTTCGCAAAGCTTAGGATGACACTGCACGACCTGACCCAAGCTGCACCACATGAATTGACATAGTATGACACCTTAGACACGGACAAGGCGACCCCCAGCCTTCACCTTGTTCGGCACTATATAGGTCGGCGTTGAACACCCCGGAGCTGTTTCGCAAAGCTCGGGACGGTGCCGCATGGCCCAACCAGAGTGGCACCACACGAGCTGACACAATACGACACCTTAGACCCAGAGGAGGTGACCCCCAGCCTCCACCTTATTCGGCGCCATACAGGTCGACGTCGAACACCCCGGAGCCATTTCGCAAAGCTCGGGACGACGCCACATGGCTCGACCTGAGCGACACCACACGAGCTAAAACAGTATGACACCTCAGACCCGGACGAGGTGACCCCAGCCTCCACCTTGTTCGGCACCATACAGGTCAACGTTGAACACCTCGAAGCCATTTCGCAAAGCTCAGGATGACGTTGCATAGTGCCACACAAGCTGACGCAGTGCGACACCCCAGACCCGAACGAGGAGACCACACAGCCTCCGGCCTTGTTTGACGTCGTACAAGTCGATGCTAAACACCCCGGAGCCATTCCGTAAAACTCGGGATAGTGCTGACCCATAAGGGTCAAATGACGCTCGTTGCCGAAGATAGGCCCCCCCTCCTAGGGAGTCGGTAATCATTAAAGGATCACGTATGACCACGGCTCTAGGGCAGGTATAAGAGCCAATCCTTTGACCAATGGGAGGGGGACTTTTTGGCACAATCAACTCATTCTTATTTCACTCAACACTAACTCAAGCTTCGAATGGGTCAAGTTGGAAAATCCTCCTTCCGACCTCAACCTGTATGCAAGAGCCCAACAATAGAGAAGCAGGTCGCTCGTCAAGAGAGAAGACCACACTCAGGGGACGAGGCTCGAACCCAACCCAACTGGACGCTCGCTCTCACCACCCAAGCGCCGTTCAATGATCCATCTGCTTCCAAATTGGAATTGGTTTTGCTGTGGGATTCAGTGATCACAAGGATATTTAGATCATAATTAATTTTCGAAGGGATATTTATCTAGGCCTCCGCCCCACCTGACATGGCACTTTCTGGTGCTATCCACGTGGCAGCATGTGAAGGACCTCTGGGCTGACGTAGTGACTTCGAAGCGACCACTAAGCCTCTGTCTTGTTTGGCGCCGGACACCTAAGAGTCATTCCGCAAAGCTCGGGATGGTACTGCACGACCTGACCCGAGTTGCGCCACATGAACTGACATAGTATGACACCTTAGTCCCAGACGAGGTGACCCTAGCCTTCGCCTTGTACAACACTGTATAGGTTGGCATTGAACACCTTGGAGCTGTTCCGCAAAGCTCGGGACGGTGCCGCATGCCCCAACCAGAGCGGCACCACATGAGCTGACACACTACGACACTTTAGACCCGGATGAGGCGACCCCAACCTTCGCCTTGTTCTGTGTCGTACAAGCCGATGCTAGACACCCCATAGCCGTTCTGCAAAATTCGAGACGGCGCCACATGGCTCGACTTGAGCGGCACCACACGAGCTAACACAGTATGACACCTCAAACTCGGACGAGGTGACTCCCAGCCTCCACCTTGTTTGACGCCATACAGGTCGACGTCGAACACCCCGGAGCCATTTCGCAAAGCTCGGGACGATGTTGCATAGTGCCACACGAGCTGACGCAGTGCAACACCTTAGACCCGAACGAGGAGACCACACAGCCTTTGCCTTGTTCGGTGCCGTACAGGTCGATGCTAGACACCCCAGAGCCATTCCGCAAAACTCGGGATAGTGCTGACCCGTAAGGGTCAAATGACGCTCGTTGCAGAAGATAGACCCCCCCTCCCAGGGAGTCGGTAGTCATTAAAGGATCACGTATGACCACCACCCTAGGGCAGGTATAAGAGTCAATCCTTTGACCAATGGGAGGGGGACTTTTTGGCACAATCAACTCATTCTTATTTCACTCAACACTAACTCAAGCTTCGAATGGGTCAAGTTGGAAAATCCTCCTTCCGACCTCAACCTGTATGCAAGAGCCCAACAATAGAGAAGCAGGTCGCTCGTCAAGAGAGAAGACCACACTCAGGGGACGAGGCTCGAACCCAACCCAACTGGACGCTCGCTCTCACCACCCAAGCGCCCACGCGAGTGACCTTGAGCATATGAGACTGGACCAAGCCGTGCTGACTCCTTAGTCACGGCGTAAAGGTTCACCAACACCACCCATGGAGGCTTTGATGTCATTCTTATAGGCCTTTTCAAGCCTCTTGTCACTGTCCATGCTATTCCAGTTTTGCTATATGAGGCTTCCCTCCCTCCTCGTATGGGCTCAGCCTTCGTCTTCGCCATAACTTCGTTTCTATCTCCATGTGATGGGTGAAAATGGTGAAGAGTTAGGGACGAGGGGAACAAGTAATAGAGGGACGATAGTAGTAACCAACGACATATATGGGACAAAAGGCAACGAAACAATAGAACGAAGGTTAGAGATAATCTATTTTTTATACAATTAAGATATATTTCATGAAAATAAAACGAAACTTTATGAAAATGAAAAAAAAGAAAATAATAAAAGGCGCTTATATTTGTACCTAGAAAATATACTGATTCAATAATATATTGATCCTCCTGTATGATGTCGTAGTATCGTTCATGTGAACGTCACATGATACGTGAAGGCAATCTATTAAATAGGTCCATCATGGCCCATATTATGAAATGCCACGTAGTGGCCAACTTGGTGTGTACATTCTTCTTGTACGCATGCATAGTGGATCGAAAGGACCCAAGTAATGGTTTCCGCGTGTTAACCTCACACTTTTCTGTCTTATATCTTTTTGTTTCCAGTTAATTCGATATATACGGGTGAATTCTCATAAAAAATTCTTAACTTTGAGAATATTCCAGATAACACGGTAACTTTAATTTTTTTTTTTTGCATAGCATCTTTACTTTTTTAAAATAATTATTTTATCTTTATCGACTATTATTTTTTACCCGACCTTTAATCACTTTCATTTTGTTAGTTTACAACAAAGGTTGCACCTTAATTATCAGGTAAGTCCAACGAAGGTGAAAGCTTCACCCTTATTAAGGAAGAAGATCTTATACTAGGCGAGGAAGAAGAGCCGCGAAGGCTATATTTCCATCATTTAGTAGTTTTGACGGAGGAACTTGCTTAAAAATAAGAGTAGCCAACGAGCGAAGGTGGATCCGATGAAAGGAGGGGTAAAATCTGTGATTATGGGTTCTTGGCAGGATATTCTAAAAATTAAATTTTATTTCGAGAAATATATATATATATATATA
>LVTN01000051.1:594171-612092 GCA_001649415.1 Musa itinerans | reverse complement strand
GTATGATGTCGTAGTATCGTTCATGTGAACGTCACATGATACGTGAAGGCAATCTATTAAATAGGTCCATCATGGCCCATATTATGAAATGCCACGTAGTGGCCAACTTGGTGTGTACATTCTTCTTGTACGCATGCATAGTGGATCGAAAGGACCCAAGTAATGGTTTCCGCGTGTTAACCTCACACTTTTCTGTCTTATATCTTTTTGTTTCCAGTTAATTCGATATATACGGGTGAATTCTCATAAAAAATTCTTAACTTTGAGAATATTCCAGATAACGCGGTAACTTTTTTTTTTTTTTTTTTTGCATAGCATCTTTACTTTTTCAAAATAATTATTTTATCTTTATCGATTATTATTTTTTATCTGATCCTTAATTATATCAGGCAAGTCCAACAAAGTTGAAGGCTTCACCCTTATTGAGGAAGAAGATCTTGTACTAGGCGAGGAAGAAGAGCTGCGAAGGCTATGTTTCCATCACTTAGTAGTTTTGATGGAGGAACTTGCTTAAAAATAAGAGTGGCAGGATATTCTAAAAATTAAATTTTCATATGATTATGGGTTCTTGGCAGGATATTCTAAAAATTAAATTTTATTTCGAGAGAGAGAGAGAGAGAGAGATATATATATACCTGGAACCCTTGAATCGGGAGTCTCCTCACCGGCCACAACCCCGAGGCGAACGGTAATTAGCTACACCCCTCCTCCTCTACCCACTGGCGGTGTCCCGAGAGAACTGGATCCTGTCACCGCCCACCAGCCGAGAGCGATGATCTCCGCCGAGACCGCCTCCCGGCCGCCAGATTCCGCGACGGCAGCCGCGACGCCGCCCTGCGCCTTGTTCAAGACGTGGGGAAGCCAGCGGCTCCTCCCCTTCGTAAACGCGAGCGGCAAGGGCAAGACCGCCGTTGCGGAGGCGGAGGGGGCGTCCATGAGGAACCCAGCGTGCGGTGACGACGCGGGGCTCGATCAGGTGAGGGAGAAGCTCTTGGTTCACCTCCGGGAGGCAGCGGACCGGATGAAGTTCGTGGTCCCCTCACCGCCTCCCCCGCCGCAACAACCCAAGGACGGGAGGCCGTGGAACCTGAGGGCTCGGCGGGGGCGGCCCAGGGTTCCGACAGAAATTGAGCAGCATCTTGGGGGGTCACCGTCGCCCGCGGTAGAGAGAAGGGCGGCACGGGCGAGGCCGGCGGAGTCGGACCGTCCCCGGTTCTCGATCTCTCTCTCGAGGGAGGAGATCGAGGAGGACATCTACGCGGTGACCGGATGCAGGGCTCGCCGCCGGCCCCGAAAGCGGCCCCGAGTCGTCCAAAAGCAGCTCGACGTGAGTCTCCTCACCCCATCCCCCCAATCGTTTCTCTCTACCTCTCTACCCGAAAACCCTAGTTTGCCAGAAAAGCTTCGATTTCATTTCTTATGGTGTCGTTCTTCGTCTCCTGATAACAGTATCTGTTTCCCGGCGCATGGTTATCGGAGGTCACCGTCGACTCGTATCGGGTCCCGGAGTAGCCTTTTGTGGGAGGTAAGTGTACCTGCGGTGACGTGAATCAGTCAACTAAAGAATCTCGATTTGCCTCACACGGGAATTGGGTTCGAACAGTAAGCAATCCAAAAGAGCCTTTAGGCTAATAATTCTTTTACTCGCAAAAGGTGAGGGAATTTGGTTGCACTGTCATCGTGGTGTGTTGTGTTTGAAAGCATCCCCTGCTTCTAATTCGTAGCTACAGATCTGGAAACAATTATTGATGCCAGCCAGATTAGTTGATTTATGTATGAGCTAATAATACTTAGCATGGTGGGCAGTTTCTTTCCATGGGTTGTATAATTGCTGGAATAAATGTGTCTCGAGTTTGGTTGCTTCATAGTTTTAATACCCACCCGTCCTTTGTCTGTGTGTTTTGGCGTTTAGATCGGCACCATAGAAGAAAAGGGTTGGGATAATTAATTGGTGGAAAATTCCATTGAAGGTGTCTCCAAATTTCTCTTTTGACATGTATAATTTGTTTCTCAATTCCATCGATAAATGAAATGAATCATGCGAAGGGGGTGAATGAAATGATTTCTTTTTTCTAGTGGTGCTGTGTGTTCCTGAATAGCTTGGGTTGGATTCCTTTTATGTGTTCCACATTCCATATGGATTGTGCATGAATCATTAATAAAATGATGTCGGAATGTGAATATTAATAATGTTGGGCTCAAATTCCACGGATTCATAATGCAGAGAATCTACGTATAAACAATCCCAAGAAGAAGCACGAGACAGTTTTGATGTTGACCATCGACGGGGGGATGAGGCGACCCCAACCTTCGCCTTGTTCTGTGTCGTACAAGCCGATGCTAGACACCCCATAGCCGTTCTGCAAAATTCGAGACGGCGCCACATGGCTCGACTTGAGCGGCACCACACGAGCTAACACAGTATGACACCTCAAACTCGGACGAGGTGACTCCCAGCCTCCACCTTGTTTGACGCCATACAGGTCGACGTCGAACACCCCGGAGCCATTTCGCAAAGCTCGGGACGATGTTGCATAGTGCCACACGAGCTGACGCAGTGCAACACCTTAGACCCGAACGAGGAGACCACACAGCCTTTGCCTTGTTCGGTGCCGTACAGGTCGATGCTAGACACCCCAGAGCCATTCCGCAAAACTCGGGATAGTGCTGACCCGTAAGGGTCAAATGACGCTCGTTGCAGAAGATAGACCCCCCCTCCCAGGGAGTCGGTAGTCATTAAAGGATCACGTATGACCACCACCCTAGGGCAGGTATAAGAGTCAATCCTTTGACCAATGGGAGGGGGACTTTTTGGCACAATCAACTCATTCTTATTTCACTCAACACTAACTCAAGCTTCGAATGGGTCAAGTTGGAAAATCCTCCTTCCGACCTCAACCTGTATGCAAGAGCCCAACAATAGAGAAGCAGGTCGCTCGTCAAGAGAGAAGACCACACTCAGGGGACGAGGCTCGAACCCAACCCAACTGGACGCTCGCTCTCACCACCCAAGCGCCCACGCGAGTGACCTTGAGCATATGAGACTGGACCAAGCCGTGCTGACTCCTTAGTCACGGCGTAAAGGTTCACCAACACCACCCATGGAGGCTTTGATGTCATTCTTATAGGCCTTTTCAAGCCTCTTGTCACTGTCCATGCTATTCCAGTTTTGCTATATGAGGCTTCCCTCCCTCCTCGTATGGGCTCAGCCTTCGTCTTCGCCATAACTTCGTTTCTATCTCCATGTGATGGGTGAAAATGGTGAAGAGTTAGGGACGAGGGGAACAAGTAATAGAGGGACGATAGTAGTAACCAACGACATATATGGGACAAAAGGCAACGAAACAATAGAACGAAGGTTAGAGATAATCTATTTTTTATACAATTAAGATATATTTCATGAAAATAAAACGAAACTTTATGAAAATGAAAAAAAAGAAAATAATAAAAGGCGCTTATATTTGTACCTAGAAAATATACTGATTCAATAATATATTGATCCTCCCGTATGATGTCGTAGTATCGTTCATGTGAACGTCACATGATACGTGAAGGCAATCTATTAAATAGGTCCATCATGGCCCATATTATGAAATGCCACGTAGTGGCCAACTTGGTGTGTACATTCTTCTTGTACGCATGCATAGTGGATCGAAAGGACCCAAGTAATGGTTTCCGCGTGTTAACCTCACACTTTTCTGTCTTATATCTTTTTGTTTCCAGTTAATTCGATATATACGGGTGAATTCTCATAAAAAATTCTTAACTTTGAGAATATTCCAGATAACACGGTAACTTTATATCAGGCAAGTCCAACAAAGTTGAAGGCTTCACCCTTATTGAGGAAGAAGATCTTGTACTAGGCGAGGAAGAAGAGCTGCGAAGGCTATGTTTCCATCACTTAGTAGTTTTGATGGAGGAACTTGCTTAAAAATAAGAGTGGCAGGATATTCTAAAAATTAAATTTTCATATGATTATGGGTTCTTGGCAGGATATTCTAAAAATTAAATTTTATTTCGAGAGAGAGAGAGAGAGAGAGATATATATATACCTGGAACCCTTGAATCGGGAGTCTCCTCACCGGCCACAACCCCGAGGCGAACGGTAATTAGCTACACCCCTCCTCCTCTACCCACTGGCGGTGTCCCGAGAGAACTGGATCCTGTCACCGCCCACCAGCCGAGAGCGATGATCTCCGCCGAGACCGCCTCCCGGCCGCCAGATTCCGCGACGGCAGCCGCGACGCCGCCCTGCGCCTTGTTCAAGACGTGGGGAAGCCAGCGGCTCCTCCCCTTCGTAAACGCGAGCGGCAAGGGCAAGACCGCCGTTGCGGAGGCGGAGGGGGCGTCCATGAGGAACCCAGCGTGCGGTGACGACGCGGGGCTCGATCAGGTGAGGGAGAAGCTCTTGGTTCACCTCCGGGAGGCAGCGGACCGGATGAAGTTCGTGGTCCCCTCACCGCCTCCCCCGCCGCAACAACCCAAGGACGGGAGGCCGTGGAACCTGAGGGCTCGGCGGGGGCGGCCCAGGGTTCCGACAGAAATTGAGCAGCATCTTGGGGGGTCACCGTCGCCCGCGGTAGAGAGAAGGGCGGCACGGGCGAGGCCGGCGGAGTCGGACCGTCCCCGGTTCTCGATCTCTCTCTCGAGGGAGGAGATCGAGGAGGACATCTACGCGGTGACCGGATGCAGGGCTCGCCGCCGGCCCCGAAAGCGGCCCCGAGTCGTCCAAAAGCAGCTCGACGTGAGTCTCCTCACCCCATCCCCCCAATCGTTTCTCTCTACCTCTCTACCCGAAAACCCTAGTTTGCCAGAAAAGCTTCGATTTCATTTCTTATGGTGTCGTTCTTCGTCTCCTGATAACAGTATCTGTTTCCCGGCGCATGGTTATCGGAGGTCACCGTCGACTCGTATCGGGTCCCGGAGTAGCCTTTTGTGGGAGGTAAGTGTACCTGCGGTGACGTGAATCAGTCAACTAAAGAATCTCGATTTGCCTCACACGGGAATTGGGTTCGAACAGTAAGCAATCCAAAAGAGCCTTTAGGCTAATAATTCTTTTACTCGCAAAAGGTGAGGGAATTTGGTTGCACTGTCATCGTGGTGTGTTGTGTTTGAAAGCATCCCCTGCTTCTAATTCGTAGCTACAGATCTGGAAACAATTATTGATGCCAGCCAGATTAGTTGATTTATGTATGAGCTAATAATACTTAGCATGGTGGGCAGTTTCTTTCCATGGGTTGTATAATTGCTGGAATAAATGTGTCTCGAGTTTGGTTGCTTCATAGTTTTAATACCCACCCGTCCTTTGTCTGTGTGTTTTGGCGTTTAGATCGGCACCATAGAAGAAAAGGGTTGGGATAATTAATTGGTGGAAAATTCCATTGAAGGTGTCTCCAAATTTCTCTTTTGACATGTATAATTTGTTTCTCAATTCCATCGATAAATGAAATGAATCATGCGAAGGGGGTGAATGAAATGATTTCTTTTTTCTAGTGGTGCTGTGTGTTCCTGAATAGCTTGGGTTGGATTCCTTTTATGTGTTCCACATTCCATATGGATTGTGCATGAATCATTAATAAAATGATGTCGGAATGTGAATATTAATAATGTTGGGCTCAAATTCCACGGATTCATAATGCAGAGAATCTACGTATAAACAATCCCAAGAAGAAGCACGAGACAGTTTTGATGTTGACCATCGACGGGGGGATGAATCAGGGATAAACATGGGGTTGACTTCTGCGTTGAATTCGGAAGGTCAAGGGAGGACGTGGTGGTGTTGGATCGCACTAGCCTTGCAATAAAGCTAGCGATTGCTTCGTATTTTCCGTCGTTAAGGTGGAATCGAGCCATCAAGCGAGACCAGCTTTATTTCCTTTTTACTTTCGGGCAAAGATCGGTAGCCATGCGTCGAAGTTGTTTGTTTGATTTGGTGCGCAATGAATGAATCATGGGAAGGGGGGGAGCACCGAAGTCTGCTGCTTACTCCTTTGACAGGTAGAACAAAGTAATCGAATCGAAGTCAATGATTCACGTTGCTTGAGAAACTCTCTGATTTGGTGGGATCATGAAAATGGAGTGAATGAGTCTGCACTAGTAAAAATATTATTCGGTAGACTAACGAGGCTTGTCATCATGCTAAATAGGGTATTGGCTCGGTCTTCGTAATTTACGTCTTGGCTTGTGTGGATAGCACGAGAGGTGATGCCTTCCGAGTGGGTCTGTCGATGGGGAGGTGCCAATGTCTTCCGTGGAGGTGTTTTGTTCCGGGAGTGAACATAAATCACATCTTAGATGTCTTCCTTATCGATGTAGCAAACGAAGCAAGGCTAGTGGCATTAGGGCTTCTTCACCACCATCACAATGGGAATATGTTTCCAGGTGGGTTGGGACACGCTTAGCTTCCAGTACATCATCTTGCATCATCGAGTGCGTCCGAGTCCCACGTCCCGATTTCCCATCGCAACAGATGGCAGCATATCTAAGACAATTGTTTTGAGCTTCGAGCCGTCCAAGCCATGAAAGTACATCCGGTGGAAATAGGCAGATACGACAGTCTGTGAAATGACAACCCCAATCAAACTCTGGAACTATAGGCCTCCTGGCAAGTCTCGAAGCATAAAGCACAGTGGCCCGATGCATTGTAGCAGGAAAGAATAATCCTGCTTCTTTATTCTATCACATAATGATGCTACTAAGGAAATTTATGCAGACATATGTATCTAAGGAAATTTATGCAGGTATCAAACACAACGTTTAACCATGAACAACGAAGGAGAAGGAAAATATAAGCTGAAAGATAGATAGATAGATAGATAGATAGATAGCTGGACGTCCTCATACTATGAGATCCGAGTCATGCATGGTAATAGCTGGGTTGAGTCACGACCCGGTGGGAGCTAGCCTGAGCTGGAGGTCCAACCCGGACGACTCGCCCGAGTCCGACGAGTCCTTGCGCTTCGTGACGGGAACTGTCGCAGAGAACCTCGTGAACGAGCCTGCGTCCTGTTCCGACAACCGCGCGCCGCCACCGGCGGTGGAGTACGAGAACGCAGGAGGAACAACCGGAGGGACGGAGGAGGAGGGAAAGGTGCATGCATTCGACACGTGGAAGGACGGCGGCTGTGAGATGCACACCCACCCGGTGGGGACCGGGAGGAGATGGGGCTGCGGCGCGATGGCGGACACCATGGGGTTCGCCGGGCACATCTGGCCGGTTGGCGCCCAGAAGCCGCCTCCGTGTGGGTGGTGGTGCATGTGGGCGTGATTCAACTGTTGCCGCTCCTTCTTGTGCGCGTTCTGGTGGCCGCCCAAGGCCTGCGAGTTGGCGAACTCGCGGCGGCAGTACTGGCACTGGTACATCCGCACGTCTGCGCCGTCGCCGTCGCCGCCACCGTACGCGGGGGCTGTGGCCATGGTGGTCGTCGATGACGAATACGACTCCGACCTGAGCCGGGTCTTCTCTTCCTCAGACACGTGGAATCCCAACAGCTTCTTCCTCGAGCTGCTGCTGCAGTTCTTGGACGTGCACTTGATCCCTGACATACTGGGCTCGCTCTGTACTTCTCTATCTCTCTGGTGAGAGAAGCACAGATGCGCACACAAACAGAGGAGGTATGGATGAGAAATACTTGAGGGAGTTAGGTTGGTGTGCTTTGCTTGTGAGTTGGGCTCAGAACCCTCTCTCTTTCTCTATATATGTGGATGAACTTTTAGGTTTAGAAGATTAAAGAAAGCAAAATGGGTCACGTAGGTTATCTTAAATTTGTTTTATGAGCATCATTCTACAAATAGCTGTGTCATATCATTAAATAAGACATGATTTACTGATATATATTTTTGGTTCTCTCATCACCGATAGTAGATTAGCTCACATCTAACTCGCAGGTTGTGATAATTAAGGTTGCCTGACTTCGATCACACACATGTAGCAGGTCGAATCAAATTACCCTTTATTTTTATTATGGTGCGAAATCCTTCTTCATCTTCTTGAAGGCTGGATCGAATAAAAGGTTCCAGTTCGATTGTTCTTGGAACCTTAAAAAGGTTTGTATCTTTTAAGAGAGTTCACATCCTTAGCTTTGTCTTGCTGCTTGACAAAGGAACTGAGGTTATATTACATTTTTAGAGCTCATTTCCTTTCGCAGAGGGCTTCTTTCTCTCACTGAAAGATAAGCCTTCAACATTGTTCTTTTGTTCTATCATTCTTCAGGCCAATGATCACAAGCATGGTAATCTGCTAATTTCTTACATCAACATTAATTCCTAGAAAAAACTTCCTCCCACTAACAAGTTGGCCGATGATCAGCAAATTCAACATCATGAGATAATATCTTTATTTAATCTATGATTTACAATACTGATTCAAATAAATCGAACTACTTAGGTCATTGACTCCATGCATGCTCCTATCTTGTTCTCTCACTGGCTGAATGCATAATGTTTGAGCTCTCCTCGAGCAAATAACTCCATCAGAGAAGAAGAACACTAGGCTATAGGTGGCAACCACCCACCTTCGCTCACCAGTGCTGATGTGATGAAGCTGCCACAATGAACGTTCCATCTTGTGTCGCACGTCTAATCTACCTTATCAACCATCCCTTTTCACTCTTGAGGAACTCTCTTGGCCTCTTGCTAATCATAGAGAAGCCTGATTAAGTGTCACATAAGCCTTGCAGTATCTTCTCTTCTTTATAGTCTTCCCCGCCTTGTCTCCCTTCTTTTAAGCTCATTCCACTCACTGCCTTGTTTCTTGTGCCAATAAAAGATGTTTATTATTGTTTGCTTTGTGCATTTTTTGTTTTATTTCCAGGAAATATATACTACTGACGACTAAAGGAGAAACAAGACAGATTCCAACAGTGCTCAACTTATAATTGACAGATTAATTACGTTTATTGATATTATTTATTCCCTCTAATAAGAAAGAAAAGAGAAGTCAAGAGAATATGTGCATGGCAGGAAATTGTGGAAGAGGCAAGTGAAAAATTTTATCAAGAGACATCTTATCTATTTATAGAGTTATAGTACTCATACTTGATGGCACATTTATACTATCATCTCTTTATCTTCATAACCCAAATAATCTCCTCCTTCGTTGACAAATTTAAAATGGTGTTACAACATAACCTCTCATATCTCATAAATCCTAAAGATTATATCTCTATTTTCACACGAGAGAGACTTAATTCTCTCTCTCTCTCTCTCTCTCTCTCTCTCTCTCTCTCGTTTTTAATTGTCTAATTTTTTTTCTTAACAATAACATATATATCAAGTGTCAAGACAAGAAGGGCAGGTCCAACACGATAATGATGATATTTGATGGCATTAGCTTCTTGCCATGAGATAAATAAGGGTTGATATTTAGGGCCCATGATCTGACATCTGAACACACACACACACTCTCTCTCTCTCTCTCATCTACTTGCTCTTGAGACCCACCATGGTCAATTTTCTCTTGTACATCTTCCCTGCACAAAGTGCTTGAAGTGACCCTTTCAGATATCAGTCATGTCCTTATTTATCAATTGAGCTCCTGTATTCCCCTTGGGCTAGCATAGTTCACCTGATCAAGTTACTTACTTGCTGATGTGAGAAACCATTGTAACTGTGTTTAAGTAGCTTCAATCTCCCCTTTGCTTTATGTCCTTCCTATCATGTCAGGATTCACAACTCTACTGTTCTATCTTCAACAAATATGTGCAACGTGGCCGATGCTTTTGGCGATTACTAGCTTGTAAAGCATATAGCCTTTTTCTTTTCATATATGGAACTGTCTTAGATGATGAACAACTTTAGCAAGTGATGTGTGTATGATAAGCATCTTGGACGCTCATTATGTTCCAGTGTAGATACGTAAAGGACAAACACAGACAAATTCTCGTTTAACTTGCTGTAGAGAACTCGACATGCGTGAAAGCGGATTCCTTGTGTATTCTTTGTGCCTATATCATGACGTCCATGCATGGGTCGAGTGAGAAGTTAATATATTTAGCTTGTGAATAGCAAACAATAATGGATAACCTCAGTAAGCATCAAAGGGGCCATCAACTTGTTTGATTGCACCGTTCTCTTCCCTTTCAGCATACCTGAAAAGTGCAATGTCACAGACAATCTGCAACGGAGGTGATAGTTGAATCGAAGACCATTTCTTTGCGGACTACTTGTAGGCATCTACTACAATATCGTATGTAACAGTCCACTTTAACTGGAGACTTGATGTAATTCAAAGTCAGCTTCTTAGACCAGTGGAGTTGATTACTTGAATCAGAGAAGTCATCATAGCCAGGACATCCAACACTCTGAATTGGTCAACTGGAGGGAGTGGGTAATGCAGCAAGCTAGATGTGATTTCAAGTCAGAAACACATGTGAATCTCCAATCAAGAATTTGAAGTCATCTGATGATGATTGTTTACTGCCAGGAGTGCTTTGGCATGGCCTTCAATGATCAGTGCATGAAGCGCTTGTGAACTTAAGGCTAAAACCCTAATGTGACAGGGAAGAGCTGGTGACGAACAGCTCTGAATTGGTCAAAAATATATAATGATAGGACACTAAAGGAATCGGTGACTTGACCGAATCCTTCAGACAAACATGGTCACCAAGAATTTGATCAACCTTCCGCTTAAGAAGGTTGAATCTTTCAAACACCAGTTTGAATGGTCCAACAGTCTCTTAATGAAAGAATTAGATGCAGATCACAGAACACGACCTTTTGTTCGCCGTCAATGTTCATGTCACATAAGCACATATCGGAAGAGAGAGACTGTAAGCTCCAAACGCCGGACTGTATCATCTGAGAACAGAATCTTTTCCTATAATGCAACAAGCATCAACTACTTCAAGAACAAGAGGTTCCAAGCCGTTCTTTATATCATCCTGCGTCCTTCAAGTCTGTTTGAAGGGGTCAAATCTAGCAATCTTGAGGTCCTCTCAGCATCGGTCGTCATGCTCGTGAGAGTAAAAAATGATGGGGTGGTGCAGAAGACAGTACTCGATGTCTTAGTTTAAGCGTTATGGTAGAACATATCACATGGATCGGAGCTCTCAAGAGCACGGAGCCGACGACCCGTGAATTGCTGCGCATTGCATGGTTGATGGTCCTCTGTTACGTGGGTCTGCTCACCGTTGGTATCATACACCCGAACTTGTATTGAAATGCCAAGTTTTGGAAGCAGGAATACATCAGACTACAACAAGTCATCATGCAAAGAATCAAAGCACAATTTGTATATAACGTATTTTCTATATTGGAACTCCCAAACTGTTGAATTGCTCAGCAACAACACGATCTTAGTCTTAGTTTTTCATGCAACAGTCAACCGATGGCAGAGAGAGGAAACTACTCATGCAACAGACAACAGGCGGTGTGCTTACCGCAAGGGTGGTGCTTGGACCTCATCTGCGCGTGAGAGATAGATGACGGCAGTTGACTTGGGAGAGGGTGACATCAGAGACTACATCAATGAATAACTAGGCTTGGAGGTCGTCTTCCTCAAGCCATCCTTCCACCTTCCAACCTACTTCTTGGGACTTTCTGGCTCATTACCATCGTAGTATAAACCTCGGTCGCCCTCTCTACTGCTTCCGTAGTCCTTCATTGTACCTGCAAGGCCTTTGAGTCTGCCACCCTTCCCGTATCTTTTGCTCAGTTTGTTCTTCCTCTCCTCACCGAGATCATGGCCGCTAAAAGGCCTCGGGGTGACTCTGACGAAAGCTCGGATCGGCTCGGTGATAAAAGGATCAAGCGCCTACCTTCATTTGCGACGTTCGTAATCCTAATACCTCCCTTTCTCGATTCCATTCCTTCCAACCTACCATGATCATCTTATTCGTGTTTCCTTTATCTTCCTCGAGAAATATTTTGTATTACTTTGATGAGATATTGTTCCGAACATTGCAGTACATGCTGTTCGATGTTTAATTAAGCAGGTGACGAAAAAAAATATCTATCTTGCTTACCTTCATCCTCTCCCTTTGACAGGGTGATAAAGGAAGCTATGATGGTGAGCAAACTGCAGAGCATACTTTCGTCCTTGGAGCCATTGTTTCGCAAAGTGGTACGACGAAATCTCTAACAAAGCATCAACATGTCATGGAAGCATCTCGTATTGCTTGACTATGCTAGCCAAGACTTGTTCGTCGTCTTCTTTCTTTATAGCTTTAAGCATACTGTATGTCTCCAGTTCACTGCCATTCGCTTATACTATTCATCAACAAGTATGCAAAATAAATTATTATAGTGTGACAAATGAGTAGGTTAGCTTATGGCAGCTGCATGTTAATTATTCCTGGATACCTATATTTAAATGAAACTGGATGTATCTTATCAGGTGAAAGAGGAAGTGGAAAGAATACTGCTTCACAGTACCTATTTGCGCCCTCAAAGGTAATTGCTGCAGCTGCTTGTTTCGATTAAGATACGCTTCCATGGAACGTATGAAGACGTCCTAAGAGACAAAAGTACTGTTTGATCTTTTGCAGGTCGCTCCAACTGCAAGTTGAACCAGCAGAGCCATCGAGCTTCAAACTCATCTTCCTAAAGCCGCTATCACAGCCCATCTTCACTGGGACCAAAATCGACGACTTTGACAACACCCCACTCCAAATCCTCCTCGTAGCCACTAATACTTTGGAAGCTCCTCCATCCTTGACCCATTTACACCCTCTCAGAGTTGAACTAGTAGCACTGCAGGGAGATTTCCCTGCCGGGGATCAGGAGGATTGGACCAGCGACGAGTTCAATTGCCAGATCGTGAAAGAAAGAACCGGGAAGAGGCCATTGCTCGTCGGAGATGTCACCGTCATGCTTAGAGATGGAGCTGCGTTTGTATCCGAGCTATATTTCACCGATAACTCGAGCTGGGGAAAGAGTGGGATGTTCAAGATAGGTGCCAGGGTTGTGCCAGGAAGCTACCGCGGACCAAGGATTAGAGAAGCCATGACCGAGCCTTTCAAGGTCAAAGATCACAGAGGTGAATGTAAGTTTGGTATTCTCTCCTCTGTTTTAGTTAATTTTCTTCAACTAGTTTCATCAGATGAACCATCTACTCGACGCTAATGCTTTTATCTTAAGATGATTCCATGCAACAATGAATTTTTTTATGTCTATTCAACCAAATCTCTAGTTTGATCAAGATATAGAATTTATGAACCAACAAAGAAAAATAATTTGTGCAGCATACAAAAAGCATTATCCACCAGCCCTAGAAGATGAGGTATGGCGGCTGGAGAAGATCGCCAAGGACGGTAAATTCCACAAGAAGCTGGCAGATGCCAACATTAACACCGTCCAAGACTTCTTGAAGCTGATGTTTGTCAACCCACAGAGCCTTCGACAGGTGAAGCTTGAACACATTTGGTGATCTTATCTAAAGAAGTAAGCGTTCGGTGATCTTATCAGACTCTTCCTTGTGCATCAGATACTGGGACAAGGAATGTCGGATCGGAAGTGGGAGGCGACCACCAATCACGCGAAGACCTGCGTCGTCGGCGACAAACTCTACTTCCACCGCGGCATGCGATATGCTCTCGTCCTGAACTCAGTTTGCCAGGTTGTGAACATCATTGCCGGCGCTAATAGATACACCCTACAGGATCTGGCTAACAGAGCTGACAGAGTAAGTACTCGACTTACCCGATTTTGCTCCGCAGTGCAAACTCATCTTCTCTTAACTACTCCGCAGGACCATGTTCATCAACTAGCTCGAGAAGCATACGAAAATTGGGGTCATTTGGAAGAGTTCCACGGATTGCTGCCTAATACTAATCTTCCTCTACCTCAAATTAGTACGTAAAGAGAACTACCGATTGTGATCTGTTTGCTCGGATTGGTTTCTAGCTGCGATTGTTTTGACAGCTTTATCCTCTTAGCAGATGTGCAGATGCCACGAGGTACTGTAGAACCTGATCTGTCCACGGATCAAGACGAGGTTGGAACATTTGTGTATGACTTTGGCGACCACGGCGTTGGTCCTTTCAGCTTTTCTGATGGGCAGTCAACAACATACTACGAGTCATCGTAAAATTCAAGGAATTGAGTAAGCTCTGTGAGTGCATATGGTAGTGACATAACTATGTATGAGTCGGTGCCTTGTTTGCATGCATCGTAGGCGTATACAAATTCTTTTATTCTTTTACATGTTTTTTTTTTTTTTTGGTTTTGTATCATTTTGTCCTAATAACTAAGATACTAGATGTTATAATCCAATTGGCAACTTCATTTTAGTCTGGATCAAAATGTGAAGTTGAATGGGATGTTTCAATCTTTCCTGACGTTTTCGTCAAGACCCAACATAATCCATATCAAACTAGTCTGATGAGCTAACTGGTATATCAATTTTACTTGATATAAATTATTAGTTAAAATATTTAAGTTGAAGATAATAGTAATATATTTATCATATTTTTATAAGTCAATTTTAATCGAAACTATATTTTTGTATATTATTAGACATTCGAATATGCTTATGATAAAACAACTTAACATATCTTTTGACTTTCATATGGATTTACTTCAATTTAGCTATCTAACTTTCTTTTAATAAACTTGTCAAGATTTATAATCTGTGATAAAGATTTGTTGTTGAAATATTAAATCAAAAGAGATGTGATTTTGGTTTAGAAGTTTAAGTAATTTCCATGCTTAGAATCAAAGTTTTGAATTTATAGAGACTCATATAATACCTTATATATATGATTGTAAATTGTGATATTTAATATGAATTTAGTTTAAAATTATATTCTCTATTCTACTCTATTATCACTCCAATGCGGTGACCCAGTCAAAGGACTTATGCCCCACCGAATCGAGTGCTTGATACGGTCGGCCATGCCTGTCCGCCACCGGGGCTGACTGGGGCGGTGGCGGCTAAAGGTGCTGCCTTTGCGCCAGCCAGTCGGAGCTCCACGGCGTTGAATTTTCAGATGGATGCAAACAATTAAACACGGCAACGGGGAAATTTCTGATAACACCTAAGATTTCCTATGATAACAGCTGAGATTTTTCCAACTATACAATATCCTGTTGAGGAAAATGTTAGCTGTTATCAATTTCTTCCCTACTTCAGCTGAGAGCGAGACTCGTCAACATCGTGCCAGAGGAAAGAAACCAGAAAGAAGAAAGAAAGAGGGAGATGATGTGTTCGTCGGACGTGGTCCTACTATTCTTCGGACAAGACGACAACAATCCCATGAAGAGCGGCTTAACGAGGACGTCAAGCTGGGAGATTGTGATGCCCAGATTTAACTTATCTTTTAACGTCAAGGCTCACGTCGTTCAACTGATCATTAATGCAGAGAAGACTAAGCAACGGCTCCTTATTTGTTGATTCAAGTAGAAAGACATACAAGCAGCATATTTCGACGTTCACACTTTAGAGACCTGCAACTTGCTGCAGTGGAGGGCAACCAAATTGCGACTGCTAGTAATATATAAGATAGATGGATAGATACATAGATACATGGACATGAGATGTTTGTTTGATGGTAGGAACGGTATCAGCAGCTTGGAAGTGATACTCCACAAGCAGCGGCGACCTTCTTCCCGCCGCTGAGATACCCACTCAAGCTGGGGTCGTTCAAGTACTGGCAGTAGCAAGGGACCTGAGATTTGATCCTGGAGCAGCACAGGCTGCTGGGCCGCGTAGAGAACAGGAAGGCTGCCGCACAGGGTTTCAGCAACGTCGGGTCGCATGTCACCGACTCCGCCGCGGTCGGAGTTCGGAGCAGGAGAATTGCAGAGATCATGCAAAAGAACACAACCGAGGAGGGCTTCATCTTGGACAAGAAGAAGTGGGTGTTGCAGTGAAGTGGAGGAATTACGAGGCTCCTACTTATAGACGAAATTTGACTCCTTTTTCCCACTCATTCACCTCTTGGCCAAGTTGGGTATCGAACTTTTGAGGGCAAATGGCATCGATGATGATCATGTCATTTAGGTCACCTGTGCTTCATGTGAGGCCGACACAGAACAAACAGTACATCCATTTTAGCAAACAGATCATGTGCATCTACACTAAAGAAAATAGAGAAGATGTGTTATTGTTACAAGCTAACATCCAAACGATTTATATTAAAATGGATTGCAGATCTACGGATGAGATTGCCAGGAAATTGGTGTTGCTTTCAAGAGGCATTATTGCACATAGTGGCCAAGCCGCCTAACGAAGAAAGGTCGCCGTAGGCCTCCTGCTCGTCGGAGAACGAGTCCACCATTAGTCATAAAGGTGTTCACCACTTTGATAACAAAAACGTTAAAGTTGACTTGCTCTTCACCTTGAGGTGACTTGGGATCCTGCATCATTGTCCCGGCGCACCTCCGTTATAAAGTTTGGATGATTAACTCAGAAAAAATCAATTAAAACGGAATAATTTATTTTTTAACAAAATAAATTCCTCATCAAAATACCAATTTAATATCAAAATATTAATATCAATCAAAATAGCATAAACAATAGAACAATAAATCAATCACACAATGAGATAACAGATTTATAGTAAATCTTTTCTAGAATAACCAGAGGATCACAATGACATCAAGATCATATATCTTGGCTCATATCTTCATCATATAAATGGATCTCATCATAAGAGAATTTTAGATCTCACAAAGTAGATATAGCAGAAAAGTATAACCAGAGGATCACAATGACATCAAGATCATATGTTGGCTCATATCTTATCTCAGAGAATTTTAGATCTCACAAAATAGGTATAACATGAAAGTACCTTAGAGAGGGTAAATTACAGATCAACACCGTTAGGATTGTAGAGCTTGCTGCAAGGATTATTTGCATAAAATTTGGATTAAAACTGACAACGGTTGACCACTGATCGTCAAGTAAAAAACTCAAGATCATAATCTTTCTTTCTCCTTTTCTTTCTCCGTTCTTTTCTCTCTCTGCGTGTCGTTGCTTGCTGCACATGCTTCCTGCACTCACGCCCTATAATCTCTTTTAATTAAAGATTTGGGCTCAATAGACCCAATTGTCCAAGTCCATATATGAGCTTGGAGCTTCTATTCTTGTACCAAGCCTGCTCTTCGCTTACATGCTTCAAGCTTCTCCTTAGGCAAAGACTTTGTCAACATATCTGAACCATTCTCATTGGCATTCACTTTTTCCAATTGTAATTCTTTCATCTCAAGCATATCATGAATCCAGTGATATCTCACATCAATATGCTTAGATCTAGAATGGTATCTTGAATTCTTGGATATGTGAATGACGCTCTAACTATCACAGTAAATAGTATATCCTTTCCGTTTCAAGCCCAATTATTGTATAAACTTTTTCATCCATAAAGCTTTCTTGCAGGTTTCAGTAACTACTATGTATTATGCTTCTGTTGTTGATAGAGTAACACAATTCTGTAACTTAAATTGCCAAGAGACTGCTCCCCCTACAAATGTCATCCAGAACCCCGAAGTGGACTTCCTGGAATCAATATCCCCTGCCATGTCTGCATTTGTGTACCCTTCTAACACAAGTTCATCACTGCCAAAACATAAACACAACATGAAAGTACCTCTTAGATATCTTAATATCCATTTCACTGCTGCCCAATGTTCCTTTCCAAGATTAGAGAGAAATTGACTAACAACTCCAACTGCATGAGCTATATCTGGCCTAGTACAAACCATAGTATACATCAAACTACCTACTGCAGATGAGTAAGGTACTATGGACATTTCTTCTTTTTCTTTCACACTTGTGGGACATTGTTTCGAACTAAGCTTGAAATGACATGCAAGTGGAGAACAAACTACTTTGGCTTTACTCATGTTAAATCTTTTAAGAACTTTTTCAATGTAATCTCCTAAGATAGCCAAATCTTCCTTTTCTTCCTATCACGAAGAATCTTCATGCCAAGTATTTGCTTCACCGATCCCAAGTCTTTCATGGCAAAAGACTTACTTAG
>LVTN01000051.1:481333-592185 GCA_001649415.1 Musa itinerans | reverse complement strand
CTTCATTTCAATCACACAAGAAAAACTAGCACCAAATAACCTATTGCTCTGATACCACTTATTGGGAAAAACCTATTAAAGCGGAATAATTCTTTTCCCTCTTTGTGTTTCAAAATGAGTTCCTCATCAAAATACCAACTTGATATCAAAATGCTAATATCAACCAAAATAGTATAAATAATAGAGCAATAAATCAATCACATAGTGAGATCAAATTTTAACGTGGAAAACCCAATGCGGGAAAAACTATGGGATCGTAGTCCACTTCAAACTTCCACTATCAATAATAATGATAACGGGTTTACATTAAATTTTTTCTAGAATAACCAGAGGATCACAATAACAAAATCATATGTTTTAGCTCATATCTTCATCCTATAATTGGATCTTAGAATTCTAAATCTCACAAATGAGTATAACAGAAAAGTTTCTTAGAGATGGTAAATTACATATTAACATCATTAGGATTGTAGAGTTTGGTGTAAGGATTCTCTGTATAAAATTTGAGTTAAAACAGACAATGATTGACCACTCAAAACTCAAGATTATAATATTTCTCTCTCCTTTTCTCTCTCTGCTTGCTGCACACGCTCCCTGCCGTATATCTATTTTAATTAAAGATTTGGGCTCAATAAGCCTAATTGTACAAGCCCACAGGCTGGACCCAACACTCAAGCACTTGTCGTCCATTGTCTACGATGCAGAGCATCCGCACTGCTGCTCGTAGATAGTCTTGAATTTTAATCGGAATCAAATCGGTTCGATAGTCCATCGATTTCATTCTAAAATGAAATCGAACTTAAATGATTTGATTATAAATCTTAATTTTTTAGAATCAATGGCTTCAGTACAACGTGATCGTCGTCATCACCATGCATCCCCTCATTAACGGAGATCTGTCCAAGCTGGTTGCCTTTCTTCCTCTCCTTCCTCTTCTCGCGGAAGACGACGATGGTTGGCGACAGAACATATAATACAGGATGCCTAGTCTATTACAGTGGAAACATTTGATATTCCTTCTAGACTTGGATTTTCCTTTATAACAATGTGGATTTCTATTACGACTTCTTCCACGTCTTTCTTGTTTTTCCAAAACAAATGCCCCAGAAGAAGATTCACCCTGTTCTTTCCTTCTGGCATCTTCATTTAGCAAACTGTCTTTAACTATATCTATAGTTAGAGTCCCCTATGGCATGAAGTTATAAATTATCATCACATACGTTTTCCAACTTTCTGGTAAATCGACTTCTTCCACGTCTTTCTTGTTTTTCCAAAACAAATGCCCCAGAAGAAGATTCACCCTGTTCTTTCCTTCTGGCATCTTCATTTAGCAAACTGTCTTTAACCATATCTATAGTTAGAGTCCCCTCTGGCATGGAGTTACAAATTGTCATCACATATGTTTTCCAACTTTCTAGTAAAGAGTTGAGAAGTAGTAATCCCTGCATCTCATCATCTATATTCATTTTTATAGCAACCAACTTGTTTGCAAGACTCTAAAATAGGCTTATGTGCTCAACAATATTATCATCATCTTTATACTTCAAATTTACAAGCATTTTGAGGAGAGAAATTCTATTTCCCACTGTCTTTTTCGCAAAGAGATTTTCTAACCTTTGCCAAACAACATCAGCTCTAGTTTCATCAGAAATATGCTCATGCAAGTTTATATCCATTCATCTTATAATCTAGACAATAGTTTTTCTATGTTGAACTTTTCATTCCTCATCGTCCATAATAGAAGGTTTATCTTTAACTTTGATGGGCTTATACAAATCTTTGCAATAAAACAGATCTTCTATCATATGCCTCCAAGTGGAATAATTTAATGAGTTCAATTTAATCATACCATCTGACTGCTTCATTTCAATCACACAAGAAAAACTAGCACCAAATAATCTATTGCTCTGATACCACTTATTAGGAAGAACCTATTAAAGCGGAATAATTCTTTTCCCTCTTTGTGTTTCAAAATGAGTTCCTCATCAAAATACCAACTTGATATCAAAATGCTAATATCAACATAAATAATAGAGCAATAAATCAATCACATAGTGAGACCAAATTTTAACGTGGAAAACCCAATGCGGGAAAAACTACGGGATCGTAGTCCACTTCAAACTTCCACTATCAATAGTAATGATAACGGGTTTACAGTAAATCTTTTCTAGAATAACCAGAGGATCACAATAACAAAATCATATGTTTTAGCTCATATCTTCATCCTATAATTGGATCTTAGAATTCTAGATCTCACAAAGTGAGTATAACAGAAAAGTTCCTTAGAGATGGTAAATTACAGATTAACATCATTAGGATTGTAGAGCTTGTTGTAAGGATTCTCAGTATAAAATTTGAGTCAAAACTGACAATGATTGACCACTCAAGCAGAAAACTCAATATTATAATCTTTGTCTCTCCTTTTCTCTTCTGCTTGCTGCACACGCTCCCTGCCGTGTATCTATTTTAATTAAAGATTTGGACTCAATAAGCCTAATTGTACAAGCCCACAGGCTGGACCCAACACTCAAGCACTTGTCGTCCATTGTCTACGATGCAGAGCATCCGCACTGCTGCTCGTAGATAGTCTTGAATTTTAATCGGAATCAAATCAGTTCGATAGTCCATCGATTTCATTCTAAAATGAAATCGAACTTAAATGATTTGATTATAAATCTTAATTTTTTAGAATCAATGGCTTCAGTACAACGTGATCGTCGTCATCACCATGCATCCCCTCATTAACGGAGATCTGTCCAAGCTGGTTGCCTTTCTTCCTCTCCTTCCTCTTCTCGCGGAAGACGACGATGGTTGGCGACAGAACATATAATACAGGATGTCTTCCGCAGGCAAACAAACAAGACACCGAATAGAGGTGACACATCAACAATGGCTGTGGGGACTACACCGGCGGCTTTGATCCAAAGAAACTGTTGCTGTTTCTCCCACCGTGGACAGAGTTTGGAAATATGCGTGCAAAACTAGTCTGCGATGGAAGACTCTTCCATGCTCGTATAGGAGAGATAATTGGTCCTATGAACGGCCCAGATCTACTCCAAAGGGCCTGCTGTAAACGCTTCCAGTGACCCATCTCAGAGATCGCACGTCTGCAAGATCCTGTGCCGGCCACTACGGCACAAGCAAACAAGTGCGTGAGACCTACAAGAGATGAACCAGATTCCCCATGTCCACTGGGTGCTACTTTCTAAACGTGTATCATGCACACATTCACAGCTGGGGGGAGAAGCAATGGGGGACTCGCTGGTGGGATATTGGAGTAATTGCAAAGCTTGCTTTACCATGGGAGGAAGCATTGGGTTCTTCATCTTTTCTTTTGCCTTTTAGCTTTGTCTTTGCTCTGTTTAACGTTGTGCGGTAATGGATGTAATGCTAATCCAACGCCTCTCAGATTCCCACGCTCCTCTCTCTTCCTCCACCACCACCCCTCCCCCCCTGATAACACCAGTAGGTCAACATCCAATTCCCTGCTTTAATTGCTTCTGCCTCAAGCAATCTTTGTACTTGCCCTGTTCTCCATCTTTCAAACAATACATGTATTCGCCCATACTTCGTGGCTCTTATTTAGCTTATCTTTCATCAGAGACTGTGGTCCATGTTCCTGTTGCATTACTAGTCTTGATAGAGAGAACATTCGATTCACAGAAGAATAAACTTGTGTGAGCAGAACGCATGAAAGGCCTCTGTTACGTCTTTTACCTTCTGTAGATGCTTCAACACAAAAAGTACTCATTTGCTTTTGATCATTAGCTTAATCGCGGGTATCGTTTGACAATTGATATCGGTCTTCACAATGCAAGTTTCGGCAACGGATTGCAAGAAGTCATACCACTGATCTCATAGAATCTCTGCTGTGTGTCATGACATCCATACACGAACACAATTGCTGAAACTTTTGCCTCGATGCTCTGATTAAAGTACTATCTCCTTTCCGTCATTTGTTTAATCGTAGGTATCATTTAGCGCTAATATTTTACTCTGCAATGCAGTAATAACTATTCGAGGAATCGTTGTTTTCGTTGTGCTGTCTTAGTAGATAAAGAAGGCGGAAAAACTCATGACAGGGACGTACTGCAGCCATGACTACACGGCCGAGATGTTTCGTATGGAGATTGGTGGCATGAGCCTGCATGAAGGCAGAAACAACTAAAAGATCGTCTCTGTTTGAACCATGCAGATGTAAATCACTGATGCAGTAAGTTTCTCTTCTCTTTGAACCATGCAGGAAACCACATCGCTGTCGAATCTGTGTTAGCAGACAGAAAAGCTAAGACGTTTGAGCAGGATTATTTCCGAACACGGTGAGAGACAGCATGGAACAAACAAAATTCTAATAACAATGATATCAAGCTGTCCATTATCACGGTGTCGATATGCCAGCACTGAGAGGGAAAAACAGGGACATTGGCAGTCCAAAAGCAGCAGACTGACCTGCTGATGCAAAGGGAGCCAAACAGTGAGGCTTTTGACACTTAATTGTTGGGCGACCTTAGTATGTTAATGACTATAATATCGATGTGGATAGGTAGAGATATAGGTAGATAATTAGATAGATAAATAGGTAGTATCAGTGAGGTAGAATGATCCATGGGAGGCTGTGGTTCAGGAGGAAGTGGCAATGCAACAGGGTTCCCTGATGAACAATGGCCTGCGCAGCTGACTGCATCTCCTCATGCTGTGCAGCAGCTCCTCCCGGTTCCGACGCTTGGACGTGAACAGCAGCTTGTTGTCCGGTGGCGGGTGCCAGTCGTTGCCGATCGGCAACCTCGTTTCGTCACTGTAGCCTTCGGCTGAGGCACTGAGAGTGGAGGCTACCGCCACTGCAGCTGCTGCCGTGGTGGTTGTTGGCGGGGGTCGACGTACGATTGGAGCTGCTGTGGTAGCCTGCAGTTTGCTGGCGTTGTTGAGATCGGTTTTGCTTGCTTCATCGCTTTCCGGCGGCAGCCCGCACTTGGTGTTGCTTCTCTGTGGCGTGATGCCTACGAACCTGTTGATGACGAGGGAAGAGCGGTGGACCTTCATGGCACCGCCGGTCTGTTGCTGGGGTTGTGTGCTCACTTTTACCTCGATGACGGTTCCCCTGTCGACTACTTCCACTTCCTCTTCTTCTTCTTCTTCCTCCTCCTCGTCTTCGTCTTCCGCGCAGCAGTTCATCTCTTCCACTTCTTCTTCCTCTGCTGACCGTTCGATCTCTTCTACTTCGATTCCATTTGATTCTTCGTTGATTTGTATGTTGTCGGAGGAGGCTTCTGGATCGTCGAAGGTGGCGTCGATGAAGGAGAGGAGGAGGCGGCCGTCCCCGCGCTGGGCGTGGAAGTAGTTCTGTGAAGGTACAGGGACAGCCTCAACGAGAAGCCGGCCTTCACGGCGATGAGGCCTCATGTGCAGGCACGGCACCCCGTCGCGGCGGGAGATGGATGGCAGCGGCGGAGGGAACGACCTCAGATGCGACTGTCTGCTGACGGAGCAATGATAGTTCACTGATGTGAGCTCCTTCCCTTTGCATAGCGGCACTTGGACCTCCTCTGTTTCATTCTTCCTAAACCACACTCCTCCTTCTTCCATCACTACCAGCTCGTCATGCATGTCATGATTCGCTTCTTCTTTCTCCGCTCCAATATCGAGCGAGTAATCGTGGTCAAGCTCATCGAGGAACGAAGAGAAGTCATCAGAGCCGGTCTCCGATCCAAGGCTCTCCGTGCATATCTCGAGGCTCTTCTGGCTCAGCGAACTGGAGGACCGCCTCACAAGTGGATGAACATAAGGAGCTGGTGCATCAGAGGCGACCGGATTGGCAGCTTTCTGCGCCTGGATGGCGCTCCATACGTCGAATTGCCCGGGCAGGTCCTCTTCATCGTGCAGGGTCATCACGGGATCATCCTTAGCGAGGTCGCACTTCTCCAGTGGGAAGGGCGTTTGCAGCAAAGCCACCGACATCTCAAGTTCGGACCTTGATCAGAAAAGCAATGAGGATTCTGAGGATAGTCGAGCCGAAGCTCACAGATCATATACCAGCAGAGCAGAAAGGAGGTGAGGTAGTTTAGTTATACGAAATGAAGAGAAGTCGGTGAAGCTGTGGTTACCTGAAACAAGGAGGTGCCATGTAATTTCCTCTCTTTCTCTCTTGTCGACCACCCTCACCTTCTCTTCTCAGAGAGAGAGAGAGAGAGAGAGAGAGAGAGAGAGAGGATGGGTTTGGTTGGCTTGTGGTTTCTCAGAGGCAGCCCTGCTGATGAGGAATGGCGGGGGGAGAGGTGGTATTTGTAGTAGGAGAAAGCAGGGTTGCCTTCTGTCTCTCACTCTCCGGGTGGAAGCTTTAGCTGCGCGGGGCCCTCCCACCACCACTCGCTGCTGCAGCAGCCAGAATCACACCCTCTTTTCCAGCTTTATCTATCGTCCATTTCCCCATCACTCGCAGCTCACCTTTTCTCATACATTTCTCAGCCATGAAAATGGAATAACAATTATATGTAATATGTATATATAGAGGAGATTTCATAGATGGATGATACAACATCATTCACATGCTCTCTATAGATGATTCCCTTGCCTTGCTTTTTACTAGTAGAAAAGAAGAGTGGAATAATCTCCTGTCATTGTAGCATCTTTTTGGCCCATTCATCAGACTAAATTCCAAGAATAAACCTCTGGTTAATGTGCTGAGGCATTTTTCCGACACATTACTGGAGTCGTTTGATTGCCAGAGCTCGCCAGCACTGGCATGCGTATGTATTAGTTCAGATGACGAGTACCACAGTGAAGCATATTAGCATCCATCCCCACTTCAGCTGAGCTTTTTGGGATCCATATTCTTCTACAATTTGATGAATTTTTAGAGGTATGATATCTGTTGAAAAGAATAGGACATAAAAAAAATTATTGAAGAAGCTTTATGAAAGAAGTTAGATTGTATTCACATGTCGCTTTTCTATTCATACAGATTATAAAGAAGAATTTTCCTCAACAGAATAGAGAATTTTTCACAACATAGTAGAAAGATTTCCTCATATAATTGGGAAAATCTTATCTACTATCATGCCCCCGTAAGATGGTGCTCCTGTCAAGAATACTAATCTTGGATTAAAGAAGGTCGAGGTGCAACAGTAGAGGTGGAAGCTACAGCAGAGAAAAAGAAGGCCGCATGGAGGAGAAGAGGGAAGAAGCGAGCAAGGGTTGGAGAGGAATCCACTGCCGAGGGTGAGCAATCGACTGCACCAAAACAGGCCCTCGTTGTTGTAGCCGTACCTAATTGCGACATCCGGTGTGATCACAATAACGACTGTGGTAGCAGCAAAGACGTCACGCACCGTACAACAGACGAAGAGGGGAGTCCGACGGGAAAGTGAGTTTGGCAAAAAAGAGTTACCCCTTCTCTGCTCTGCAGAGGCAAGAGATGTAATGAATGACAGGTTTCGATAACTATGGAGCCTCACTCGTCGCACCTTTATTGAATAAGTGAAGAAGCTCGATTGTATTCATATATATCTTTCCTATTTATACAAATTAAAAGAAAAAATTTCTCTCAACACTACTTATGATGTAATATCCTCTTTTAGTTGAAAAATTTTTATCTCTATCAATACGACTCATGATGTAATATCCTCCTCTCTCTCTCTCTATCGATCTGTCTCCCTGCAATAGTCATATCTCAAATCTTTTGAAGTGAGTTATGGGAAAAATGCCTTCCCTCTCCATGCATTTGATTGGGCTCCCTCTCGATGTACCACAGTGTTGCATTGGCCTGGACGAGGCAGGTGGAGCCACGTTGAGAGAAAACTATTACACGCACGTCGCTGTCGTCCTTCTTCGACGAGCCAGCATATTCTCGGCCACCTTTCGTCAATCAAGCACAGGAGGAATCGTTCAATGGATAGGGAAGGACATTTGGTGACGACAAGCCCAATAAACACGATGATCATGAGACAATTCTGTCCATATTGTGGTTGTGGTTTGGACTTGGAAAGACCTCTGTCTCTCTCTCTCTCTCTGTTTTCAAATAATTTGCTCTGTAGCAGGTCCAAGTAAATCATGATGTCTTCTCTCCGACTCTACAATATTATGTTGACCAATCCGTTCTGAAGCTTTGTCGAGTTCATCTCCACTGTCCAACCCAGAATTCGCTTAAACCTTGGCCACCATGTTATGGCGAGCTTGCCTCTTCTTTCTCTGCACCATCTGAGATTTAGCTCCGGCATGCGATCCAGCAAAGGGAGCATCTTTCATCACAGACAAGCACTTGAGATCCAGGGGAGATCTCCGACTCTCTCCTAGCGTGAGGCCTTTTTGCAGCTGATGAGAGAAGAAAGCTAAAGAACACTAATAATCGTGGAGTGGCCCATCACCTGCCACAGATTCTAATCCGGCTGGCGGAGCGGCAGCAGTGGCGATTTGGTTCCATGTTGTCGGGCACTTGGATTACCTACGTCGGCAGTAGGGATCATAGACAGAGGATCTCTGCACTTGTGGACAAAGGCAAAGGCATTCTTTGCTGGTGGTGGGTCGAGCAAGATCAAGCTACATGGACGTAAACCGATCTATATTCTCTACTCAAGAGAGAATCCACATTTTATGTAACGAGATCATATCATCGACAGAGGATTTCAGAGACACTCTCATGATCATATCATCGAAGCTCTCATGACAGTTCTGAAATCATTTCTGCGGCTACCATAGTTGTAATCAGATGAGCTTTCAGCTTTCTTTTAGATACAGTAAGAACAAACTGCACCGGAGGCAGAGGCACAAGCAGCAAATCTGATTACATTGTATTCATAACCACTACTGATGCAAGAGAATTAAATCGAGTTCCTATAAATCAATTTAATTCAGAGTATTCATACTCTTCCTCTCTTAAGATAGTATTGATATCTTATCAAAAAGCTAACATAATCTTAATATAGTACACACTATGTCTCACACTCATCATAAATCTTAATAATAGTTTTATATCATAAATCCGAGTTAATAATAATACATTCATTACTCATTGGATTCTTATAAATCAAAAATAAAATTGACCCATAACAAAAAGATTGCAAAAGCCATCAGGCCCAAGCCCAAGCCCATAAACTGACCAAAACGAAACCTATGTGAACATGTCTAGCCCAATCAAATGCATGGAGAGGGAAGGCATATTTCCCATAACTCACTTCAGAAGATTTGAGATATGACAGATGCAGGGAGAGAGATAGAGAGAGAGAGAGAGGAGTGTTAGATTAAGAACTAATTCCTATGCAAGTCGAGAACAATTGGTCAATTGTGTTTGCTTAGATATCGGGGAGTCATGCATGACAAAGGCCCATTGCTTTATATCTATAGCTATTTTCGATTGACTTTGTGTTCTTCTAATCATGCGTGACTTCTACTCTATGCATGTTGGAGTTATGTTTCAAGCTTTCTCCATGGCCATCATCTCTAGGGTTGATCAATACTACATGCATCATGTTAATTAATATATCTTTATGGACCTCCATGCGATATTATTTTTCACAGAGTTGTGACATTGTTGTGCTCACCAAAGACACATGCTCATATTATAGAGCCCGACCTCTCTCTCTCTGTCTCTCTCTCTCTCTCTCTCTCTCTCTCTAGCTGTGGTGCACAACATCATGTCTGAAGAAGTGATGACGATAGAAAAGTTCAGGATAATTTCTTTTAAATTGAGGTGATGTTGGACGCTATTTAAATGATATGTGTGTACATTATATAATACTAGGATACAAAAGTACCTTGTTTGTGTATATTTCTATCCATCTTCGATATAGAATTGGACACCACATGACATCGTAATGGACGTGGGATCAGTGGACATTCCAATAGGGGATCCCACTACTTGAGAAATAGGTAACATAGGACACCCCATTGATGGCTGCATCAACTTATTGAAAGTTAGTGTGAATTGGTGGTGGAGACAACATTTTTGTCTATGAGAGTCACTCATCGAGTGATTGCAAAGACATTACACCACTCGAGTGGAACCCCTCCTACCATGCACTTGGGATGTCATGTTATCTATCCAATTGTGTCCATTGAGTAAGACTTTAATCTTCTCCTTCTCCTTTTTTTTTCTTTTAGGGTTCAATAAGAATGATGATGGATAGGACATCAAATAACTTTATCCAAACTCAAATCCATCAACTTACCTCCGATAAGTATTCTCTCATAAATGAATATAGTCGAAATCAAATTATAGGACACTTTAATTTAATTTAAATCGAGTAGTTTTGTATAGTTTTATTATCCATAGAGAATTAATATTAAATCGAAAAAGTAAAAAAATAATTATTTTTTTTATTGGAGTCTAGTCGAACTCCGTATGAAGTCAGTCCACCTCCTTAGATTAAAACGATTGAGGGACCAAATGAATACATTAGGTTTTCATCATCATCAAGACAAGTGGACCACAACACCTCATCTTTGAAATCATATAGGGTCCCTTATTTTGACATACTTGATTGTTATTATGTTGTCTTAATTGTTATTCTTCTTCTATCGAGATAGACTCTTCGTACATCAATTTCATTTGTCGACACAAACTTCTTAGTTACAAGTCTTTGGTCAACTTTATTTAACGCAAGTTCCAAATTTAGGTATTGATCTTTGACTTGACATGTTTTTTTTGTTTTCCTTTAAATACTTATTCATTTTTTTTTTCTCAACATATTAATGTTGATATTCTATGCAATTGCACATGCACTCATATAATCCAAAGAAAAACTAATCTTTTTCAATATTTCATGAATTTTGTCCTACATCAATAACCAAATTGTTCAAAGGCACACATATAGTACATTTTGTTATATCGGCATTTATTTTGATGTGTGTGTGACATCATGCCATCATCTCGCGTTAGATATGAACTAACTAATGAATTTAATTTAAAAGAACAAAAAATTTAAAAAATATATTGGTAGTGTGTCCCATCCCTTTGATTCATTAATGCATTCCTCATAATTTAACTAAAAATGAACTAATAACGATAAAATAAAACCATTGATCATATTTTTTTTATTTTTTTTTCTTCTTCCTTATCGAATGATAACAATAAAAGTGAGACGAGCGGGATATTTAGTGTCGACCATAGTAATGAGCGATGACAAGGATGAAATAAGAGGAAAGAAAAAAAATAAGAATAAAATTGATAATATTAAGATGGTAGAAAAATAATATGTTATTATATATTTTAAGAAATTATCAATAATGAAATGAGACTATAAACTTCTAACTAAAATATTATATTATTGAATGAATGCTCTCAAATATGAACTCGGCAACATTCAATTTAATGCATACACACAAGTCGAAGAAGATTGACACACATACACACACACACACACGTTGAGCTCTACTTGGAATTCTCCACGGCTACTAGTCTCATCACTAATCATTTCGTTATCGCTGTGGACGATAAGTTTGAGGTCATTGATATGATCATTCTAACAAATGCATCCTAATCTATCACATCATAAAAGCAAGCTTCGAGTATGTTAATAATCCCACTGATGATACCATTGAATCCACCACCAGCAGCACTGAACCAACTACGATCACTTGTCTATGACACCTTTGATGTATTACCATATAATTAAATCCTAATTGACATTGCAAATCTTGATTCCCAATCCGACTCGGTGAAATTGACTTGACCAATTTTTCAAGCATTGTGGCATTCGACAGAAAAAAAAAGATGAAAAATGCCTGTATCTTGTAATCTTTGTTTTTGAAATTTTCTTATCACATGTTCCTTATTTTCTTCTCGCAAAAGATTCTACTAGAGGTATCCAAAGTCCATGAAAAATTTGATATTTGTCTAATTAGTTTGGCATGAAAATGAAAATGTATGTAAGGATGTTGCTTTGAATAATATCATTTTTGTAGTTATCGTTCAATAAAACAATATTCCTTAAGATGACAAGCTTCGTTGACTCCATATATCAAGTTTTGATTCATCCAAAATACTAATCATATCATTTATTGATAACATCAAGTTAACTAAGTTTGATTTTTTTTTTTTCATAGTCTCCTAAATTATAACATGCCATTCTAATAAGGAATTATAAAAATACATCGAAATCAATCATCCTTATACTCCCAAATCATAACTAAATCATCAATAGGTTACCATCATTTATTTATGACCCTTATGTGTAACTAATATCCCTATTAGTCCTATACTAAAAGTCATCATTTATTTATGACTCTTATGTGTAACTAATATTTCTATTAGTTCTATATTAAAGGTGAATAAGATTAAGATTTGCTTATAAGGATTAGATGAGTGTACTATTATTAACTTCAGCCTAGACATTTTGATTAATAATTTAGATCAAATGAAGTTGATAAGCTAGTAGTCGTTCTTGCTAGGTGTGTTAGCTAAATTCATAAGTTTCATAAAGAAGTAAGATCAAACGAGGAAGCTCGAGAAGTAAGATCTATTGTAGAAGTAGTATTACCGGTTGCAGAATAGACTATTCTTGTTTCATTGATCTTACTCGAAATAGATTAAATTACTAGCATTACTAATTCAGACTTTTTAATATGTTATAAATTATTTTATAATTATGATATTTAATATAAGAACTGATGTAGTATTTGAGCATAGTAAAAAAACTCAAATAAAAAATAATTATTAATAAAATCAAAACACTCATCACGATTTGTAATCCCCATTGGTTTATACATCAAATGTATTATGCTATAATTTGATTAAAAAATAGATAAGATTAAAATTAACTTATAAGAATTTAACGAGTGTATTATTATTAAATTCAATTTAGATAAAACAAAATTGATAGAACAATTAACCTATTGAGTCATAACATTATCTCAAATGAATCATACCGAGAAGGCATAAAAATAAGCTTCAATATCGACCTAAATCTTTATCCGCCTTCACACTAATTAATTAACACAACGGGCGGCCATCATCTCACACTTTCTGATCTAGTTGTCAATCTCACCGTCATCTGCAGGGTGATGATCACAACCCAGATGTACCCGGTCTCTCTTTTGATCAATGGTAAGTCATGCAAGCGACCTCCCAATTCACATTGCCAATTATATCCGCACCTAATTAGAATTTAGTCCTCGCCCACCTCAATGAATTAAATGCGTAGAATTTAATCTGTGAATTGAAAATTGAGGTGATTAACAAAGACGAGAGAATCTAATTAGGAGCCGACATCAGCTACGTTTACCTAAATAACGGCGAGCATCGAACGAAGAAATCCACGACAATTAAGACCAAATAGTCTACCAAAGTTGGAAACATATCATGTCGGATTTTTCCAAGGACGATACCGTTAAAAACTCCGATCCGCAAAACCAAGTCACCCTCGAGACAGCGGGCACGGGATCAGCCGTTTCACGCGCTAAATCCTCGCCACGCCTGAGTGGGCCCGGATACGTACGTCAGTTGGTCGAATCAGAGGGAGTAATATGGTAAACTGTGCTCCGTGTGGTTTTGGCGATCCTGGTAAATAGTCCTCGGGGGCTGACAGTTGGAAGGAATGGTCTGTTGGGTAATTAAGGACGACTCTAGAAGCATTATCGTCATTGCGACACGATACGGTGTCTCCGCGGATCAGTATAAGTGTCGTTGGATTGTATTATTACTACTCTCTCTCTCTCTCTCTCTCTCTCTCTCTCTCTCTCTCGCGTCGCGGCTGCAACGTTTCCTACGCCAAGGAAGGGTAAAGCGGCAACTGAGGCAGACCTTCCTCTCCTCTTCCGCGTCCTCTCTCGACGACAATCTTTTCTCTTCTCTGGGCCTCTCTCCCTCCGTCCATCAATTCATCTCATTTTTTTGGAGACCCTTTCCTGTCTTTGTTCTCGGGTTCGGCTTGGGTCTTGATTCGCTTCGGAAAAGAGCCATCTTTTGGGGGAGGAGGAAACAGGCGCTGGATCTGCATTCATCGGTGAGGAATGCGCGTCGCAACGGCCGGCGATTAGGGCTTGCGATCGCCGGGGGAGGACGTAGAATGCGGCGACCAGCTGATGACAATAGCGACGCGACCGTTGGCACCACCACTACCGGAGCCGGCGTGGAGGAGGCGGCTGAGGGCGGGGAAAAGCCTCCCGTTCATCCTAGGGGTAGATCGCAGGGTGGGGGAGGCGGGCGGAGGGTGACGCCTACGGTCGACTCCGCTGAGGAGGCGGCGGTGGAGAAGGTGCTACCGAACGGGGACCTGTATACGGGAGGGTTCGTGGGCAGTGCTCCGCACGGGCGTGGGAAGTACCTTTGGGCGGACGGGTGTATGTACGAGGGGGAGTGGCGGCGGGGGAAGGCTACTGGGAAGGGCAAGTTCTCTTGGCCCTCCGGCGCCACCTTCGAGGGCCAGTTCCGCTCCGGCCGGATGGAGGGCTTCGGCACCTTCACAGGAGCCGACGGAGACACCTACCGCGGCCAGTGGGTGGCCGACCGAAAGCACGGATTCGGCAGCAAGTCCTACGCCAACGGCGACTATTATGAGGGCATGTGGCGGCGCAACCTTCAGGAGGGCGACGGCCGCTACGTCTGGCGGAATGGCAACCAGTACGTGGGCGAGTGGCGGGGCGGCGTCATCAACGGCCGCGGCGCGCTCATCTGGGCCAACGGCAACCGATACGACGGCCAGTGGGAGAACGGCGTCCCAAGGGGCAGCGGCGTCTTCACCTGGCCGGACGGCAGTTGCTACGTCGGCAGCTGGAACCGCGGCGAGCCGAAGGCCCTCAACGGAACCTTTTACCCCGCCGCCACCGCTGCTTGGGAGGAGACCGACGGGAGGAGAAACCCCTTCTTTCAGTTGTACGATGGATCGGCGCCAACTGCACCGCTGGTCCTTGCTCCCAGGAAGCGGTCGTCGTCGGTCGATGGAGGAGCGACCGGTAGGGGGAGCTCGGCGGCCGAGAAGAGCTTCCCCAGGATCTGCATTTGGGAGTCGGACGGAGACGCAGGGGACATCACCTGCGATATCATCGACACCCTGGAGGCATCGATGCTGTACAAAGATGGTTTGGCATTCGACCATGGAAGTGGCACCCTCATCGGGTCTGTGCACCAGCGACGCAGGCCCAGCGTCTTGTTGATGCAGGAGGCAAAGAAGCCGGGGCAGACAATATCGAAGGGGCACAAGAACTACGATCTTATGTTAAACCTTCAATTAGGCATTAGGTAGATGGTCAAAGGGTTTATTATGCATTTGCTAAGATTGACCCATGATTGCAAGCACTGAATTGTTTCGTCGATTTGGTTTTTGGACTCAGATACTCGATTGGAAAGCCAGGATCGACGCAACTGCGGGAGCTGAGGCCAGCAGATTTTGATCCGATGGAGAAGTTCTGGACAAGGTTTCCTCCTGAGGGATCAAAGACTACTCCACCCCACCAGTCGGTTGAATTCCGCTGGAAGGACTACTGCCCCAGGGTCTTCGGGTATTTTTTTATTCGAATGATTTCTAGCTTAATGGAATTTGCGTCTTTAATTGATGAAAGTATGTGATTTGGTTCTTGGATTGCAGGCACCTGAGGAAGTTGTTCTCGGTGGATCCTGCAGATTATATGTTAGCTATTTGTGGAAACGACGCATTGAGGGAGCTGTCTTCCCCTGGGAAGAGTGGCAGCTTCTTTTTCCTGACCCAGGATGATCGATTTATGATTAAGACAGTAAAGAAATCTGAAGTGAAGGTTAGATGATTTGCTCTCCAGGATTTCCTTTACCAAAATTGTGGATTCTCCATGTCTTCTAGTTATGGATCACCTTCCTCGAGTCATTTCATTTGTTGTGGGAAAGAAGGACATGTTTTACAATTTGATTATTGCAGATGAACTTGAAAAGGCATTGATAAATTTAATTGTTAATAGTTTTGATATAGATTGGGGTTTTTCTTTTGGCCATTGATATTTTTGTAACCAGTGAAATGACAGTGTGCTATAACACACTGTGGGTTCCTTTTCTTTTCTTCAGTTGGAGTGATCAATGCTTCCAAGCCTGTTTATTTTGGAATTGGTTTTATTACTTGTTTCAAACTAGAACGCTTAATTTTTCCCTTGGAGTCTAAGATGAATTTAACAATGTAAATTTGAGATTTTTTTCGGCTGGTAATACTCATGTATTTTATGTACGTTTCTTGCATAGTATGGCCCTTGATACTGATTCCATTTGTTTTGCAATGCACTTTCAGGTACTCCTTAGGATGTTACCCAGTTATTACCGACATGTATGTCACTGTGAGAATTCGTTAGTGACGAGATTCTATGGTGTGCATTGTGTGAAACCAATTGGTGGTCAGAAGGTATGCAAATATTTAAGCATAAGCTTGTGTATATTACAGTAACATAACCATATGGCTTCACTTTTTACTGTAATTTCTACATATATTTGTTATTTTCTGATCTTATGACACATGTATGTTGGCCGGAATCCAGGTCCGTTTCATTGTTATGGGTAATTTGTTCTGCTCTGGATATCAAATACATAAAAGATTTGATTTGAAAGGTTCTTCCCATGGCCGAACAACTGACAAGGCTGAGGGAGAGATTGATGAGACAACAACCCTTAAGGATCTTGACCTCAACTTTGTATTTCGCCTTAAAACGTCTTGGTACATAGAGCTTCTCGAGTAAGATCACATTCTAATACTAGAAATTTGATTGATTGCTTTGGTTTGTTTCAATCTCCCCTTTGTGTTCTTTGGTCTGATAGAACCTTTGTCACCTTGTAGACAAATCAAGCAGGACTGCGAGTTCTTAGAAGCAGAGGGGATTATGGATTATAGTCTCCTGGTGGGAGTTCACTTCTGTGATCATCTCTCAGCTTCTAAAATAAGCCTGTCACCATTTCCGGATTTGCCAAGTAAGTCGAAGCTTGATTTTAACTGTAAACAGTTCATGAATCTGACATTGATCTAATCATAGAAATGATGATCAGAATTATATGACAAAGACTCATTTCACCGTGGAGAAGCCTGGTCTGACTTGAGCTTCTCAGCGTCAACCTGTCAAGATGATCAGATGCTGGACACACGGTATGTCTTATCATTGTTGAGTTCAATGTATGTTTTCTGATTAAAAGCTTAGTGGTGTTACATGCTCCTTGAGCAACATTAGTGATGCATGGTGTGATAGAAAAGAGGTGCTTCTGGTTAAACTTCATTCTTGGTATGGTAGAAAACTAGATTTCAGATGCCTTCTTTTACTGCAATTTGTGCTAATTGGATGAGTGCCTTTGTAAATCCAAGTTAGCTTTTCATAGAGAGCCTTGTGGTACAGTAATTCTAGGAGTCATTGTCTGCTACCATCAGAGATAGGGGATCACTGTTTCCGAATCTTGTCCATAGAACACAGCACCAAGAACTAATTATTTATTCTCTTTTATGCTTTCATATATCTGCAATTAATTAATCATTTTTCTAACTCAACCCGTTAAAGCTGTTGCTTTGTAAACTGTCAAGTAGTCATCAGCCAATGATCTACTTCTGTTCCCGTGGATGGAGTAATTGGATCATTATAAAATTCATGGACTCTTTCCTCCTCCATCAGGCCCCACGTTGCAATTGTAAGTGGCATGATGTGGTTCTCATCATGATGTAGCTCCACTGTCATCTAGTTGGCCTACATGGGATGAATATGGCATCACCTGAGTCCTAGATGTGCTTCATGTGTAGCAAAAGGAGAGAACATGATCTCTTAATTATCTTCTGTAGAATGATTACATTTCCTGTTTCAAGGACAATTGTTCCTGTTGTTGTAATGTTTCTCTTGATCATATCATCTATATCGAAATTTCTTTGCAATGAACAGGAAACCATCGATCCGTCTGGGTGCAAACATGCCTGCAAGAGCAGAGCGCATTACAAGAACAGAGTCCGAGCCATTTCTTGTAGCTGGTGGTGGGTTGTCGACGCCAACACGAAGTGGTGAGCTCCATGATGTGCTGCTCTGCTTCGGTATAATCGATATCCTCCAGGACTACGACATCACTAAAAAATTGGAGCATGCCTACAAATCACTGCATGTCGATCCCAATTCCATCTCGGCGGTGGACCCCAAGCTCTACTCGAGAAGGTTCCAGGATTTCATTGGCAGAATCTTTGTGGAAGATGATTAACATAAGCTATCATTGCACAGAGGATTGCTGCAGCAGTGGGAGCAACATGCATCAAATGTTAATACATACGTGCAGCATGGAGTTGCATTGTGTGATTATATAGGCAATTTTATGGTTGCTAAAGTCGATGGCCGAGGCTGAATTTTGAAGCTCAGCCATGGTGGAAGAGATCTGTACATGGTCATTGGGGTGAGGAGAGTTGAATTCCTTTTCTTTTTTTTACTTTACCTTTTGTTTTTAATCTTTTTTCCTTCTGATGATAGGGAGGGAGTAGAATTCTTTTACTTCCTGAAAAGAAGGAATCTCTAAGCAAGCTTTTGTTAGGGGCATAGAATAAGGTGGATGATGATGTTGATGATGTTTTTTATGAGGATAGGGAAGTTAAATACAGATATTTAATTGCACCAGCTGTTTGTGTGACTGAGACACCTCTCTCTCTCTCTCTTTCTCATCTTCTCTCTCTCTGTTATTGTTCCTTCCTTTCCCAGTACTTAAATGGCTGGGGGGTAAGCTTTTGCAGAGGATGCAGAGAAAGCTTATGCTGCTACACTTAGTAGCTTGTGGAAGGGTTAAACCGAGGGCCATTGGAGGTGGGAAAAAGTGTGAGGGAGAATGGCATCAAAAGGAGAGAAAAGTGCGACATGGAAGATGTGCTGCTGATCCCTTCTCTCTCTCTCTCTCTCTCTCTTTCTGGTTTATCTCCTTTCTTTGTTCCAAGTTCAATGTTAATTCTTCTTTTCCTCATCCTTTTGGCCTTTTGATTTCTTGGGAGGCAGCCTTGGATTGGTTTGACTAGCGAGTACCATGGACTTGTCCACGTGGCTTCCTGTCGTGTCATGTGGATGTGGGTCCTCTTTAACTGCAACTTTTGATTGGTTACTGAGCCCATCACATGATTGGGGAGCATCCGATGGTAACGAAACTATGCAAGAACTGTAAGAACACTTACCGCCACCACTGTTTTGGGATCCACCATCGGGCCATTTTTTATCCCCTTTATATTTATTTTTTATATAATTATTTGAAGTGTCTAAATCTGATATTTCAATTTCTTGTTTCAAAATTTCTTCGTAGCACTTTTTTAATTCTCGGAAATAAAAAAATAGAAATAATTATTCGTATGACTTCACAAGCATTTTAATATCTATCTATTAAGGAATTCACAAAAGCGTTTATATATACTCTGTCAACAAGTATCAGAGAGAGGGAGGCACATCGGACGTCGTGCCCTCCTCTTCCTATTCTCCCCCCTCTCTCTCTCTCTCTCTCTCTGTGTCTGCGCCTCGTTGCTCTCATGAGGTCAAAGTCTGTGTCAGGGCATGAGCCTTTCCGTACTTCCATCTCGTTTCTACTTTTGCTGCTACTATTATAACCTGATGAACTGGCCACAGTCTTCGGTCTTTAACCTATGCGGAGTACACGATGATAGAGGTCGCAATGCTTGTTTATATCAAGCAGCTGCAAGTACAGCAGCAGAAGAGAGAGAGAGAGAGAGAGAGAGAGAGCGCTTCTTGCGATGACGACTGTCGACGAAGCCTGCAACCTAAAGCATGTTACCGAATCCATCCATGCACCGCATCTGTATCTTTCGAGATCTCACGTACCCCATGAAACCTGTCCATGTCATTGCATTAACAAGTCCCATTGGATTAATGGAAGAGGAGGAGAAAAATGGAGGGGGATGGAGCCACTACCACGTCCCTGTCTTCTCCTACTGTTGATGGCCCGGCCGGTCTGTGGCTTGTCTGCAGTGTTTGAGCAAAACACAGCAATCCAATGAATGCGGTGTTGGCGTTTGGCTATACGGCATTGGGAGCTTCCACATGCGAATATTAAGGCTTTTGCTTTATGTCAGTCTCCGCTCCATGGCTTGGATGTGAACGTGGTCAGAGAGAGACTCCCGTGGATGTTCTTAATCAGCTCTCTCTTTCTCATCTCTTGCCGTGGTTGTCACCTCTCCCTTCCCCATGGCATGCCAACAGCCAGGTTGTGAACAGGACACACACCACATTGACATGGCCTATTAAATGCAAGACTAGCTTCGAGAGGAGAAGTGTGAGCAGATTAAATATGAGAGACCACCAAGTTTTCCTTCCTGCCTCGTAATTAATGGGTTTTGCTGAAACGGATGAAACCAATTAAAGGAGAAGGAGACTCGGTGGCAAGTTCTTCCTTAATGCCTTGCAGACGCCATTCACTTTCACGAGGAGGAAGCCAAAGTTGACCCACGGACACTGTTCATTCTTCCCCGATGAGAGTTGACATCATACGAAGAAGAGAGGGGAATTGTTCCCTTCCTGACTCCAGCCATCCCCATAAATCCCAGCGTTCCTTTTCGGGGAGAGGGCAGGCCGGGGGTGAATGCGCTTGCAGCTCAAAGCGGCTACAGGAACGGAACAAAGCTCGTCAAGGTGTAAATGCAAACAGTATTGGCGTCGCTGCTTTCACCTTTTCCCTCACCTGCCCATTCTCGGTGCTGCAGAACCACCGACAGCGCCCGGCCATCCGGTGGTTTGCTCTTCCTCTCTACGCCTTTTGTCTGGGCCGAGTGACCCGATTAGCGAATAACATCTTTAATTTAATTCCACATATGATGTTACACAGTATCTAAATTATTTTATGAAGATTGAATGTTCATACTATCATTTATTTAGATTTAATATTTAAACTCTCTAATTTACGATTATCAAATCAATGTGTCTAAAATTATCTCATCACTCGAATTTGTCAATTCACTATAGAAAATATTATAATTATAAAAATTTGATAATTTATCATAACAATCTTTTTTTACTTGAGCTTCTAATCTAATATTACGATTTGATCGATAACTAATCTATTAATTTTATTAAAACTAAATTATTAATTTTAAATATTTAAATTTAAAATTAATCATAATAATATCCATCAAATCTTTATAAATCGATCGAATTAGGATTTTCACGGAACAATAATTGAAAGATATGTATCTTTAGGTCAAGTAATATCAAAAACATTATTCCACAACTGCTCGTAGAAACATCATGAAACATGGTGGGATGATATAATGCTACTTAATCATCACCACAAGTCATATCTATTTTGACTAATACCAATCGATATTTTTTGAAATCCTCTGTTATAATTTGGTCTAACTGCACATTGTACTTGTGTACATTGGAATCTTGTACTTCGTCAAAGCATGCTTATCGAGTCCAGCTCAATAAGTTAGGAGGAAATGTACCAAAAGAAATAAAATAGGAGAGTGTGGCAGTAAGATCATGTGTAGCACTGCAGTCAAGTAGATATTGGGGATGCCTGACAGAAACATAATCATTTGCAGTAGAACAGCAATAACCCAAATCCAAGGTAGGGATTTGTTTCTCTGGAACTGCAACATTTCGATCTAAGATACTAACATAAGAGAGATAAGAGGCAGAGATCCACAGTAATAGTGTTGGCTCCTTCTATGCTTTCTCATTTCTCAAGATCTGGACATGGCTTGTTGGAAGCTTGCAACAGAGTTTGGTCACTTGATGAGCACTCCCATTGTACTGCAATCCTATTCGTGAGAAGCATGAGCTGGTGGCAGCTCACATGGCGTTGCAGGAACAACAAGTGCATATGTTGAAGCAGCTGCAGCATTCACCACCTCATGTAAGACATCTCTGCTGGTACCATACGCTGGAGACAGGCTCTCACACAAATCTAATGATACCTATCTGTGATGCGCTTGAACTTGTCCCTCGAACTTTGTACTCTGCAGAGCCATCGACTATTTCGCAACACTCATAAGAATGATAGTGTTTCTGCTTCCAGTCATGTTTGATACACATGAATGCTTTGTTCCCGCCTGCAACAAACAGTGGCCATTCTTTGCCTTCTATCATCTGTCTGCAGAACATGACAAAATTTAAGCAGTTTCAAAGTGCTGGTAATCTCCATATAGCTTTAGAAATTCATAAGTCAACAAAGTGGAGTGAAACTCTAACAAATAAAATTTTGAGAGGGTTCAAATCAGAGTAAACCTTGCTCGCCCAGCTATAAATGACCTATTTTGGATAGGTTTTGGAACCGTTTTGTAGCTGTGGAGACCGCGACAAGCTGTGCGAAACGTCAGCTATCTCAGCACTCTGAAACCCCTATGCACTAACACTGCTGAGCATCATATTAACAGATTTGAGTATTTTGGTGCTTCAAAGATGTCACTATTCCGATATGAAGAAAGGCCACAGTTTTATGAAAGCATACAGTGAGCCATGAAAAGAACAGGTCTGTATGCTGTATGGAAACACTCAACATGCCCAAGTATGCGAGAATGCATATGAGAAATGCAGATCTAGCAGCCTAAACCTGAGTATGCTACCGTTGTCAACATATTTCTTAGTTAAAACTGAGTTCATGTTGATGCCAGCAAAAGAGTTCCTGAGTTGCCTGTCGTGTATTAAAGTTAAACAGGCTTTAATTATTCAAGCATGTTACTGTATCAATATTCTAGTTGTGACTTAGCATGTTTAGATACCTGTATCCAACTAAGTTCAAGCCTCAGTAATACATGTCAAATCAATTATGTGGACTATAAAATTGAATAAAAAAATGAATGATCAAAGTCTTAAAGATCATTGGACAGAAAGGACAGGATCGTGCTTATACAACCATACAAAGAAAATTATAGAGCCTAATTAAACATACCATGTAATTGCTTATGCAAAATCATGATCAGAGGTCCCTATTAATTCTTAGAAGGTATGTTTGTAATATGCCACTTATGTTGCAACTTAAGTAGCATTCCCAGTTTAGTGCACGGCATCAGCTTCAGAGGATGAGGTCTCAAGTAGTGCATATATAACATATGTCTGAGGCTTAAACTTGAATAAAATCACAAGCAACAACGGTAACAAGAACAAGAACGACACAACAAAAACAACCACATATCTCGACTTTCTACAATCTGGGTTCTGCTAGATAAACCGTTTCTTCTCCATTTGGCTGAAAACCTTCCTTAGAAAAGGCAATTTTCTAGAAAAGGAAATTTCAGGTCACCGCATAGGTAGACAACCTGTAGGAGATAGTGATTTAAAACAAATTGCATTGATCCGCATTACCGACTTGCCATTAAGTATGGCATCATCACTCACGATCTTCTCATCCAAGTTTTTGGAATTCCCTTTTCCATTAAGAAAAGAAAGATCTGAGTTGTTTCTAAGGTCTGTGCAATCTTTCTTTTGAAACCAGCATAAACACCTTCGAAAAGATTGGTTCAGTAACCAGTTCAAACAGAAGAAAAATAGATTCAATTGTCTCCATTGCATTAAGGAAAGCACTCAGTAACAGTTAACTACCTTCTTCAACATAAGCATTGAAGTCAAAAGTAGCAAAAGCAAACTGGATTTGAAGTTCCTTGTTCTCTTTCACAAAATGATGTCCGCTCCTCAAATGCTTATCACATATCATGAATTTTTGGGAGCTCTACCTGTCTCAATTCAATCCATAATGATATAAGAGTCAGAGATCAGAAACTGTATATTTGATATTGTCATTTCAGTATTCAGCTTGTCATCTAAAATTAAAAAAATCTTTCACAAAATTGGAAAAGAAAGTAACTCTGCTTAGTTGAGGCAATTCCACTATGCAATAAGAAAACAATTATTGTGAAGCCAAACACATACAGCGGAGGACCTCCCGCATTTCACGGTAGAGCTATAATGTATGACGAAATGTACTCATTTTAGTCGAGGCAATTCCACCATGGAATAAGAAAACAATTATTGTGAAGCCAAACACATACAGCGGAGGACCTCCCACATTTCACGGTAAAGCTATGATGTATGATGAAATGTACTCATTCCTCAAAAGCAAACCTACATCAACAAGAAGATTGAAGATATTACATGACTATAATTCATATGAATAGCCAAAAGTAATTGGACAACAAAGATAACCATTCGCATATGCAAATCATAACCACATAAAAGACCACTGTGATTTGCTACTTGTATCCAGGGTCTACCTCGTCTATCATCTCATTCATTTAGAAAGGGTTGCATGTATCATTTTAATCATTTTTAGACTACAACATTCTTCCAATATCTAAAAGCAACTTCAGTCAAAGATGATCAATGTGATCTTACAATAATTGCAAAAGAAGTAAAAAGAACCAACTTAATAAGGTTACCGTTCTTAATGAGGAAACTAAAAGAATGGTCCAAGAGAATTATTACAGCAATGAGCAAAGTTGTTCCAGAGTTCAATCTTTAAGTCCTAATTTAGTTATGCGACCGAGCTAGGGAAAGAATCTTGTGCAAACAATCAGGTTCAAGCAAAATAATTGCCATAGGTAGTGCGCACTAAGAATCTTAACAATGAATACAGGAATCATACTTAAAAGCGATTGCATGCTACGAATATTGTTCAATGTGGAAATGTATTTGCAGGTGCAAATTCACCTACAGAAACAACTTGCTTCCTATCATAGCCAAGAAATAATTATTATAAACAAAAAAAAAGAAAAAATAGAATTCAGTATCTGATAATATCACCATGATATGGTTGTTATAAACATTAATCATTATTGTAGAATGACACTCCCAAAGATTTGCTATGCGACAACCAAGTATTTGCTTTAAAACAAAATAACATCTTAAGCCTTACCGGTGCATCTTTCAAGGTGGGGTGGAGGGGGCCTCAGTCAACTACTATTAAAGACTCAGTAGCCATGAGTTAGCAACACAAAGATTATTTTAAACGACAAAATAATTTTCAGCAAAAGTTTATCAGGGTCATGATGGCAAATGGCAACTCAGTTACATAAATATTAAGTTTAAGAGTAGAAAATGCCAATATTATGATTCAATAATGAACCGTGTATTCAATCAAAAGTCAACCATGGTATTGGTGCATTTCATAAAGCAACAACAGAACCTGAAAAAGCTTCTCTATCACATAGTTGCATTATTAACACCCATAAGGGTCTGTAGAAATTGTTGTCGACATAACATAATTCATCAGGGTCGAAGCAATTCTAAGAGAATATGCGGTGAACAAAACAGCAGATTACTTAACGAGCAGCTCTCTTTCTTGCCAGCAACAGCAACATTCTTGCCCTGAGCATGCAGCAGTTATTCTCTGTTCTCTGCCCTCGACAAGGCAGCCCCATCTCATGCTTAATCTTCCTATAACACCAAATCTCCTTCAGTCTCTCAATCGTTAGCCTATTGAACCCCTTCTGCTAGTTGCGATCACAAAGAGAGAGCAAAACTAAAGGAAATTACAACTTTAGCTCATTTAACTAACAAAAATCAAACCAACGGCCCCAAAAGAGAAGAGCTTCGCATCCGAACCTGGTAAACCCCGCAATTTGGTGATTCGAATGAGGTGAAACCCGCACTGAGGACACCATCAAAATCGCAACTTTGACGCAAAAAAACAAAACCAAATCCCGAGAGAATTGAGAGATTTGGTTTCGCACGAGGTCGCTTTCGTCATGTAATTGGAGACGTCATCCCGGAGCGCCATGAGCTCCTTGTCAGAGGGTACCTAGGGGACCATGTTGTCCATTCACAGAGGATCCCTTGGTGTACTGGCGCGAGAACTCCGCCAGCAAATGAATAGGGCCCATCGGTGCTACGACTGCGGCCAACTAGATCGGAGTTTTGGGTCAGCGAGAGGAGAGGGTAAGGATAGAGAAAAGGAGGAAAGAGGTAATAACTCAAAGGCAGGAGAGGAAGTCGGAAAGGACGGTGAGCTTGGGAGCGAGAAGGATGAACCTCTACTCACGCTGCAGAAAGGAGGACGAGAGAGGCAAAGCAGAGACCACGCCATGGAGAGGTCGGCCGTTTCCTTCCTCGTTTCGGCTATAACCGTCATTGTACAGGTGACGTTCAAAAAAATAAAAATAAAAGGTACTCTCTTTAAGAAAAACTCTGAAGGAGATTTTTTTCGAGAAATAGTCCTATATTTTTAATCTTCTCTATATTAATATTCGACAAAAATTAAACCTGAAAACTTCGTTCGAACTTGGAATACTGCATTTTTTTTTAGTTTAAATCCAATTTAAATTCGGTTAAAAACATATAATCCAATTTAAATTAAAAATGTAACCCGTTTTGACACATCCAATCGATTTAGAGCACGTGTACTTACTACCCATATATCACGCCGTTCTCACCCCCAAAAGAAGATGGTACACATGGATCCCCAACCCCGTAATCTCGACGGAAAAGCGGCGAACGCCACAGCCGTTGCGGCGAGCTGCCACGTGGTGGCGGTTCCCTACCCGGGCCGCGGCCACATCAACCCCATGATGTGTCTGTGCCGCCTCCTCGCGGCCCACGGGGCCGTCGTCACCTTCGTTGTCACCGAGGAGTGGCTTGCCCTCCACGCCGCCGACACCGTCCCGCCGCCCGCCGCCGTCCGCCTCCGCACCATTCCTAACGTCATCCCTTCCGAGGCGGACCGCGCCGCTGACTTCCCTAGCTTCATCGAGGCCGTCTATACCAAGATGGGCGACCCCTTCGAGCGCCTCCTCGACGAGCTGGATCTCCCGCCGGCCGCCATCATCGCCGACTCGTACCTGTGGTGGGCGGTGGCTGCCGGCAACCGCAGGGGCATCCCAGTGGCCTTGCTGGTCACCACATCCCCCGCCGCCTTCTCCGTTCTCTACCACTTCGACCGCATCCCTAGTCATCTGCTGTCTCTGGTGGCTGTGTCCGACCACGTCGCAGGTCTTCTCGCTCATTTCCCTATGTTTTTTTTTTCTTTAATCTTTATTTCTATATCTTCTTCTGATGCTGCACTTTGGGAGAGAATTTTAGAAAGAGTGACTGAATTCCTACCAGTCTTAAGCTTTTGGGGCAATTATTGACTCCAATTATTTAGAATCATGCAACAATCTTGTGACTTTTTTAGAATTCTTGCATCTCAATTGGGTATGTTAAATATAGATAACAAAAGTTGATAATTGAGATGGGTTTGCTTAATTATAAACCTATGCGGTGCTTCTTAACCATAATTATTATTTCTGGCAGAATGAAATCCAATTAATAGATTTGAAAATAGCCCTTAAATAAAAGGTAAAGGTAAATTCAATAACATTGTTTGCAGCAAGGTCCGCAATACCGTACGATACCGATATTTCGATCTGGGCACGGTATGGTACGGTATGGTACGGGTGTACTGAGCACTGTAGCAGTGCTACAGTACACTACTATAATGTTACAGTGTTGCAGTGCACTGCTACAGTATTACAGTGCACTGTTACAGTAGGGTGTACTGAGCACTGTAGCAGTGCTACAGTCCACTACTATAATACTACAGTGCACTGCTACAGTGCTACAGTCGAAAACCGATATGTACCACTCGGTAACAACTATAATACTACAGTGCACTGCTACAGTGCTCAGTGCACTGCTACAGTATACTGCTATAGAGTTACAGTGCACTGCTACAGTGCCACAGTCGCGTCGGTATGGCAGACCTTGGTTTGGAGTACCACAAACATCAAAATCCATGTAGCAAATTCTACTATCAAATTTAAACTAGTGTAATATCAAGAAAAGGAGTTTCCTGAGCAAACCTGTTCATTAACCACTCATTGAGATCTAAAAATTTATAAATCATTATCATAATGATGGTTAGCATCATGGGACAAGTATATTTGATCGTTCATGACCCAAAAATGGTCTCTTAGAAGTTTCTTATTGAGGAGACCCTAATTGATTGTCTGCCCGAGGAGGAGGATTGAAGCCAACGTTGATGAAGCATGTTCCAAGTAGGCGGTGGAAATTGCTAAGGTGACTATTCTCCAAGGTGGACTCGTGGAGCTGAAACCATAGGGTCCTGCAAAATAGAGGTGTTGTTAGCCATGTACACGAGGAGATCCTCCTCCGACGCTCAAGTTAGAGCTTACTCTGGGAACAAGAATAGATGGAATAGGAAATACGGTAATTGGGAGCAACAAAAAAAAGTGGATACCCTTACCTTTGAATTAAATCCTTTTTATGGTATGGAGATTTTAAACAGCTTGGTTTAAAAAAAACAGTGCTGATGTGGCTGGTGAACTGATAGGTCACAGTGGAATTTGCTAAGAGTCCAATGTGTGGTTCTGTCCATGTGTCAATCTCTTATTGGTGACACTAATGGTGACTCTTGATTTTTTATGAAATAAAGTCATGACAATCCCAAAAATTCTTCATTGTACATGGCTCACAATTGTGGCAATCACTCCCTTGAAGCAATTATCAGCTGCAGCTTAAAACTACCCACATCAACTTAGTGCAAGAAATGCATTTTAATGTATATAAGTTAGTCTGGGCCACAGACTCTCATCAGCTTAGGGGTTTTGTTGTGGGTGAAATTTGATTAATCACATGTTGCCTATCCAGGTATTATATTGTAACAACCCCAATTTAGTCTCACATCACCCGTCGGAAGTGGAGTAAGAGTTACTTATAAGGATCATGCAACTATTAACCTATTAACTTGAACTTAAGCACTGGGCCCGTGTTCAGGTTCAACAAACTTAATAAGTTAGTCTTCTACCATTTTTGCTTTCCTATTTTGAAATCGTCAATAGGATCATTTGCTGCCTCCAAGGAGATTGACAGGAAATGCATAAGACCCCTAGAAGCCTAGGTTAAGGGGTTATGCATGCATTATTTATAAGACATTATCATATGCCTGCTGGACTCTTTCTCTCTTTTCAAAATCTCTCTCGGAAAACCAATTTGTAGTTTGATCATAAGATGGAACCACACCATACGCTTGCAAATTGTGGCGTTTCTTTTAATTCTCTTTTAGTAGGTTGCCATACCATCAACAAGATCTGTATTCAGTCGCATGATTCATAGAACAAAGCTAGGGCCTTCTTGAGGTTCCAGCCAATTTTAAGTTTGAGGAGAGTTAATAAATAGTCTTACCCCTAAAAGTAGAGAGGTTGTTTTGGTGACTCCAATCCTGATTGCTTGCAAAAGAACAATTGTACTATTTTATCAAGGCTCATCCTTACCAAAGAGACTAATTCAATTATACCTTTCTTTAAAATAGATCCATAGTATAGTACAGAACTTCATGCTTCCGTTATGCCAAAAGAGTAATTTTTTACTTCTGTTTCATTTTATATGAAGGTAAAACACGATTCAGTTTAAAAGTTCAATTTGCACATAAGAATCTGGACTGAAATAATATCAAGTTTGTGCTTTCAGTGATTTGTTTATTTGTTGTTCCTTTTAATTCATCTTGCATCTGTGCATAGGATCAAAAAGAATATTTTGGTCTGACACTTACAGCATAATTGTGATATTTGTAACTTCTACTCAGGAGAAGAGTTTTTGGCACAGTGGGTTCCTGGCCTAATTTCATCTAGATTAGCTGATGTCAAGTCCATCTCAACGGAGAGGACACTAAAAAGAGCGATGGAGTCTGTCTATTGGGTTCCAAAAGCACAAATCATTCTCTTCACTTCATTTTATGAGCTCGGGCCTCGTGTAATTGACTCGCTACGATCAGAGCTCTCATGCCCTGTGTATTCTGTGGGCCCTTGTATTCCTTACATGATGCCGCAAGTGAACAAGCCAATTCCATGCAGTGGCAACGATGTCGACTACTTCAGTTGGCTCGATTCCCAGAAGGAGCGATCCGTACTTTATGTCTCATTGGGCAGTTTCCACTCAGTCCTGGAATCTCAGATGGAAGAGATTGCAATGGGCTTACGTGCTAGTGAAACCAAGTTTCTGTGGGTTGCCCGTGGCGACTCTCCGAGAATGCAGGAGTTATGTGGTAAATTGGGCTTTGTCGTGCCATGGTGTGACCAGTTAAGGGTCTTGCATCATCCTTCGGTTGGAGGATTCTTGACTCATTGTGGGTGGAATTCAATACTAGAAGCCATATTTGCAGGGGTTCCAATGCTCACTTTCCCCATAGCTTGGGATCAACCACTTAACAGCCGACTTGTAGTCGATGAATGGAAGATCGGTCTCAGTTTGAAGGAAGAGTTGCTGAAAGACAACATTGTTGGAAGAGATAATATTGCCATGCTTGTCAAGAGACTCATGGACTCGGACGGTGGCGTCGAGGGTAAAGAGATGAGGAGAAGAGCAAGAGAACTGCAGACGGCTTCTCTTAAAGCGATCGAGGAAGGTGGTTCATCACACGGCAGCATCATTTCTTTTCTAAAAGGACTTGAGCAGTGCAAAAACTGAATAATAGATATTCTGCTTTGTAAGACTATTTACAGAAATATTGCTCTTAGGTTGTGATTTGTCTTTCTAAAACCGTAGGCCGAGGACTTCATTTGAGGATGATGATGCTGTCAGCTATGAATGTGCTAGGTGTTGTGTTGAATTGCCACTCATGAGCATCTGCTATGACTTGTATCAAACTTCTGTTTATGCATTCTCTGTATCTGCCAACGTTGAATGGTAATGTTTGTCGGATTGATGACTCTTTTGAGTTTTCGATTCCAGCTTGATTGGTTTTATTCTGCCGCCATACGACATGATATAAACGATCAAAATGTACGCCGTCTATTTAGCAGCTTTAGCCAAAGCACGTCTGCATGTGGTCCTCCCAATAAAAAATATCGTACGTACGATAGGGCAAACGCCGTGCCCATTGTGTGGCCTTCACCAGCTTCACTCATTTTGCGCCGTTTCTCTCGCTCTCACCCCTCTCACCCCGCACATTAAGCGGCGCAGGGGAGAATGACACAGTCCATGGCGGCCGGCTCGTCGACCTGCCACCTGGTGGCGGTTCCCTACCCGGGCCGCGGCCACGTCAACCCCATGATGTGCCTGTGCCGCCTTCTCGCCGCCCACGGCGTCCTCGTCACCTTCGTCGTCACCGAGGAGTGGCTAGCCCTCCTCCGCGCCGCACCCGCCCCGCCGCCGCCCACCGCAATCCGCCTCCGCACCATCCCCAACGTCATCCCCTCCGAGTCGGGCCGCGCCGCCGACTTCCCCGGGTTCCTCGACGCCGTGTTCACCAGGATGGGCGACCCCTTCGAGCGCCTCCTCGACGAGCTGGAGCCCGCGCCGGCCGCCATCGTGGCCGACTCGTACCTGCCGTGGGCCGTGGCGGTCGGCAACCGCAGGGGCATCCCGGTGGCCTCGCTGTTCACCATGTCCGCCGCCTTCTTCTCCGTTTTCTACCAAGTGGACCGCGTCCCTGGCCTGCTGCGGCCTCAGGCAGCCGTGCCTGACCACGCAACAGGTCCGCTTTCTATTTCTTGGGCACATTATCTTCTTCCGATGATGCAGCACTCGTAGAAATAATGTTAGAAAGATCGATTGTTCTCCATAGCAATCTAATTTATCGTGGCAGGTTGTGCCCATCAGCTCTTCTGTAAGCATTACTGATTCAAGTCTCATCTGTTTGCTGCTTCTCTTACTTCTTCTAGCATGCGTGTATAGGATCAAAAAGAGTACTTTGGCTGATACTTGTGGCATCGTGTTGATTCTTGTGACTTCCACTCAGGAGAAGATCTTTTGGCGCAATGGATTCCTGGCCTAACTTCTCTTAGATCAGCAGACTTCATGCCCTTAATTCGAATGAAGAAGCCATCTGAGAAAGTGTTGGAGGCCTTCTCCTGGATTCCAAAGGCACAAACTGTTCTCTTCACTACCTTCTACGAGCTCGAGCCTCGTGTACTTGACTCACTTCGATCAGAGCTCTCATGCCCTGTGTACCCTGTCGGACCCTGTATTCCTTACATGCTGCCACAAGTGAACAGCTCAATTCCATGCAGTGGCAATGAGGACGACTACTTCAGCTGGCTCGATTCCCAGACGGAACGATCTGTGCTTTACGTCTCATTGGGCAGCTTCCTGTCTGTCTCAAAGTCACAGATGGAAGAGATAGCAATGGGCCTCTGTGCCAGCGAACCCAAGTTCCTGTGGGTTGCTCGTGATGACTCTCTCAGAATTCAGCAGATGTGTGCTAGATCGGGCCTCGTGGTGCCATGGTGCGACCAGCTGAGGGTCCTGCATCATCCGTCAGTTGGAGGATTCCTGACTCACTGTGGGTGGAATTCAACTCTGGAAGCTGTGTTTGCAGGGGTTCCAATGCTCACCTTCCCCCTACTATGGGATCAAATAGCTAATAGCCGACTTGTTGTAGAAGAATGGAAGGTTGGTCTCAGTTTGAAGGAAAAGTTGGGCGAAGACAACGTTATTGGAAGAGATGACATCGCCATGTTTGTCAAGAGACTAATGGATTCCAATGGCCTTGAGAGTACAGAGTTGAGGAGAAGAGCCACGGAACTCAGAATGGCTTCTCTTAAAGCGATTGAGGAAGGTGGTTCTTCCTGCACTGGCATCATTTCCTTCCTACATGGCCTTATGAAGTGTAATGATTGATCAGGAGGTTATTCTGATAGCTGCTGATGTTGTGCTTTGTAAGACCAATAGCAGAAACATTGATTGATGTGCAATGACTTCATTTGAGGGTAATCCAATGACAAGTATTAGATAAAATCTCAGATCTTAGGCTGTGATAACAACTCTGTGACTTCTCTTGTTTGTGTTCTGACTTTGTTGAGGATGATCCTCTTTCAGTCTTGAGGTGCTTGGTCTATTGATTTGTTACTTAACAACCTAAAATCTAAAGACAGAAGAATCCATCATGAATCTTAATGAGGGAGAGAGTATTATTTCTTTTAAGTATCTTTGACCTATGTTTATTGGTTCATAAAGCAGCCTTACAATTCTGATTACTGCAACTGTAGTAGAATGAACACCTTTATCTAACAGCATGTACATGGGCATGTGACGAGGGAGTCCACCGACGACTGGTGTCCGATGAGCCACCGGATGTGGAGGAGGAAGTCCTCCGAGCAAGGAAGCCTCAGTGGGCCTGCCGAGCCGTGATCATAGACCTCTTGAGCCTTACCAAGAAGATCAGCGAGGAGTGGATGATGAAGATGAGATACAGATTTCATCAACTTCCGGGACCCACCGTCTTCTTCTTCCTCGAGCCCCACTTGCTCGGCTAACCTTCCCTTCTTCAAGAAAAGGAAACAAACGAGCACGGAGGATTTATAGCCTCATGGTGGTGTGTACGTTTGGCTGGATTCATATTACTGTAGGAACCGAGTTCCAGATTACTGTCGCTGAGTTCAATCCTCACTGAAGCACTGGAGATTGGTGAAGCTAATGGTAGTGCCATTTCATGGCATCGTTCTTCTTCTAACTTAAACTTGGAGAAGCTGAATTTAGTTGAGAAAAGCCTTGGAAAACTTCGCCTTTCGAGGGAGAACTACCGGCACACCATCCTCTCCTCTGCCTTAGATGTCTTCTTTCCCTTACTCAAGACGATGCAGAACATCCAGTAAACTCACCATGCGCTTCATGAGGCAGTCTCATGATTCAGCATGATTTGTATCAGGTGATTTCACTGCAAATGGGTAAAAATCGAACCTGCATCATCTAGTTCATCGATTGAAGGTGTGTAGCAACAAAGCTGTTTCTGCTGTTGGAGCGTAAGATCCCATCGATTGGTAGATGTTTGTATCTCCATCTATTGTCACTGCAGAGCAAAATGGACGTGATGTCTAATCCCTTCCCTCTGCATACAATAAGCATGATAAATACAATATCTTTTTTGGTCCTTAGTGATGTTACTATGGAGGCATTATCATCAAAACCAGACAAGTCAACATCATCTTTAAGATCATGCACCATTTGATTTAAGATCAACATGTGTTTGATAATGGTTGGGCTGCTTGTGCAAAGCTATATTGGTGCTTCTAACACCCACAACATGCTTTCCGAATGCCAGTAATTTCTAATGAGATGTTGCAAATATGTAGCAGTAGATGTAGTACTGCTACATCTATATGTGCAGTGTTTACTCATCTCTGTTCTGATGCTTACAGAATACTTCTCTTTTGTAATGTCGTCTAAATCTGCTTCAATGCAGCTGCACAAAATGCTTGCTCAAACCATTAACTTTGGGTGGATAACAGCAGAATCATCTTCTTGATTACAACTTGTGTTGTGAGCTAGCCTTTTCTGCTGCTCTACGTGGCTTGAGTTGGAAACACTGGGATTTCATGCTTTGCCTGTCACATCAGGTTTGATTCAGTTGATGGATCGCCTTCACATCGTGCCTACTTTTTCCTAGCAGATCGACGAATGGATAGTATATTATTCGATGGAATTGTGGCTGTAACATCTCAAGGGAGAAACTTGGAATGTCATGCGATTGTTCTGTGCTAATGGTGGTCATGACCCCAAATTGGCAGGAGGTTCCAAGCTTTTGAACTCTTTCAATTTGGTAGAATATTATATGGGCATGAAAGCAGATTGAGATATGTTCCATGCAACTTCTCCTAAGCCTCGCTGATGAATCAATCATCGAACATTCTCGGAACTAATTCTCCATGACCTCTGCTCTCTGTCTTCAGATTATTGTTCTGATGGCACATTTCCTCGTGTTGTCGTTCATCTTGTTAACCTTCATCCTTGTTAGAAATGCTAGAAATGCAGCTGATAGTGCACGTAAAACACTACAAGTTAGTGCCATTTGGTGGAAATCAGGTTCTTCTCCTATTGACATCTCTTGTCGGCATAGAAGATAACTGATCCCCAAGAAAAAAGGAAAGATTGACATCTGATGCAGCTTCCTGTTAAGATTCTTCTTAGATAATAGAACAAAGTGGCCTGTCCTTTACAATGGCAGCACCATCCCAAAATGGAGAAGGAATTCCCACCGTATGATATTGATCTTTAGGATGCTTGGTTTTCCTTCTGCAACTTCTTTCTTAAGTACTCTTCCTGGATAACAGAGAAGGTAGAACTAAAGGAAGGTTGCAAGTTTCAGTCGCTCAGATAAGCTCCAAAATCTGCAATCCGAGCATGAGCGCACCATGGCACTCTCCCCCAACCTGCTGCCACCTATAGGTGCCCAAACCTCATCAGCAACCACTAGTGCTTGTTTCCATTAAGGTCTTTGCTTTGCGTAGTCACGTCCCAATACGCATTTTTCTATGTCAAAAGAGAGCGTCCAGTGTCCGAGCACCTCCTTCCCCATCGAACTTCTCTGTCGAGCACAAATCCTTGTTAGTGCTTGGAATACTCGTCCTCACTGTTGTTTATGGACGTGATGTAACCTCGTAAGACCTGCCGTGGCCCTCCGATGGACGAGATTCTCCTGTGTTCAACTGGGTAGGACTTGGTTCGCTACCTATATAAGGCTGCTGTGGTCTGAGAGCCCCTGCATTGTGGAGGAGAGGTGGCAGAGGTCGTAGAGGAGGAGACCATGGCTGTTGGTGGTGCTTGGAAGAGTGTGAAGCCCTACTTGGCCATGGTGTTCCTGCAGTTTGGGTACTCGGGCATGTACGTGATCTCCGTCGCCTCGCTCAAGAGCGGCATGAGCCACTACGTGCTCGTCGTGTACCGGAATGCCGTCGCGGCAGCTGTCGTCGCTCCGTTTGCTCTCTGGTTTGAACGGTCTCTCTCCATCTCTATCTCTTTCTCTCCCTCTCTCATATAAAGAAAGAATTTGATGTGCGTGAAAGCATGATAAGTTTCACTCTCACACTGGTGAGGCAGCCATGGAGCAGAATGAGATCCGTCCATCTAAATGTCGATTTCTCTCTCGTGATACCAGGAAGACAAGGCCCAAGATGACACTTGCCATCTTCCTCAAGATAATGGCTCTGGCGTTACTGGAGTACTGATCCACCCAACATCCACTGTTTCACTTACTTGGCTTCGATTCCAGTAGAATTGGCTAACGTGTCTTCATCCAGGCCGGTGCTCGACCAAAACTTCTACTACATGGGCGCCAAGAACACATCAGCAAGCTTCTCCTCTGCCCTCTACAACGTATTGCCTGCTGTTACTTTCGTCAATGCCGTTATCCTCAGGTGATTATTATCGACACATCAAAGTTATAGATCACTAAACTGCGTCTTACACCGGCGATCCTCTGTTCGTGTCGTTAGGATGGAGAAGATCGATATCAAGAAACGACGTAGCCAGGCGAAGGTTGTCGGCACTCTGGTGACGGTGATCGGTGCACTGCTCATGATACTATACACAGGCCCAATCATCGAGTTCGTATGGACCAAGGGAAGGAGCCACCACGCCGGGGACAGCGCCGCCCAGAACGAAAGCCACTGGCTTATCGGCACGTTCATGCTGCTGTTCAGCTGCTTCTGCTGGTCTGCTTTCTTCATCCTGCAGGTAGCAGAGGTTCCAGTTACGGTGAACTTTGAATGAACGAGAACACGTTAAGATGGCTCATCATGGTGGATTTTGATGTTACAGTCGCACACGTTGAAGTCCTATCCTGCAGAGCTCTCCCTGAGCACCTTGATATGCCTCATGGGCGCGGGACAAGGTGGAGCCCTTGCTCTTGTGATGGAGCGCAGCACCAAGCCATGGCTGATAGGATTCGACACAAGACTCTTCACCGCCGTGTACTCCGTAAGATGCTTCTCAGGATCGCATCTTCCCGTGCATTAGAAGAAGAATACGTTCACAAGCTCTTCAGCTGTCGCCCTTCCTCTGCAGGGAATCATGTGCTCTGGAGTCGCTTACTATGTTCAAGGCATCGTGATGAAGGAGAGAGGCCCTGTCTTCGTCACAGCCTTCAACCCTCTTTGCATGATCATCACGGCCATAATGGGCTCCATTATTCTAGCGGAGGAGATCACCTTAGGAAGGTACGTAGCTACAGCGTTAACCGTCTCAATCCACCACCAACAGCTGACACCTTCTGCTGGAAATCAATCTGCAGGGTATTAGGTGCAGTCATAATAGTGATCGGACTCTACTCCCTCATCTGGGGGAAGAGCAAAGATCACTTAACGGAGCCCTCGCAGCCGAGGGAGAAGGAAGCAGCACTCGTGAAGACGAGCCCGATCGACCACGTCGCCGTCATCGACATCCAACCCGCGAGGAATCCTTAAGGCGATGAGAGCTCCATCTACGTCTGTACCTAGTCAACCATCAACACGAGTGCTGGATGCAACTTTGTGATGCCTCCTAATGTTCGCAATGCGTGAACTATCTGATATGATCGACATACTTTCAATAAGCTTTGTCGTCACTTGTCACTATCATGATTTGTGCACACAACTTGCATGCACCATGGGAATCATGGTTGGTGTCGGTGCCACCATCTTTTCTTTTCAGAAACTTCGTGCTTCACCTCACTGCAAGTTGTGCTTGGATGGTAGAGTGGCCACAGCACCATGCAAATGGGATTGGTGAGAGAGGAAATATATCTAGTGGCTCCAATTACCACCACTGAGCTTTGCCTTTGTCCGATTCTAATATAGGATTAAATTAAGATATTATAATTAGTCCAAAATGCTTAAATCAAATTTATAGCAGTACATCCTCCTGGACGGACTTGGCCGACAGCAACAATCTACCTTCTAATTCAACTTCCACCCGAGAACATTCAAAGGCACACGTTTGGACGTCTCGCTTGCGGAAATTAATGCAAGACGTGCTGCTACCAGTGCCATTAAGGCCCAAAGGTCAACCCTTGATGCATAGACGCATCTTTTTCCTCCATCGACACACGTCTCTTCTTTTCGAAGCAGGAAGGACGAGGTGGCGTGTGACAATGTCTTCGTCAGGGTATACCAACAGCTTGCTGCTGCGTTTCCTGGTCAGCTAGGGCATCAATACATCATGACAACAGTCCACTGTACACTTTGAGAAAGACATCTTTGTCCAGTAACTTAGCCTTGCCAATCCTTCATCTTGTTTGACTTTTAAGTTTGACCACTGATCTTGGAAACACATCATATAGTGCTAAAATAGCCTCTTATTCTAAGTGCAACCGTACTTCATAATAATGTAGTCCATTGTAGGTCCTGTTGGAATCAAAATTCTATGGTTTTTGATGAGCAACCTCAACAGAATTTGGAGTCCCCGTCGCCCAAAAGTCAACCTTGACGACGAAGCTTCCATTTATTATCATGTACAGAAATCATACATGCAAATAACGGGTGCATTATTGATGGCAAATTACATGTTTGACTGCTGATTCAGTCTTCCCACCTGCCCTCTTCCGGGCATTCACTCCCCGGTCAACGTTATTGATTGACTGCAGACTAAACACGCAGCTGAAACTGCTAATGGCCTCAGTATTCTGTCTCCTCCGACCATGGCTTCCTTCTCCTCCTCCTCCTCTGCTCCTACAATTCTTCGGCTCTTCCTCTTACTACTCTTCTCGGTATCTGCACCTATCCTAACCGTTGCCGGCTCTGTCGCCCACGAGTTCGTCTACCCCAACTTCACCGCCTCCTACCTCCATTTCGTCGACAACTCCGGCGTGTTCCTCTCCTCCTCAGCTTTCTCCGCTGGCTTTCACAACCCCGGTGGACAGAGCTCCCGCTATTACCTCTCCGTAATCCACGCCCCGTCCTTCACCGTCGTCTGGACCGCCAACCCCGCCGCCCCTGTTCCTCCCTCCGCCAACCTCGTCCTCGCCCCCGCCGGCCTCACCCTCTCTCTGCCCGACGGCTCTCTCGCTTGGTCCACCCCGCGCCTGGCAGCCCCTGTCGTCGCCCTCCAGCTCCTCTCTTCCGGCGAGTTCCGCCTCCTTGACGACGCCAACGCCTCCCTCTGGTCCTCCTTCGACCACCCCACCGACACCCTCCTCCCGTCCCAGCTCCTCCCTGCCTCCGCCTCTCTCTCCTCCGCTGTCTCCAACAACGACCCCTCCCCTGGAAACTACCGCCTCCTCATCACCCCCGGCGACGCCCTCCTGCGATGGACCGCGATCTCGCAGAACTACTGGTCCCTCTCCACTGACGTCCGCTTCACCAAAGACTCCAACTTGGAGGTCGGTTACATGGCCATCAACGCCACCGGGCTCTACCTCCTTGCCGGCGATAGGCAAACAACCGTCTTCAGGATGATCTCCCCGCCGCCGCATTCGTCGTCCCCCGACGAGTTCCGCATCGCGAAGCTAGACCCCAGTGGCCGGTTTCGGATCCTGAGCTTCGACACCGACTTTGTAGCGCCGAGCAACGACTGCGACCTCCCTTCCGTTTGTGGCTCGCTGGGCCTCTGCTTCCCCATCGCCAACAACTCCATCTGTAGATGCCCGGCCTCGTTCGGGGCTTCGCTGGCCGGCGGGTGCTCCCCGGCCGACGGCTCCATTTTGGCGAACTCCTCGTGTCCCGATGAGGACAACAGTGGCTCGGTCTCCTACATTAGGTTGGGTAGCCAAATCGACTACTTTGGGACCAAATTCTCGACGCCTATCACTGCCGGAGCTAACATTTCCGCGTGCAGCGACCTCTGTTCTCGGAATTGCTCCTGTCTCGGCTTCTTCTACAATAACTCATCAAAATCGTGCTACATCCTCGAGCACCAGATAGGTTCTCTCTTCATCGCGGACAACGGCAGCGGCGACACCTCCACCGCCGGCTACATCAAGACGCTCAGTCAGCCATCGCGGCAGCCGCCTTCGAGCGGTTCTCAGTCTTCGGCCAGTCTCCTCGTCGTTTTACTGCCAACTACGGCTACAGTTCTTCTGGTGATCATCTGCCTTGTATGTTACGCAATGCGGAGGAGGAACAAACGTCAAACGACTGCAGAAATTTCAAATGAAGAGGCCGGGAAGGAGGACGAGATCGCGATCCCCGGTCTGCCGACCAGGTACACCTATGCTAAGCTCGAGGCCGCCACCGACAACTTCCAGACACGGATCGGCTCCGGTGGTTTCGGCTCCGTATACAAAGGACAGCTCCAGGACAAGTCGTACGTCGCCGTCAAAAAGATCAACGCCGTCAGCGTGCAGGGGAGGAGGGAATTCTGCACGGAGATCGCCGTCATCGGCAACATCCACCACGTCAATCTCGTGCGGCTGCGGGGTTTCTGCGCCCAGGGCCAGATGCGGCTGCTCGTCTACGAATACATGAACCGCTTCTCGCTCGACCGCGCCCTGTTCGGCCACAGCCTGGTGCTAGAGTGGCGGGAGAGGCTCCAGATCGCTGTCGGGGCGGCGCGGGGCCTCGCATACCTGCACACGGGCTGCGAGCACAAGATCATTCATTGCGACGTGAAGCCGGAGAACATACTACTTCATGATCACAACCAAGTGAAGATTGCGGACTTCGGATTGGCCAAGCTGATGAGCCCGGAGCAGTCGGGGCTCTTCACCACAATGAGAGGGACAAGGGGCTACCTGGCGCCGGAATGGCTAACGAACTCCGCCATCACCGACAAGGCGGACGTGTACAGCTTCGGAATGGTGCTGCTGGAGATCGTGAGAGGGCGGAAGAACCGCAAGGAACAGCTCTGGACAGAGCCGAGCGGTTCGTGTGGCTCGTCCACGCCGGAGACGTACTTCCCGATGGTGGCACTGGAGATGCACGGGAGGGGGACGTACGAGGATTTGGCCGACCCGAGGCTGGAAGGGAGGGTGAACGGGCCGGAATTGGAGAGGGTAGTTAAGGTGGCGCTGTGCTGTCTGCACCGAGAGCCGGCGCTGAGGCCGAGCATGACGAAGGTGGCCGCGATGCTGGAGGGAACGATGCTGGTCCCCCATCCGAGGTTGGAGTCCCTCGACTTCTTGAGGTCGTACGGGAGGGGATACGGGGATCCGAATGCGAGGAGAGGGTGTGGGCCGAACTCCACAAGCGCCGGCAGCGGGTCCTTTCCGTCGACGCTGCTCTCTTACGTGTCGTCACAGGAGGTGTCGGGACCGAGATAGCAGGCAAACTGTGGAAGCCACATCCTCCTATCCTGCCTTCGTGATCACGGATCACAATATAGATTTTAAGCATTCTGTAGCTATCACATCTTGAATTTATTATAAATTTTTATTATAATTTATTTATTGATCAAAATATAAGTTAAAAATAATCTTATATTTTATTATAAAATATAGTGATATTAACTCAAAAATAAAATTTAACTGCTAACTAGCAGTAGAGGTAAGTATGTGCTCCATTGAAATTCGATCTTTAGTATTATAGGGAGATTGTTGAGTATAGAAATTTAAAATTAATCATCAACCCCTAATAGAAAATCTCATCAGTTATCTCTAAAATAAATATATATATTTAAAATTTAATCATCTTATTAGCGTATATAAAATGATGAAAAAAGCACTTTCCTAGACGATAAAAATATTTTATACTAAAAAATTAGTTTTTTTTCTCTTAAATAGATAAACTTATATGGTATTTCTAATAGTAGATGGAATAGTATTTCCCACCATATATTTTTCTCAATAATGGAAAGGAATCATTCATTAAGTCGTCACATTTAATGATCTACTTACCATTGACAAATAAAATAAAATCATCTCATACGGATTCATGTTCATATTGCATGAAGTAACACATTAAACCATCTCGATTAATCTTTTAAATATTATTAATATTAATTAACTTTTAATTGACCTGAATCCGGTTCAATTAAATTTGATTTAACTAAAATCTAATTGAATCGGTCTATGATCTTCATTTAATACGTATAAAATTATCATAGTTAAATAAGTCAAGTAAACTTGGATTCATCGTGAATTGATATAAATCGATAATTTAACTTGATATAATCAATGTTTGAACACAAATCAAACAAATTAGAGGCAATGAGCTATATTGCCTCTAATTAGAGGCAATGACTAACCCATGTACTAATCATATGTATTGCACTATATGCATAATACTAGATTAAGCCAAATAGATTGATCATGTACACTAATTATAATATTGAGTTGGGTTGAGTTAATCTGCAAGCTAGGCTTGGTCTGCTAGCTGATTTCAACCTTGGATTCATCTTGAATTGATATAAATCGATCAAATTTAACTTAATATAATCAAATGTTTGAATACAAATCAAACAAATTAGAGGTAATGAGCTATATTGCCTCTAATTAGAGGCAATGACTAACCCATGTACTAATCATATGTATTGCACTATATGCATAATACTAGATTAAGCCAAATAGATTGATCATGTACACTAATTATAATATTGAGTTGGGTTGAGTTAATCTGCAAGCTAGGCTTGGTCTGCTAGCTGATTTCAACTCAAATCAATTCTCGTTTATGGTATCATGTTATTATAACCAAAACATCTAATCATTATCATTGAATCATTAAAATATAATGAATAGTAGTTAATTAAAAAAATAAAATTACATAAGAGAGTAAATAATTTTTTTAATCAACTATTATATAAGTCTAATAGAAATTAAGTATTACAACTAGTATCATGCAAGATAAAAATTTTAGAAATTATATATAGCATGAATAATTATAATATACTTTAATAAAAAAACTTTAAACACTTGAAGGAATATAAGAAAATTTAAAAATACATATAGTATGAATAATTATAATATATTTTAATATAAAATAAAATTTTAAAGATGTGAATGAAAATAAGAAAAATTTTATTTTTTAGAAAAGATAAAAAAACCTACCTCACTTTTTGAATATTTTTGTTCCTCGCATTATTAGGCATGACTTAATAAGAAATGAAAGAAAGGAATCCATTCCTTTGAACAGGAGGAGATGAGTCTTCCACCTAAGATATTTTTTAAATTTTATTATTATAACTATTTAATCTTTATTTTTATTTAATTTATTGATAAAAATAACATCACTTAACTTAGAAGGTTAAATATATACTTTTAAAATATTATTAGTAATAAAATAAAAAATATATATTTAAATAGAGGGATTTGACTACAGTAGGTATATTCGATTCAAAGATACTCTGTGTCTCAGTCATGTAGACATTGTTTGACACAAAATTATCTCACTTTATTTGTCTTCTTCATCAAGCAAACATAACCAAAGAGCAAACATAAGCAAATATATACATGTCATGCTTGCGAATACTACCTGCTTACAGTGGGCATGATACGATGGGTGTGGTAGTAAAAAATTGCTTGGTCTTAGAAACTTGGCATTTGAGTCACCACACAAGTCAATGACAAGAACTGTGTTTTGGACATGCACGAAGATTTCCTCTTTATTTATGACATAATTGCTGAGTTGAGATCCTACCAAGACTACATAAACCGCACGCTTCTGGTGTCCTGTGTTAGATGAGTTTGTTGAGTTCTTAAAACTCATGGATCAAGCCAACAAGTTCACAAACAATTAATCAAATGTATGCAAGTCCTTTATACAATGATACTTTGCTATTCTAGTAGAGTAGGATAAACTATATTAATAAAACAAGCACATGGACATAATGAATTAGTATAATACAGTATAATAATATACACTATATTGTAGTATTAGTAAATTGCAACATACTGCCATTATTACATGTCTGGTTGCTATATCACATCAATAACTTTCATAAAGTAGGTTTGAATTTATTAAAGGGATAAAAGAATTAAATCCATAGGTTATTGCAAATTGCTTTTTGTTGTTTGCCCCGTGGTTTAGGTGCAAGCGTATTAAGGTGTCTGCTAATGTCAGAGATTTGGTGAAGCAGTCTTAACAATGTGGACTCGGTTCAAAGTGATTGGGTAAGCGGTCTGGGATCTTCCCGACTATAAGATTCCCTTTCAAGGTTGAATCATTCGGACATCTCCGAAAGATAATTTATCTCGTGGTTACGTGGTTGCATCATGATAACAGGATTATCTTTTGATTGTTGATAATTTTACGTGACCCCGACGACAGCTCCTCCGATGCTTAAATTAACAAAGGGGATAATACAGTAATATAAATTGTAAGATTGAGTTAGTGTGTAGAAAGTTGCTCGCTTCGATGTAAGTTAATGAATTTCTTTTTATACTTGATCCTGTTTTCTTATTGATCAATCTGAAATAAGATTAGGTAAATCGTCTAATCACTTTCATAAGTTAGGATGATTATCGTTAATCGTTGATGCGATATATATCAGGATGTACTGTGACATTATTTTGAGACTAGTGACTTAGAGCCTTGCTTAGATGTCGGTATCGGTGACAAATGAGTTGACATGAGATTAATAGGTTATTGCAAATTGCTTTTTGTTGTTTGATTTGGTGAGGTGAAATCAGCACGGGTAGTTTGATCAGAAGCGGTCCTATCAGCGTGGATTCGGTTCAAAGAGATCGACTAAGCGGTCTGGGATCTTCCTGACTATAAGATTCCCTTTCAAGGTCGGATCATTCGGACATCCCCAAAAGATAATTTGTCTCATGGTTGTATCATGATAACAGGATTGTCTCTTGATCATTGATGATCTTACATGACCCCCGACGATAGCTCATCCGATGCTTAAGTTAACAAAAGGGATAATACACTAGTATAAATTGTAAGATTGAGTTAGTGTGTAGAGAGTTGCTCCCTTTAACGTGAGTTAATGAATTCATTTTTATACTTGATCCCTATGTTTTCTTATTAATCAATCCGAAATAAGATTAGGTAAATTGTCTGATCACTTTCTGATCTTGATAAGATAGGACGATTATCGTTAATTGTTGATGCCATATATATCATGATGCACCGTGATATTATTTTGAGGCTAATGACTTAGAGCCTTGCTTATATGTCGGCCTCGGTGACAAATGAGTTGACATGAGATTAATTTCTCCAACAAGTGATTCATATTTATATACAAATTAAAAATTTGTTAAGTGAATCTGAGATATCAATACGAGGCCAAATTAATTGTCTTTTAAAGCAAACATAAAAGACTTAAATCGTACCGAACCGTTATATACATTTCTCCAACAAGTGATTCATATTTATATAAAAATTAATAATCTGTTAAGCGAATCTGAGATATAAATACGAGGCCAAATTAATTCGTCTTTGAAAGCAAACATAAGCTTAAATCGTACCGAACCGTTATATCCGATCCGATATGAACAATCAATGTGTGTTTCTATGGAAGACACTTTGGTTTATATCAGATCAGATCGAAATTAACGTTATCCAACGTTCCCAATGGAGTACCTAAGAATGGACGGCTCTGATGAAATATGTTCCGATTTGCTGTCTCAGCCCTATTAATGTCTTCCCCCGACCCGTCCCAAATCCCCAAATAGTCGCGGAGAGGGGAGGAGAGGGGCGTCGGACGAGCGAGCGAGCGAGCGAGCGGCTTCACCACGGCCACCGGCATCGAGTGTGCGAGGGGAGACGCGAGGTAAGCGCGTTTTGTGAGCGCGTGATCTCTATGGCCTATTCTTCCTCCTCATCTTGTTTACCCCTTCTCTCGTTCCTTTTTCGCTTCTCGGCCGGCCGCCGGCGGAGAACTAAAGAGGAGAAAGAGGAAAGCTGTTTGGTTCAACAAACCGGAAATGCAAAAAACGATTATTATGCGTTGTGTGATCCTCTGCAGGAGAGTGAGAGGTTTTGAGAGTGCTGTAGAAGAGGGAGAGATAGAGAGACTGAGATATAGCAATAAAAGAACCGTTCTCGAGGGAACTAAGAGTGAAAGAAAGGGAGGATTGTGATTAAGAGAGGGAGAGAGAGTTAGAGATAGCGTCTCTCGCTCTACCTGATCTGTGCACTTGCGACCGTCATCATGGCTAACAAGCTCGTGGTCAGTGTTTTTCTTTAATATTATTTTGTTTTCCTGGATGAAGCTTTTGTAGTTCAATTTGTGTTTATTTATTGAGGATGTGTTTTTTTTCAGGTTCTCGGAATCCCCTGGGATGTGGATACGGAAGGGCTGAGACAGTACATGAGCAAGTTTGGTCCTTTGGATGATTGTGTCGTCATGAAGGTTGATCTTTTTGTGCTCCACCATCTGAAATTATATTGCTTTATTGGTGTAGCTCATTTGATTTCTGATAGATCAGGTTACTTATATATGGTTTTACTTTCTCATTTTCGCTTCTATTGGTGGAGTGGGAGATTTGTTGCTATGTTTAACTTCTAGAGTTCCATGGCCTTCCCTTGAGTGGGATTATCCATGGTACCTGAACTGCATGTTCTTTTTCTGTATCAACTCTTTTTTTGTGCTCGTCACTTCAGTCATACTTTTTCCCTCATGGAAGAAGAAATTTTGCTTTTGCTCCATGATTTCATTTATCTCTCCTTATGTCTCTTAAATCATATTATTGCTTAAATGGATGTCAATTTTCCTTTTTTTTGTCAGTTCTTACTGATGCATGGTTAGATAAGATGTGAAATTATGTGTTTATTGTAATTGCATGCCTATCTATGATTTCCCTCTGGGAAATGATTGGTTACATTTGAATTTTGGAAATATAATTGTGGTGATACTGTACTCTGAAATCAAGATTTCCAATGTTTTTGAAATTTTTTTTTCAGGCTCCGAGGAGAAGGGTTATAATTAGATTGCCATCTTTTTATTTTTCTTTCTTGCAAGTAAACATGCTGTTTTCAGAGGGAAAAAAAACAACAAAAAGTAAACATGCTGTTTTCAGAATGCAAACTTTGAAATGAATAGTCAACAGAAAAAAGTATGAATACAGTTCTATAAGTTGTTTATGCACTTAATTGACAAAAAATACTTTTTCTGTTTGAGTTCTGACTTTAAAGAAGTTTAAACACAAAATTATTTGTGTATTTTATGTGTTATTTTTATTCTTTATATATATATATATATAATTTTGTGTATTTTATGTATTATTTTTATTCTTTATATATATATATGTGTGTGTGTGTGTGTGTCTATATATATATATATAAACCTGACAGAATGGAGAAAATAACACGTGGAAACTTTATGGATTTAGTTTTGACTTTGCTTTTTTTGGGAATCATTCTGAAGGCTAAAATAGGTAGGTGCATGGACTATAGTATCCTGTGCAGGATCATGTGACTGCAAAAGGTAGCTATAGTGTACATTTTGGCTTCATGACCAATTAAATTGAGAATTCTTGATCAGGATTATATTGTTGAAAAACTAGGATTCCTCAAAAGATGTTGAAGCACTAGGAGAAATATGTATTGGATTTGAAAAGTAGTTCTGGATTCTATTAGCACAAACACTTGGTTATCTCTAATGTTCTCTTTTATTTTCCTTGTATAATTATATGGTGTTTGATTTTCTGGCTTTCATTTGAGTGGATTATTTTTCAAGTCATCAATAATGTTTCTTGTAATTTTTTAAACATCAGGAGCGTTCTACTGGTCGTTCTCGAGGTTTTGGCTATGTAACTTTCTCATCAGAGGAGGATGCCAAGGTGAACATAATCCGATCCTGTGTTTGCTTTAATTTTTATAAAGATTTCAGAAGTATATCTCTAAACAGTAACTTCTTCTGATGCTTATAAAATATAACTATACTCTTTTGGAGCTGCTTTATTATACTTTTTTATTTTTATTACTTTCTTATATTCATCAGTGACCTTTAAGAACAAAAAAGTAAATACTCAGTGGGAATTTGTAGCTTTTTATGTGATTACGGTGCATGGTAATTAGTGCTTAGAGTTACTAGTTAATAACAAACACCCGATAAACAAGTGTTCCAGTTAAGTTGAAGCTCTTTGTCTATTTCCTTTTTTTTACTTCTTGATATCATGTATGAAAACATATGATCGTTTTCAAAACATATGTTATTAAGGACATCATCAACTGCCTACTGCTGGTACTAGATCTGTCTTATTTGTCGTATCTACCTAAAAGAAGCTTCTCTATTTTGTGATGAATACTAGTTGGTTTTACTGCTTGTCTGCTGTAGATTTTCTGTCTTGCATCTTCTAGCGTATAACCATTTCTAATAGGCATTAGATCATAAGATTGATTTATAAGCATTCATGCGCATGTAGGAATATTTACAGTTTTTTCTAGGTAATTATATAATTCTGTTGATGTTTATTCTTTTTTGCTAAAGTTGCTTTGTCATCTATTATTTAGAATTCTGTTTAAAACCGTCATTTTATGCAATAATTTTTGGAAAATAATGCTGGAAAGTCAATTTTGCACTCTCATTCAGAATGCACTTGAAAGCGAGCATGTTCTTGGCACCAGAACTCTTGATGTGAAAGTGGCAACACCTAAGGTAATTTTGATGAGTTATGCATTAGCACTGTTATTTAGCTTGTCCTTTTTTCCCTTGTTGGTGGTTTCTCTTAAATACTATTGCAACATAGGGCTAATGCAAACATAGAGTTTATTTTCTTGCTTTCCTCCATGTGTACTTGCATGACGCTTATGATTTCTTAATATATAGGAAGAAATGAGAGGACCATTGAAGAAAGCTACTCGAATATTTGTTGCAAGGATACCACCCTCAGTAACAGAAGAATTGTTCCGAAGGTTAGTTTTTCTTTGTGGTTGTGTTGGCTGTGGAATCATTGCTGTGATGGTGACATAATTATTAAAATTGATATATATTTGACCTTGCTACAAATTTTATTTACCTTTTGTTGTTTCTTGCAGTTATTTTGAAACTTATGGAGTAATAACAGATCTGTTCATGCCAAAGGTCAGAGATGTTATTTTTACATTTTTCTTTAATTGAACTAAAGCTGCTCTCAGTAGTTAAAATTATGCATTTTATTTCAGCTATCATTAGGTATTAATATGTATATGGCACATTTGAAATTTTGGACCTACTGTGAGGTTTAATAATGGTGTACATATTCTTAAATAAGATTCTTTTAAATATTTAATTGACTATATTCTTCTTGGAATTTGTTTTCTGACTTGCAGAGATTAAACTAGTGTATACATCTGAAAGAATAGTTGAAAATTTTCCTTCAATTCTTGCTTGATATGTGTTTGAACAAATTCTTGAAGTTCAGGAGGGAAATTTTATGGTCATGAAAGCTTTTGACTTGCATGAATTGTAATCTTCTTTGTTGCTCAACAGCATGAGAACATGTTTTGAGACGTAACTTCTATCTGATATTTAGCAGAGTTTGTATATTGGAATTTGGATCTACGATAAATTTGCTGACAGTTTTGATCAATTTTTATCTATTGGTTTGTAGGATCAAGGTTCAAAAGGGCATCGAGGAATTGGATTTATTACTTTTGATAGTGCAGGTATTACATTCTTCTTGATCTTATATTTTTAATACTTCTCATATTATTAAATGTAAACTAGTTTGTAAAAGTATTAATATCAAGTGATAGCAAAATTTTACAGTTTAACACTGTGATGATATGTACTTGATTTGAAATCCTTTTTTTGAGTTTGTAACTTGCTTGTAGTAGCCTCGTTAATACAACTTTGTTTCTTTCCCTAATGAATGTCGTATAGTTGCAAGGAGGTCCTACTTCTAATCATGGATGCTTCTATGTACTTTCTCTTTGGTAAATCATTAGGTGAATAGGTTGCATAATTTTCCTTAGCATGCAAGTAACAATATCCTGCATCATTTGTAATTTTGACATTGTAAATAATGATGTTATTTTTTCTACATCTTTGTTTAAGTCTTGAGATATGAGGTTTTGTAAACACTCCCCTCATCTCCCTATCCCTAGTTTCTTGTATAGTTATCCATTTTTAAAATATTGATGAGGCATGTTGCCAATGCTATTTGATTTGCTTAGTACTATTTGGCATGGGTTTAATGCATTAAGCATTGATCCTTGTTGAAGATTGCTACATCCTGGTTAATGCTGAGACCACCTCATGTATTTTACTAAAGTTGGGAAAGATAGGTATAGAATTCAGATTGTCAGAACGACACCTATGCTTGTAAGCCCTTCAACTTTTACCATCATACTAAACTTTATGTTGTTGACTTTTGGTGTATAATATTCATTGTTTTTTTAATTAGCATTAGAATATTCAATGCAAATAGTATTCATTTTTAGATGTGTGCTGCAACCCAGTTTTTCACAAACTAGATTATTGCATCTGTCCTAAAAATACATACGACAATATTGTAATATGCACACCCCACTCAGAACTAAGTGTATAATTCAATTTACCCTGTTATCTATGTGCAAGAAATCCTAAGACACGATATTTTATTTTCACAGTGAGTTGCTATGTTTTTCTCTAAAACCATCTTCCTCTTAGTCCTATTCTTATTAAATGAGCGCAAGGAATGCTTGTTAAACTAAACTTGGAGAAAACAACAAGCTGTTTGAAACTGTTTCTTCATTTCACAGCCATGTACATGCATGTACACTATTGCCTACTACACAATGGTTAGTTTGGGTAAGATTTTTATGCCCTAAAGAATCTGCATCTCCATTATCATGCCCATTATTTAGTATGAATCTTCCTTCAGTTTAGTCCTGTAATGAATCCAGCAGCTTTTTTGCAATGGATGTTCTGCATGAGCGCACTCCAATAGCTGCTTTCATCTAGTGCTTTTTAGTCTATTAAATATGTGATCGTATATTGCCTTCTCAAATGAACAGATTCGGTGGATTCCATAATGGCAGAGTCTCATGAGCTTGATGGTTCTACAATAGTTGTTGACCGTGCTACTCCTAGGGTAATGTCTGTTTGTAATGGGAGTTTGTGAATCAGATATTGGAGATCACTTCCTTTGTCAGTTGTAATGATGAATGTTGTGTATACCATATATTAAACTTTTATGCCTCAAAATGTTTTTGCTTTCTGTTTTACATAGAACGATGACATGAGATATCCAAGCAGAATGGCACAAGGTGGATATGGTGCATACAATGCATATATTTCAGCAGCAACTCGGTATGCCGCTCTTGGTGCTCCAACACTGTATGATCACTTTGGTTCTGCATATGGAAGTATGTGCCACATTTCAAGTTAAGCAATATTCACAGAGTGATCACCTCTGATGTCAAGTAAAATGGAAACTCCTTTGTTAATGATCTAGGAGGATATTTTGGACCTTCGCGTGGGATGGGCAGAAAGATATTTGTTGGCAGACTTCCCCAGGATGCAAGTGCTGAAGATCTGCGCGAGTACTTCAGCAAATTTGGACATATCTTGGATGTTTATGTTCCAAAGGTTAATTTGGTACCTTTTGCATTCTTCAGTTTTGGTTAGTAGAATTTTTAATTTTCATAATTGCTGCTTTACCATTACCAGGATCCTAAAAGAAGTGGTCATCGAGGCTTCGGTTTTGTGACATTTGCTGATGATGGTGTAGTGGATCGTGTCTCTCGCAGAACACATGAAATTCTTGGACAGGAGGTATATGATAGGATGGTGTGGATTTTTATGATTATCATGTGTATGTTACCGAATATTAAAAGGATTTTATTTTTCTCCAAAGAAAGATGTTTCTCAAATTAAATTGCATTTTTGGAAGCAGTAAATGTTTGATCATGAAAATAGTATCTATTTCTTGCTTGGTGTTGTTTAGATGTGATATCAATTCTCACAAATTTAGTAATTGTGTAAACAATAATGCCCTTTCTGTCAGTTAACTGTTCATATTCATTTGATTTACTCATGGAATTTACCCTAGAACTACTTTACATAGTTTATATTAGAAAATATATTGTGTATACCTTGAAGAGCACGTCAGATGGTTTTATTATGTAAATTGCTATTGATATGAGCTGCTTAAAATTTTGATTATAGCAAATTGGTAATTCTACTTAGCAGCTTGATCAAGGCAAGCTGAAAACATATCAAGATCTTAACTATTACCTTCTGGCAACGGTCAATAGACTAGTTATGTACTTTAAGGAATGGGGGAGTTCTTTATGTACATCCACACCCTATCTTCTAAGAACACCTGTGGAACTTGCAATTGTTAGAGCTGCCTTCCAATCTTCTAAAAAGAATTTCATGAACGCCCTTTTGTTGACTGTTGACAGACTAATGATAGAATAAAAAAATCTGTGAAATACCCCTTGCATTTATGACAGTTAAAAATAGAGTTGTATATTATGGGTTGCGATTTATGAACCTCAGGACTAAAATTTGTGGTCACAGTTTTTTTTTTTAATTTCAAAATGTCTTATAGAATCCTTAACTATGAGATTTTTTAGACTTTTTAAATCATAAGTTTATTTGAAACAGTTGTGGACCATTCATGCTGGCTCTGCAGTCCTTGTTTCTCCTACATTATACTTTTCTTTTTCATTTTTCCTGTCTTTGTTTTTTTCTTGTGTCATGTATATTTCTTCTGATACTTCCTGCGGTTGATTTATGAATTCATATAGTTACTTGACCTTTTTTTGTTGTCCTCACAATTCATATATACAGAGAAACTTGATTTTTATAAAATTCTACTAGTCTTGCTTGGGAAACATTTCATGAAATTCAAAGAAGCTTATTAGTGTGACGGAGCTCATATCTGCTTTGGGAGCAGAGGAAGCCTTGATGGTGTTGTCTTAATGGCATTGAGGGGCACAGATGGTCTAGGCAGAAACCTAAGTTACAGTTGAGTTTCTGAAAAATTGCACTTTGGACCTCACTAATTGGAACCAACAGATGTGACCTTGTAACAAACATATGCCTGAATTGGGAATGAGCTGCAGAGATTGATGATCTTTTGCCTGGATTTCTTACTCTCTGTAGGCACTAGAGAAACACGGCTAACTCCATTAGTAGTTCATTTTTTTTCTGTCAAACTAAAGCCTTCTCTGTACCTCTTTTTAGTTATAATAAATAATCTCTATAATGTTTCATGGTATGGTTCCCTACGATGTCACATCTGATTACTGTTTCTATTCTTCTTTTGAGTAGGTTGCTATCGACTCAGCAGCACCACTTGATGATGCTGGTCCCAGTGGAGGTTTCATGGATGCTGCTGAGGCTTACAGAGGGTATGGTCCTATGAGAAACTATGGCAGGCTCTACGGTAGCCTGAATTTCGACGATGTGAGTGTATATGGCATGCAGTAGTTATTCAATTATAGTTAGGAAGCAACTTCAAGCTGACTTCATGTTTGGAGCAGCTGTCTTGACTCTTGAATAATGAACTCCTAAGAGACATGTTCTTCTCCTTTCGTTTCTTTTGCAGTATGGTTATGGTGCCAGCGGGAGCAGCAGGACTTCAAGAATGAATTTGAGGTACAGACCCTACTGAAACAAGATGCACTCTTCCACCTGGTGATTACTTGTTTGTGATATTCCCATGGGGCTAAATACTTGAATAGCTAAACTTGCAAGGATATGTGCTGCATCAAGCTATTCCGACACGGATAGTCTCTTTAAAACATTTGCTCACTGCTATCATCAATCTAGCTTTGACACTGTAAAAGCTCCATCATTTCCTTTTGTGTTCATGCCAATCGTTTGTGGAGCTGGATTTGGGTATGTTTCCCATTCCTTGGGATCTTACAAGTAGATATCAACTGACACTTTGTGGGTACTGTAATACAAAGATGATCTTGGCAATCTCGGTAGTAGTCTGTTCACAAAATTATTAAGTATGAGTATTTATGCGATGTTGCTTGTTCGAGTGATGATGATCCATCCTTACGATGGCTGCATGCGACGGTTTGATGTTATAGGCGTCTACAAAACCTAAGATTAAACAAAAACAGAAAAATAACAAAAATAAATTAAAATTGTAAAATAAATAACAAATGACTGTGTCGAAGGGATGTGTGAATGAGAGAGAGAGAGAGAGAGAGTGAGAAGACCTGTTCGCCTAGTGGAGCGAGTCAATGAGTTAGATCCTGTCTTCATTGCTCAGGATCGATCCAAGATCTCGCCATTCGCGAAACAGCACGACCCATACCGCGTGGGGCCCCGCCGCATGCATCGAATCAATCCGTCGACCAACCCCGGACGTCCTTCTTCACGTTGTCCTCGTGCCTGACGTGACGTCACCTCATTCGCGTGGCACTCACATGCAAAAGAGCTCCGTCTTCGTCTTCCTCTTCCTCTTCCTCTTCCTCCACGGCGGAGATCTCGATGCTGCTGCCGCTGTCCCTCGATGTACGTACCCCATCCTTTTTGCCATCGAGCATCCAACAGCGGCATGCGGCGTTCCGTGTTTTCCCTTCCGCCTTTCTTTCTGGTTGAAAAGTAGCCACAGACGATGGTGGCACTATCTTGTGAATGCACCATTGTTTATTGTATGTGTATTTTAGAGGGAAGACGACAGGTAAAACCGACCAAGATTGGATCTGCAGTCCCTTATCCCGTTATGGTTTCTGGTCTGCTGTAAACAATCAGATGCTGCACGAGGTTGTCTCCCACAGGCATGAGAGGGGAAGAAGAAAACTTCAGATCCCAGCAAATCAATCTGTCAGATAAAGATAACATATAAAAATTCAGTCGATGTCCTTCTATGTCATGGATGCGTAGCGAAAGAGAGAGGTCATGAACTTTACATGACGATGAGTAGAACGGAGATAAGATCCATGGAAAATGAGATATAGGATGGTAACATTAGGTAGATAGAGAATTATGATATCGTTTGTAGTAATTAGCTTATCGGTAATCAGCTTGACCACACGATTATGTTTCATAAGGATGATAACATTAGGTAGATAGAGAGATCGATGCACATCGGTTTGATCTATCGACGACAACGACGACGACGACTCTTCTCCTGGAAACCTAAGAGTCCCTCAACATTGCACAATCCATTTCTCAGCTTAACTATCCATTTTATTGAGCTCAGCATGTGATGGAGTGTTCATAATGATCCCCTGATCTGATGCCTCGTAGCCTTTGTCGAAGCACGAGTAGCTGCCTTCCCAGAACTTTGCACCGGTCATTGAGAGGCCAGTGGTGGCCACGGATCCGGTGCTCTGGTTTGCGGCGGCTGCTTGCTCCAGTGCCTGCACCTGGCTCTTGAGGAACTTCATGTAGTGGATCGCCTCGTCGAGCATCGACGCCGTGTCCATCTTGGTCCCGCCGGGCACGAGCTGCTGCAGTATCCTGATCCTCTCGCTGATGCGCTCCCTCCGGTGCCTGGCGGCCACGCTCTGGGGATCCTTCGATACCTTCACGTTCCGCCGCTTCGGCGGCTTCGCCGACTCTGGGTCGATGTGAATCGGCTGCATCGCCGCAATGCGAAATATCATCTCCCGCATGGCAGCCGCCGGCGGCCACCAGCAGCCATGGTAGGGGTCTGCAAGCCACGATGCGGCGCCGGTCGGGGAGTTTGTCAGCATAGGCGTGTGCTGGTCCTGATGATGACCACTGAAAGGCGCAAGCGAAGAGGAGGGCGCATGAGATGTGGCAGCAGAAGCATTGCGGAATGGCTGAGAGAGACCACCGGAGTAGCTAACCGACGGCATCAATGTTGCTTTGGACAACTCACTCAACTTCTCCATCTCCATCTCCATCATTACGGTCATCGGATCCATTGGAGCTGCTGTGGCTGAGGCTAAGTAGTCAACATCCATCGGTTCTCCACCCGTCACCGTGGAGGAGAGAAGAGTGGATGCTGAGGGACTAAAGAGCAGAGGGATGGGCGAAGGGAGGAGGAGAAGAGGGGTCGGACTTGGAGTCGTATCAATCTATCAGATGATAGCAGAGGAATAATTGACGACAAAAAAGCAAAGTGAAAGGAGTATATCTCTCTGGTGGCCTTTCCAGCTTCCTTTTGCCTGCAGTGCTCAATACCAGTGCAGTGGCAAGGCTTTATATTACAGTTTGGATCTACAATTTCCATTTTTTTATATAAAATAATATACTATAATAAATATATGGAACTTATGTTTTTCGTATAATATCTTTTCTTGCCATAACTCTGCTGCTTCTTTCTCATTGTCACAATGGATTCTCGATTCAGTTCTTCTAAGAGAATGTCAACTTGTAATACATTAGTATTGGCTGCACGATTCTGCCAAACTGAGACAGCCATTCTCACCCTTGTTTTTTTGCATAGATCTGACAGCTCAGCTCAATGGGAACGATATATGCCCGCATATGATCTTTCCATGTCCTGCCTCATATTCTGATCCTTAACACCAATATCTATCTTGTTTGCATTCGCGTTTGAGAGCAACCAAGAGTTGACTGCGACTTCACCACCTTGAGCTCACATGCAAAGGGAAAATAACGCGGCAGCAACTCGAATGGAAATGAGGAGTCACCAGTGAAACAAGGCTTGTTTCATGCAGAAAAGATTGATGGTCTTGTTCTTGTTTGGGTCAGCAGGCATGGCTGGATCACCATGTACACATTTCATGAGTTTTTAGATCATGTACGAGGATCCTTTTTTGGTGATGTCGATGAAGATTCTCTGTGTTCTTTCTTACGTTTTGGTGCAACCTGCATCTCGTATCTGGTCATGGAGGGATTGCATGACACACTGCAACCATCCAAGTTCTGCATCGATCACTGCACCATATATCCTCCAGTTCTCTTCACCTCCCTTGTTTGTTTCATCAAGATGATTTCTCCTATGACCGCAACTCCTCCATCGTTACCCTAATTCTGCTCCTCTTCTCTCTTGGGCATTGATCTCTTATCTCATCATCGTTTCTTGAAAGGGCCTCTCTCTGGAGTCCCAAGAACCCTAATCATTTCTTCTTGTTGCTGGGGGCTTTCTTTCATTTTTTCTGTGGATTGCCGCTCGGTTTCTTATCCATTCTTTTTTCTCAGTATGCAGATCCCTTCCATTTTCTTGGTAGCATAAGAAAGAGTCTTCTTTGCCTTATAAAAGAATTACTGCATTTTTCTTATCATTGTGCAAGTTAGATGATGTAGAAAACAAGAATCAGAACTGAAAACGACTCTGCTATTTTTGCCTATTATATTTAGACATGCCACAAGCCGATGATGTTGATTCCAAAACATGTTTTGGTTTTCTATTCTTGAAGTATTTTTAAAGGAAAACATTTTTCTTACTATTTGTTGCTCGCTGTGTAGTGTAAGCTGTCCTGCTAATTCTATCATTGCATACTCCTCATGAGAAGAACACAAAACCTGCATCCAAATAAATTGGGTGTTCATCAGTTGATCTATATAGATTGCACTAGCAGATGAGCAGAACTTGGACATGACTTGTAGGGGACCAGTCTCATTGAATTGGGTTCTTAAAAGCTAATCTGATCTCTGGGGCATATCATATAAAGTGAGTAATGCCTAAAGATTTTGTTGTTGACAATTTCTCATGTTCTCATAAAATTTATTTTCACCTATCTAAAGACCTAAGTCTCATCATGATTCCATAATAAATAGTCAACTGTAGTGATGAGGAGAACACAGCTTTTTTGTCCTGGCAACTAATAGATTAATCAGAGCTTTTGTGATCTTTTTTAGAATCAATTTATACTCTCAAGAGTTATTATGTTTTGTTATGTACATTTTTTTCCTCTAAAATTTATTTTAAAGGAGATAAATCAGAGGACAAAATTCAGATAAATGTTAATGCACTGTGCATTCTTTTTTCTTCTTTTTACTGAGTAACCCTGAGTTGAAGAGTTTTGAGCAGTCATTCTCCATGCACAGCCATGAACACAGAAAAAGCAGAGAGAGAGAGAGAGAACCATGAACACAGAAAAAGCAGAGAGAAAGAGAGAGAGAGAGAGCAACAACTATGACTGTCTAGTAATTGATCCAAGCTTCAACAATGTCAATCTAGCTGATGATGAACAAGGTTGATATAACAATACTGGAATCAATTATCTGTACCTTGTGTCGACATTGTCAATGAGATAGATAAAATATAATGTGTTTATTTGAATATTTATTTATAGTTTCTGTTAATATTTTTAATTATTCTTTATATTTTATTGTACCACTAATAATTAGTTCACATTTTCTAACTTTCTGTAGATATACTAAGTTAATATCTAAAATGATTCTCTCATTTTATTTTTTATTAAAACGATACCCAATTGTCTACCAATAAAAATATTTTTTCTTGTCCTTTCAAGTAACTCTATTTATTCACTTAAATATTTTCATCTCAATAACATAATTTTTTTGTATATATTATTTTTTTACTATCAAATATTTAAATCCATAAAATATCGATGATTTAACGACTATCTTATATTTTTTTAATCTCAAATACACCCTATGATATGATCTGACTCTTGATACTTCTTATCGTTTTAATAATTTTATTTTTATTTTATGAATAATATATTTATCAATCTCTCAATCTTATTATATAAATAATTCAAAACAACTAATTTTTTTACTCAAAGTAACTTCTTCATCATCCAACCTAATTATATTTTCATACATACTTCTACTAGTATGAAAATTCTATTTCATATATTTAATCTTAATTTTGCTTAACCTAAAAATGATAATTTTTAAGAATTATCTTCACATCTCAAGTTTAGAAATAATTTCATTTACATTACTCCTATCAATTAACATGATGATTAATGTATATTGAAGAAGAAATGGAGGAGTGGTTGCATGCAAACCATCTTTTTCCTTTCCTTCAATCATCAATGAACTTGGCAACATGGAAGCCATTAAGAGACGTGTTGGGTACTTCTTCCCATCAACGTCATATATTTCAATCCGTACCTTATCACCTCGCACCTTATCTTTTCCTTCTCTCTCACCCACCTAAAAGCATTATGACGTGAAACGAACAAGAAATATAAAACAAAGCCATCAGGGAGACACTCGCTGGTCCAAATGCTGTTCGCCGACCGTCCCTCTGCTCTTTTCGGGCCTTTGGGGTGGTCCAAGCGAAGGACAAGAAACAGCACTCTCTCTCTCTCTCTCTCTCGGTTCTTGCCGTTGGTTGTGGTTTCATGCATGGCTTTCAAGCAATGCAATTGCGAAAAAAAGCTGATGGCCATGGCGTCCAAGATATCACCAACAGTGTAGCTGTAGAAAAGCTGGTCTCTGTGTGCTTACATCTCTGAGTTGTTCTTGTCTTTGAGGACACCTTTCTGGTTGCTGTTGGTCGAGCCGATGGCCCTCCTGTATCATATGACATGGTGTTTGCTTCCGAAGCAGATCTGCATGGTTTAAACTGGAGAGTAGATTAGCAATCTGCATGTACTGGAGTATATCGAATTGTTTGTAGTAAACTCTTGATCAGCAGGCCTGTCCGAAGCTAACCAGTTTTGGCTCATGGGTCAGGCCTGCTGTGTCTTCGAAGACCTGCTTGGAGTTCTCCACCATACTGAGTTGGGTTGGGTTGGGTTTGGCAGACATGACTCCATGGTGGGTAGATCATGATCCTTGGTGTCTGAGCACATCTCTGAGTTTTACATGTCAAGCTTGGAATTGGCTGGCTTTTCACGAAAGAAACCCGAGTCTAGAATAGATCCTTCTTCTTCAGCTGACATTTCTTGGGGTTGGAAAACATAACAAGTCTTGATGCACAAAGTGTAGACTGAGCCGAGCTTTCTTCTCTGACGAGGCTTCTGCACCATGCTCCCATCCTAGCCTCGTTTGACTTCCTGCTTTCTTTCGAGGACCTCACCAATATCCCACCACCGTCTGGCTTTTCCTTCTCCTACTTGGTATAATCTTGCAAGAAATGGAACCAGCAGAAACATTCTGATTCCTTTTTCCTCAGGCTGGAATTTGTTGGCTCAAACAAATGCAATTCCCACCTCCCTTTACGCATCAACAAGCTGTATGCATGGTCGGAGATCTCAGTGCCTTTTGATGCTTGATGTGATAACAGCCGCCATTCCTTTGTAGTTGACTGAAGCTATATTACAAACACAAGCCCTGCATTTAGCTTGCTGGTGATCAAGTTTTGACTCTTCATGTGGTTTGAGAAATAGACAGCCATAATAGAATGGAATATATGACTGCTGTATATGTTACCAAAGTGAAAGAAGATGCCACCGATCACATAAAGTTTGAAACAACCAAAAGCATGTACCAGATGAAGAATCATAATCTTTTCGAGTGGCAATTTCCTGGATGAGACTCTGAATCCATTCGAGTCACTGTGAAGAACAGGAAGAAATTTCTGCCCAAGTATGTTCCTGTGAAGAGAGTATGCAATGTGGAAGTGAACCTAAAAAGATGCTTTCCTCAACAATGGAAGAAAGAAAAATGTTTTTTTCTTTGAAGGATTCCTTCAAATTGAGAAGAGGTCAACAGTTTGGATCACTTTGTGCTTGGAAGCAAGCCCAAGACAATTATATTTTTCTATTTTTACATTAAAAAAAATTATTTATGTCTAATGATGTTTATGATACTTACACATGCATTCCAATATAAAACCTATTGCTTATACAATAATGCACTAATCAATTTTTTTGGAATGCATTTTTAAGGAAAGACTATAAAAAAATATTACAATCATATTGGAGATAAATTAATTTGAAATATAAAAAAATAATAATGAGGATAATAAGTCATAATATTAGGCTGCCTTTCAGTCCCTTTTGTTTAAACAATCTTCTTATTCCAAATTAACATATGATTTATTCTTAAAAAAATATTTCTAGTTAATTACTTTCGATTCTCCAAAATAGAGTTGTAAGATTTTGAATTCAAGGAATTGTTGACAATATGTTATTATCGAATCCACATTTTTAGGGTGAAAATTTGTGATGTGACCTTTGACATTGGTTGGCTGAGCAAGTCAACCTGAAGCACTAAAAGTCCAATTGACGAATCCGACTCGGTTGAGTCAACTCGATTCGATTAGTACATGTGAAACGCGTGACATCAATTTCCCAGCGCAATATGATTTTTGAGATATTATTTAGTCCGATTCCGACCCAAAATACACCGCTTTGGTTCCCATTTCTTTCTCTCCCGTCTCTTATTGGAGCCGATCTCGCGCTCCGGGGCGGCGGAGGGGAAGAGACTAGAGAGCGAGCGAACGAGGAGACCGACGTCGATCGAGGGAGAGGATCGGGATTGGGGAGCGCGCGATGGGGGACGCCTATTGCCCGGACTGCAAGCGGGGGACGGAGGTGGTGTTCGACCACTCGGCGGGGGACACGGTGTGCTCCGAGTGTGGGCTCGTGCTGGAGGCGCACTCCATCGACGAGACCTCCGAGTGGCGGACCTTCGCCAACGAGTCCGGGGACAACGACCCCGTCCGTGTCGGCGGGCCCACCAACCCCCTCCTCGCCGACGGCGGCCTCTCCACTGTCATCTCCAAGCCCAACGGCGCCCAGGGCGAGTTCCTCTCCTCCTCCCTCGGTCGCTGGCAGAACCGCGGATCCAACCCCGACCGATCCCTAATCCTCGCCTTCAAGACCATCGCCACCATGGCCGATAGGTATCCTCTTGTCTCCTTTTCTTCTCTCCTACCACAATATGCTATGCTGCCAGTACGCGGTACAAAGGACCGTCTTTCCTGTACGAATTTGATCATCGTGGAGACACGCCCGACGATCGGTTCATGTTTGGGGTTTTCTTCGATGGCGAATTCAATTTTTTCGTGTGTGAAAGATCTTGGTTTGTCGACTGATTGGGGTTCGCTGTTATCTAAACGATAGAAGGTCTGGGTGCAAAAAAGATTGGGTTTACAGTTATTTTTTATCTCCATATACTATAAATTTAATGCGAAAGTGAAAAAATTGTGATGATTTGGTAATGAAATTTGATTTGTTCTTTCCAAGTTCTTCCATGGTCTTCTATGGTTTGCTTAATAGGATCAAACGTTAGTTTTTCTTGAAAGATATGTCCTGTGGTTTGTGTCTATCTAGGAAGAACTTTTGGTACAATTGTAGTATTGTAAGAAATATAGACCGTTACTTATTTGGAAAGGCATGGATTTTAGGGACGGCAGAATGATATCTCCAGAATGGTGTAATGTCCAAATTGTGATCATACTCTTGTATAGAGTCACTAATTTGTGCTCTAACTTCTTTGAAGGAATAAAGAGGAGGAACGGGTAAGAAAGAACCATGGTTGGTTAATTCTAGGAGCTACGTATGTTGGCATCCTTAACAAAGAACTAAATCGACTATATTTTTGAATTGTAAAATAGTCACAACTATTGCTATGTTGTCAAAAAAGTAATCTTGGATGTAGGCAATTCAAGCTGCTTCCACAACTGATAATTTTGCAATACCAGAACTGATCTTTTGATGTACATTTCTAATTGGAATGTAATCATAATTTCATAACATTGGCAAACCCTTTTTTCTTTTGTTTGTAGACTATTGATGTGACTTGCATGAAGGCCACTTTGTCCCAATGAACTGATTCTTTTCATGCACTATTTAGGTGCCTTCAAATGTTTTTAAGAGCATGATTGATATTATGGTCTTTGTTCAGTTTATTTACATAAGATCTTCATGGGATTCAGCCAGGCTAGATACTCCAATACTTATACAAGTTACATTAGTGGTTGATTAGCATGAAAATTTTGATTGAACTTTGTAATGTTTTTATATTTAGTCAGATATGATGGTTATTGAAGCTAGATCTGATCTGTTGTTGTTTTTTTTTTTTCTAGGTTGGGTCTTGTTGCCACTATCAAGGTACAGAATCTCCCTTGATTTTATTATGAAGTTCCTTTTTTATAATTTTATTTGTGAAAGCAGTGTATCTTACTGAATAAACTTATGATTTATGAGGAAAAATAACAATACTTTGAGTGTTTCTAAAAGTTCTGCTAAGCTTAGAATGGAACTTCATCTGTGGATGAGACGGATCAGGATTTTTATGTGCCTCAATCTTCTTTATAGATAATCTCTCAAGTGCCATTTGTGCTATGTTTACCCTTAGTTGATCAATTGTCCTTTACATGCTTAGAAAGGGGACAGGAATTTCAGGTTTTCATTACCATAGATAATTATATGGAAAGAAACATGAGGTCCTATTGACTTCTTAGATTCAAGTTACAAAATACTGAATATGCTTTATTAAAAATGATGGTTTTGTCATTCTTAAGTCCAAAGAGAGCTAAATCTCCAATAATCATTCATTTGGCACAAGAATCCGGCATTGAAATATGCATGACCTTATGAGAAGCTTGTGATTGAACTTTTACAGAACAGTCAATCTTATACACAAGAGGAGTGTGATTTGGACCATCCATGCTGACTTGCCCCACATGTTATTCCCTTATCTGAACATGAAATATTTGCTTGGATTCGCTCATTGTTCGATTAGGTTCTTGTGACAGAACACCAGTTGTTGGAGGCAATATTGCTGAAGACAGGCTGAATTAGTTTGTGATCTTAGGCGATTATTTTTAGGTTCATCTATTAATTTTTTTAGGACTGTCAACTCGACTTCCCTCTTTCTCTCATCACTCTCTCTAATTGCATCACTTATTGGATAAAATTATAAAAAGCATAGCTAATAACAGGCCACCTCAGACAGATTTTCATGCCAGTGATAATTGTAACATATTGTAATTTAGAGAAAACAAAGATTGTACCTTTTTGTCACGGACTTAGCTGGTTTTGCCTAAGTCGTGCGGCACCCTTGCGTGTCCGTCCGCAAAGGTCAGCCTCCCCGAAACCTCCCATTGGTCCCTTAGGACCTACAAAAGAGAAAACGGGTTAGAGAAAACGCCTCACTCGGGATCCACAAGCAAACATCTCCGAAAACACTTCATTGACAATGCAAATTACAAATAGACTTTACAAGCTCAGAATAGTTGCACAACAAAGGGGTAAAATGGTCCATTACAGACCGAATTCTCTCACTAGTGTCCACATGACACAATCTTTATTTACAAACCTAAAACGGCCATCAAGCCCACTTAAACGAGGCTGTTCTGCCTTCGAATCTCTCAAGTGCCATTTGTGCTATGTTTACTCTTAGTTGATCAATTGTCCTTTACATGCTTAGAAAGGGGACAGGAATTTCAGGTTTTCATTACCATAGATAATTATATGGAAAGAAACATGAGGGCCTATTGACTTCTTAGATTCAAGTTACAAAATGCTGAATATGCTTTATTAAAAATGATGGTTTTGTCATTCTTAAGTCCAAAGAGAGCTAAATCTCCAATAATCATTCATTTGGCACAAGAATCCGGCATTGAAATATGCATGACCTTATGAGAAACTTGTGATTGAACTTTTACAGAACAGTCAATCTTATACACAAGATGAGTGTGATTTGGACCATCCATGCTGACTTGCCCCACATGTTATTCCCTTATCTGAACATGAAATATTTGCTTGGATTCGCTCATTGTTCGATTAGGTTCTTGTGACAGAACACCAGTTGTTGGAGGCAATATTGCTGAAGACAGGCTGAATTAGTTTGTGATCTTAGGCGATTATTTTTAGGTTCATCTATTAATTTTTTTAGGACTGTCAACTCGACTTCCCTCTTTCTCTCATCACTCTCTGTAATCGCATCACTTATTGGATAAAATTATAAAAAGCATAGCTAATAACAGGCCACCTCAGACAGATTTTCATGCCAGTGATAATTGTAACATATTGTAATTTAGAGAAAACAAAGATTGTACCTTTTGGCATATTTTGTTATTCTGTTACAATTTAGGACACTTAAGAAAGTCAACCTTTTCCTTTTCAGTTAAAGCATATTTTAGATATTTAAATCCTGACTGGAAGTTGACTACTTTGATCTTTGCGTCCTATATTAACTAGTAAACAAAAACTGTCATATAGTAGTAAACAAGATCCAAAAACCCATGAATGTTCTTACTTTAGTTACATTTATTGTCATTGTATCATATTTGTTTGCTCATCCATAAGCTGGTATTAACTGCTTTGTTATTGTTATATCCTTTTGCTATAATATCACCCAGAACTTGGAAGGCCAATTGTGTTCCAATGTTTCTTCTCTTTATCCTGTGTCATATCCATAGTATATTTGCAGTTACAAACATTTGTGGTGCATGGTTTATAAGTTCCTAGTAAAAGTTATGTGCTTCCTGCATACAGTTAGTTAGTAACCTAATTCTGTCTTCGATATAGGATGGTTGTTGACACTTAGCTGAATAGGATCTCAGGTATAATTAAAATTCTGTAAATGGTTCTTATACTTTAATGATAGTTTTATCTGTCACTTATTAGGATCGAGCCAATGAGATATATAAGAAAGTTGAAGATCTGAAATCTGTTAGAGGGCGCAATCAAGATGCAATTTTAGCGGCTTGTCTATACATAGCTTGTCGGCAGGAGGACAAGCCTCGTACTGTAAAGGGTACATCATTTTTTGGTTTCTCTCCTATTATGGTTTTCGTCTTTAGTAGATATTGCTTAACTTATGTTTTTCCTTGATATAGAGATCTGTTCTGTTGCCAATGGAGCTACGAAAAAGGAAATAGGTCGGGCTAAAGAGTTCATTGTGAAACAGCTTGAAATTGAGATGGGGCAATCTATGGAGATGGGAACAATTCATGCAGGAGATTTTTTGGTTAGTTTTGGCATATTTGCTTCATCAATTGCAATTGCATTTGCCATATCAAATCGACATTCATTTTCTTTTGTTCCTTTTCAGTTCTTTATCTGAATTTTTGACTTTTTAACTTGGAGGTCTTAGTTTCTGAAACATATATGCTTATAATTTTTCATTGCTTTCTGCCCTGATGATCAGAGACGATTCTGTTCACATCTTGGCATGACAAACCAAGCAGTTAAAGCAGCTCAAGAAGCAGTTCAAAAGTCAGAAGAACTTGACATTAGGTATTACATTTGAAACGGGTTAATAGAGCCGATAGGCAACTGCATTTTAGCATTTTTGAGCTTTGCATTTGATTAGTATTTTAGCTTTGGGATTGATAGATCTTGGCATAATATATGGCATTATGAATTGTGATGATAGAACAAATACAAGACTGCCTTGTGTGTTTTTATCTTTTCATTTAAGCTTGTAGTTTAGCCTTGAGATTAAATTGATATAATATCTAGCAATGTTTCTCCCCCTATTCATTAGATATTTTTGACACGTTCAATCTCTATCAGATGGATTGCTTGTGTACTTTAAGAGTTCAAGATTTAGTATGGTTAATGCTACCAGCCACAATGGAGGCCTGGATCTATTAGCCTACTTAGTGTTTCACACCTACTATAGCTCTATACCCTGTTACGGAAACTCTCAATCCTCCTAATCTGTACCAAATTTGAAAAATTAGTTTACAGGTCCATCAGTATCCGCTAGTAACATAGATTTTTCGAGTGTCTATTCTTAGTCCATGCTTCTAAGCAATCACATTTCATTTCGCGAAGAACCAGTCAGTTATCAGATATTATTATCAACATTTTTCATATTGGAAAGCTCAAGTTTCAATTTGCAGGAGGAGCCCCATATCAATTGCAGCAGCTGTCATTTATATGATAACTCAGTTATCTGATGACAAGAAACCCGTCAAAGGTTCCACATTCTCTTGATCTTTTTGAGTTGCCATTTGGATTCTGTCTCTTGACATGAAAGTTTCCTGGCAGATATATCCCTGGCAACTGGAGTGGCAGAAGGCACCATCAAGAACTCCTACAAAGATCTTTATCCTTATGCTTCAAGGATCATTCCTACCTTCTTTTCCAAGGAGGAGGATCTTAAGAACCTTTGCAGCCCCTAACTTATTCTTAGATCCCTACCTTCTTTTCAGCTCATGACTAAACATCCAAAGGAGTAGAGAGAACTTTTAGACTGAACTGCTGAGAGGGATGCTGCATTAAGCTAAAGATCGCCTGATTTGTGATTAGCATTCAATGTTATTGCAAATTCGATCTGCTCGTGTTCATTTTTCTCTTCCGAGAGAGACCTCTGTTTTAATTTAGATGGAACATAATTAGAGTTTTAGTGAGTTCCTTAAGGAGTCATTAAGCAAAGGCTCTTGCTTCCGAATTCTTGTCCGTGCAATTTGCGACGGACGCTTATCAAGTACTGAATCGAATTATGTATGGGAACCAGTGTAATATAATTTGCCAGTTTCTCTTGCATATATATATATATATCTTTTTTATCTTTTTATTTTCTTTTTCTACTCTCTTTGTTGACCAGTCAATTAACACAAATTTTGACACAAAGGTACGAGGAATTAATCCAAAGATTGCAACCACTTTGATGTGTTGTGTGCTTTTCTTAGGGAATTATTAATCTCAGTGTTTTCTTATGCCTTTCTTTTCCTCTTATCATTCCTCTGAACTAAATGAATACAGTAGAGAAAGAAAACTAGAAACGTGATGCCATCCACGAAGAATGAAGGATTGGATTACCGATGCTGTCTTTGAGATGCAAGTCAGACCACAACACCAAGAACATGAACCGGTAAACTGTCCAAGAAGCGCACGCGTTGCAGGTCGCCATCATTCGAAGGCCCAGGGACACTCACTCCGAATCACCTTCTCTTCCTCTTCGGTGAAGTCGGAGACGACGCCGAAGTAGTGCCTGACTTCCTCCACGGACATTTTCTTGATGGCGTCGGCCACGGCCTGGCTGGTGAGGTCGAGCAGCCGCGGCACGTCGAGGAACGCGGCTGCGTAGGTGACGTCCAACAGCGTGTCCTTGTCGAGCTCCACCAACTCCTCGTCGAACTGCTCCAGCGCTTGCACGCCCCCCCTGCCGCCGCCGGCGTGCCGCTGGCAGTACTCCACCACCTTGCCGAGCACTGGGCTGGTGATGCTACTCGGGAGGGGGATCACTTGCGGGTTGTCGCTGCTGCCACCGACTTCCGAGAGCAGGTTCTTGAGTGTCCCGGATCGGTTGGCGGTGGCCATGTCCACGGTAAACTCCTGGCCGTCGTGGGTCTTGAGAACCACCTTCTCCTCGCCACCATCGGGTTCCTTGGTTCCCTCCGACATGATCGATCAAGGTTCCTCGAGACCTGAAGGGATCAAGAAACCTAAATCTCTTAGCAATCCTTCACGGCAAGGAGAAGGATTTCACCTCGCACCACCTCACCTTCGTAAGATAGATTTCAGATCAAGATCTATCCAGGATAACGGAATCTAACAAATGCAGGAGCTACAAAGGGATATGCACGCTAAGGTTTGAAGCATGGTGCAAGAACAACCAAGAAAACTGCATCGTCTTCTTCTTCTTCTTCTTCTTCTTAAGCAAGAGATCAGAGAACAAAGCTTGCCAACACAGGAACAGAAGAAAAATAAAGCAGAACACGAGAACTCGCATGGCGTTCAATTGAGGTTCCACAGATGCCTTCTCCAAGACCCCAAAGATCGATCAAACACGAACGAAGCACAAAGAACAAATCGAAGAGAAGAGGGATTTGTTTACCTCGCTGCGCCAGAAGAGAGGGAGGGAGAGGGAAGAGCAGAGATGATGTCAATAATTATGCTATGTAAACACCACATATTTATACTTGTATATGCAGTTGTATGGATTGTGTTCTTTTTATTTATTTTGGTAAATTGCATGAACAGTTTTTTTCCCTACTTTATTCAACATAACATTTATAGCTTTTAACAATGATTAAATAAGTCGTAGAGACTAATACTGACTTTTGTCTGATCACTTGTGTAATGTGGTACTTGATCTGTATGTAGCATTTCATAACTATTTGAAAGCTCACATGTAGCATTTCATAGATCGCATAGTGTTTCAAACACAGACAATGCACTTAACTCACAAAGCCATGAAGTGTATAGGAAACAGATTGAAAGCTCACATGTAGCATTTCATAGATCGCACAGTGTTTCAAACACAGACAATGCACTTAACTCACAAAGCCTTTCACAGTATGAAATCAAGAAGAAAGGGTTGAACAGAATGCATGATGAAATAGCAACTCAAATTTATAACTATTTTATATGCAGCTGCATCACATAGCTTATGCAAATGCCACAATCCTGAATAATAAATAATATGAAAGTTTGTACAATAATAGGAATTGAATTGTGATTCAGTGATGCACATCACAATCAATGGTTCCATACACATCACAGATGACTGTCATTTTGATATCGTAAACAGGATGAAAGAAAGCATGCTTTTAGCACAAGGCATTCGCCCTGTCCCTGTGCGGTATCAGGAATCAAACTCCATATTTCCAATAAACAGGTCGCATAAAAGGCTATGCGAATCAATTTTCTCGAGTACTGTTCTTGATCCACTCTAAGTACTTGAGATTGCCACCATTGATAGGCAAAGCTATGACTTCAGGAACACTGGAAGAAAAACTAATTGTCAGTTTTACCAATAATATAGATAGCCAAATCATCAAACATAACCTGAATAATGGCAAATTAAAGGCTCATTAATGATCAGTGTTCAGGCTGGCTGGGGCTTACTCGTACTCATGGTTGGACTGGACATGTTCTGTCAAAGCACTAAGAAGGGATTCCCTGGTTTTTATAATGAGTAATTCCTCAGAGTCTGTTTGTACCTGGAGATATGGAAGAAATAGATTATTTTAGTCAGCCACAGATGGTGTGTTTAGACATTTATGCATACCTGAAGTATAGCTAACATATATATTGCTAGTCCACTGTGAAAGTGTAAATGAATTTGATAGGGTTACAAGTATACTATCTGGATCCGTTTGTCGATAACTATATTTTGTGAATTACCCATTACTTCTTATTGGTATAAACCAATCCCTGTAAGGAGAAATGCTTTGCACTTAAACTTTGTAAATCACTCACCCCTATGATGAGGTCAAATTACCTTTACAACTCTCGCCCATCACCTTTGACATAATCAAGTTACCTTCAGAAAACCATCCTCCCAATCATGGCTAGAATAATATATGACTTCCCTAATTTTTCTGTTAACCATTTGGGAGTTTGGTAAAGTGGGTATATGAAGCACTCACCCTCATCTCAGGTTATACAAAGTTTCCTCTAAAAAAATGTCATATGCTCCTAATTCTTGCTGCATCTTGCCTGTGAACTAATGAAATAGCAAGGAGGTATTTGCTAATGAGGCAGGCAAAGCTGTGGAAAGAATTGTATTGTGTGTTGCCAAGCAACACACTAAGTCGTGCATAACATGCAGAATGTCTAGTTTATGACACTTCCACCGACATGAAGGTGTGGATTTCATGAGATATTTCCACAGTTTGTAGTTGAGCAGAATAGTAACTATACCTTGCCATCCCACCAGTAAACTGATTTGATGCCTGCAAACACATGGCACTAGCATATTTAGAGAAACATTCAGAAGAATTGATGTCAATGGTTGTATAATAAGCAGTATTTTTCTTAGGTCATCAAGTCAATGTCTATTGTTGAAATATTTAATGACATTTAAAGAGGTTACAATATTTAGTGACATTCAATGGAACCATCAACATATGTTGCTTAAACAACATAAACCTAAACTTTACCATGTGAGAGAGAATATAAAGTTTAAATAGCGAAGTTACTAAATCTAACTAATTCCTTCCTTTTTCTAGTTTAGAGCCTTTCACTCTTTTGGTTGGAAGATGATGCATTTGCAGTTGCTTCACTTTGAAGGTTTCTTGTTCTCTTTTTCATAAATGGATCAAATATTTCAGCAGTCTGAAAGTGTAACAACATGTAAGCTTCCTTCCAACTTGATTCCTCAAGTCCAATTGTTTTATTGAGCAATCTATCTTACCATCAATGCTTTTGGTATCTATCATATTCGAACAGTTCACATCGACAATAAGATACCTCAAGGAATGAATTCATCCAATTCAAAAAAGACCCTTTTTATCAACAACTCTACTCATTTGTGCACATAAATAACGTAGATATATGTTATATCAATATACCTAAAATACTTGCCATGCCCATAAGTAAGAAAAATGGATAAGATTTTTGCAATTTGCCATATATAAGGTGATGATTTTGCACATGCCTGGCACTTGATTAACACATGCAGCAAGTTTTCCCTGGATAATGCTTTCAGCGAGCTTCTTGCCTGCATTTGGACAGGCAACACTGATGTAATTATTGAGTAAAACATCAAGAGTGGCAACCAACTTTTGCGCCAAAAGAAATGAATCATATTTTCTTGCTTAATCTGATTCTGTGAGCTATCATGTGGAGCTTATAACAAAAATCAAAAGTTTGACAATGAAGTACAACGGCATGATGATAAAAGTAGTGAGCTCATCCGTTGATATTTGCAAATTTAAACAGAAAAACAACAGTGGCTATTTGTGCGAGCCCAAAACACTTTTCATTGATAATCATTGATTGTCCAGTCAAGGATGCTTTTAAAAATGCTAAAAAAATTACAATAAATATACCTGCTTCTTTACTTGGAACAGTAACATAAACAACTATGGACGGAACAGTGGTTGAAGTTGCATCCATCCCAGTAGAGCGAAGACTACTGGCAGATCGATTATCAACAGACTTTACCCTGCACAAATGGAAAATTTAATTCATGAGCGGCAAGGAAAAGAGGCACGACATGAGAAGGTAGTGTTTGGTGTAAATAGATCTGGCAGAGAGCTATTCTCAGAGTACAAGAACAGTGAAGATAAAAAACAAAGAAGGTGCCATCAACAGATAAGAAAAGGACAGTCATACACTTCCAGATTTTTACAAACTATATGACAGTTGATGGAATCAGAATTCAAATCAGAAAAATGCTTCCCCAAAGCAAAAAGTAAATGCATACACTATATAATATCTACAATATGCGAACTAGGCATACCCATCGGAGCCATGACTTGTGTTGGAAAAGTTGGACACTATGGTTATTGTCAAGCGTGCATGCGTTTGCATGATATGGCACTCATTGGCATGTATAATATGCATGATACAAACAAATGCACCTCAGTGGCAAATTAATATTTCGTTGACACACAACAAACACTTGGATTTTGGGATGTCATAGTAAGTTTTGTTACTAGGATCAACAAATGGAAATGATAGCCTTAAACCTATAAAATTATTGCAAACAAAGAAGTTACAGCTAGAACAAGAAAGTGGCAACAGTAGTAGATGCCTATACAACTCTTCTTAAATGATAGTTAATTATGCATTCTAGATTTCGGAAATTACAATCATGATTCATGTGCACCAGAGGATCGAATCAATAGCTAAGATAATAACCATCATGAATCTCTAAGGTGCACCATGAATCAGGACCAACCCCAGTGTAACATGAAGGTCAAGCTTCAGGGATTCAAAGGCATCATTATTAGAAAACTTATTTCTTCTTTGAAGCAATTAATCTTTTTATTTCTTTTTGTTTTCAGAAGATAAAAAGCTTTTGATCCGTTCAATCGTTCTCTATACACCATCCACATTTCGCTTATAGATTATCACCATTTGGGTACAAAAGCTTTTTTTTCTGGAAATTTATGCCATGCAAATTGGGCGATTCATTATCCACACCAGAGAGTAAGGGCAGGGAAGATTGGAGGATTTACCCCAGGAAAGGAATGCGGCGGTAGGACTGAGCGCACCCCATGTTGAAGGCGAGCGCGGAAAAAGCGCAGAGGCTCAGAACCCACAGGCACCCGACGAGCGGAGCGCGGAGGCGGTGCTGAGACGCGCCCGACGAAGGGCGGGGTGAAGGAGGGGTGGATGGGATGGAGACGGCCGGAGAAAGGCTTCGAAGTGGCATCGTTCCCCTTCTCCCAATACATGTTATAGAGCACCGTGGATGACGAGTGACCAAGCAAGTCATGTGTAAGAAGAGCCAGAGAGGGAGGGATGCTTATTCCTTGCTTTACCTTCGTGAGTCAGAATATTATAATTATCAGGGCTTTTATGCATATTAATTCTTGAAGCACGAATCAGGTATATTTTATATATTAACCCCTCAAATATTCATATTTATCAACTCAAAAACACTTGGCAGAACCGTTCATCCACCTTCATCTAGCATCTCAGCCGTCCTTTCTTCACCGAGTCAATTCAAGCGGCGTCCACTCGATTGACGGTCGAGATCTTAATGGGAGCTCCATCGATCGCTCTCTTTACCTCTGCTTCCCCAACCGAGATTGAGATTCTGGTACTCTCCTCAACCCTCGCTACGCTTTCCTCGTCAAAGATGAGACCTGGAGTTCCCCGACGACAGCGTCGCCAATCTTGTCGAGAGCCGGCGGATTGATTCGCGTCGGGTACCTTGTCTCTCCTTTCTCCCAACCGTGCTTCATTCCCGTATTTATACCTGACTTGAATGGTTCTCCGCCTTTCTGGTCTCTTCTATATGCGAAACGCGGCTTCGTGAATTTGACTGGAATACGTGTGTTTCCGTCCCAGTTCTTTGATTCTTTGATGGAAAGTTCAGTTCTTAAACTCGGGGTTTTGGCTACCTGTCGCCATTGTTTTATTTCACGTGGCAAGCGATAAACATTCTTCGTCTTCTGATGGCGTATTTACTTATGGACTCTGATATCGTTCAGTAAATTTGTAATGGTTTAGTATGTATATCGAGAATCTTTGCTCTAAACTTTCCAAACTTTTTCCGTTATTATTGTCCAAGAAATTGTATTACTCAAAACCATGAACATAACATGGCTTCCTATCCCTAATAGCCGTGGATTGGTTGTCGGAATTTTCGATGACTGTAGAGTATCTACTTGTTTGATCAAATCCTGCAATTGAAACGTATAGCATGATACTAGTACTTATCATTTCACTTTTGTTTTTTGTGACTTTATTTGATGATACTATGCAGTGTAGGTGGGTATATCACGGAATTCGATAGGTTACTGAAACCAATATTGGTTCGATATTTATATCCTTTGTTATAGTAACGTAAAACACAATACTAGTCCATGTAAGTAGAACATTTTGTTTTTTATTGCTTCATTTAATGATACCAGGTGGTATGGGTAGGTATATCACCCAATCCAATAGGTTACTGAAACCGCTATTGACTGATATATATATTTGATTGTGATAAAATAAAATGATCACTTTATTGCTTCCCTTGTGCATTAAAGATTGTGATTTTCTCTTATGTTCGAGGTTCCTATTTAATATTATTCTTTCAACCAAGTGACCTCTATGATGGTTATTATAGTGATGAATGTAATTTTTTTGTAATAAGCTATAATTTAAGTCTTGGTCCAGATTTTGTCCTAACATAAATGCATGATTCAGAATGTACATAGCCGTCTACCAATGCCCTTGGTCATAAATTCTTAGATTGCTATATGATTTGAATCTTGTTGATGTGTTAATAGAGGTTGTAGTTGTTTCTTACCTATCTTCATTGCTATTTTTTTCTTCCACTTCCACCTTTCTTAGTCATCATCTTTACATTGTTTGCTCATGTTTCATGCTTTATTCAAGGTTATATGCTGCACTTGAAGCGATTTACCTATGTACTTATAGATATGTAGATATAGTGCAAAAAATCTCTAGCTGTACAGAACTAACTAAATTATTGTCTTAGCATGTGTTTCCGATTGGTCTTTTCATAGTCATGTATGATACATTTTATCAGATTTTCTACATTTTAGCCAATAATGTGTATTTTCAACTATAATGGTTCGGCAACTGGATTTTTGTTCTTGGGTATGAACAAGATGAATATCAAAGTTCTTGCTACTGTATTTAGTTACGAATGTGGTTTACAGTTTTTCTGACTTGTTGACAATATTAAGTGTTACACTCAAGATGAACAAAAGAAACATGAGAACATTCAGATCCATAGACTTGAGCTGTTCTAATCGGTCTTACATGTTAACATCCTTTAGTACATTAATGGCACTCTCTTTTCTGATAAGGCATGCTTGACTTGTAAATTTTTATCCTCTTTGTTATATTCTTATCATATACTATCTGTTTTCCATTAGAGGAATCTTTGTTTGATATTATTGGTTCTTCTTTATGTCATTGGAAATTTTTACTGACACTTTAAAGCGATGAGTAATGTCCCAAATTGTCTAGCATCAAATCCAAGATGCAATAGGTCTAGTGAATGCTCTGTGTTAACATAAAAGGATTCCTTTGTTGTTTGCTTTACTTTGAACCAAATGTACCTGAACAAAGTTTGATAGATAGCCAAAGACATTGTCTTGCATCCCATTACTTTTTTCCTTTATAAATTCCATAAACTACTCTTGTATATGCGCCAGTTGTAGCTACGGTTTCAAATATTGGTTGGATTAGTATGTACCAATTAGTCTTTATCAGTCTAACCGATGATCAGTATAGAATCATATAGCATGGTACAATGTTTTTAATTCATGGTTAGTACTCATTTATTTTTATTACTGGTACATATTAGATTTTGTGCAGCTACTGCAGTATGCCAATATTTTTCTGGTCCAACAATGTGTTGAAATTGTTGTGGACTGAGATTTTAAACTTAAGCTTGGTAGTAGCCGTTTTGACTGTGCATGATTGTACGAAAACTGGATGTGCCTCTTCTAGACACATACTGTTTATTTCTTTTTTCTTTAATTTTTTATGGCTGCGACAAACAGTTTCTGAAAGCAGACTTCCTCTGTAATAACTATTGTGATACAAATTATCTACATGGAACTGATCTGAGGATTTAGAATTAGTATTGTATTCTACTTATCATAAGCTACTGAAAACCAATTAATTCGTTGAATAGTCAGTTATTTTTTCTATCATCTTGAGCTAAAGCACGGTTTGCATAGTTTATTCTCTATTTGCAATGTTAGGATGGCCTCTGGTCTATTAATTGTTGATAACCAACTTCTATCGTCCTTTCTTTTCTTTTGTTAGCATAGTATGTATGCCTCTCGTCTGATTTCTCCCCATTGTTATGGTTACCTATGTGCATGATTTCCGACCATATCATGTTGGTTTACAGGTCTTTCGAATTTCTGGAGTGTATCAGGATGCATGAGTTTGCAGAAGGAACTTTACATCCTTTCGAGTATGCCCAGAGCTGACCTGTTTTGATGAATGGTTTGTTCAGATGCATCGACCACCTCTCGTTCATGCATATTTGACAGTATTGTTTAATCTATAAAAAACATTTCTGTACTCAGTATTATCAATTGCATGCTCGGTAAAATAGGATCAGTACTAAAAATTTAATTCACAATAAATGCTGAACATTAACTCTCATTTTCAGCTTGAGGAGACACTGGTTTAATTGGCATAAGATGGTCATGTGAATGGGTGATGACATACGATTGGTGACCAACAATTTCCTAACTTTTTGCATGCTTGATATCTACTTTGGCATATCACTTGGCCATGACATTTAGGGAGGGAATCATAATCACAGTGGTGCCCATGTTTTTTTTCCTTTTTTTCTTTGCTTAAGAAAGGCAACTCCTTTTCTGTTCAGGTTTGGGCTTGAACAACAAAAAGTTTGATGCTGATAACTTGCAGCTCAAGCGCTGGAGCAAGGCACTGGGTAGTCTACATCTGAGATCACGGATGGCTCCACCACCAATGAGGAGTTTCGGTGTTGGTTTGATTAAGTGCTGATCCTCCCATATCTGATTATATCAATGGAATAACCAAAATCTTAGATATTGTTCTTATTGGCTTCTAAGGTGTTGTTTATTCTTGATAACATATACATGCAATCATCTCCTGGTACTAGTTGGGGATTTTGAACAAATGGGTTGTTTTTTTGCCCTTTTTGAGCTCCAAGATGATCACATGGGTGGAGAGTGATTGTTGCCAAGAGCTGAGTACGACGTCTTGCTGGTTGCATATCTGTATGCACAAGGCGGCAGCAGTAAGGAGCTCTCTTTATATTCTTCTTTTTGGAAATAGGAGATCTCTTTGTACATTAAACAGCCCCTGCGTTTGTTTGTTCCCCACTCCAAGCCCTTCTTTCCAGCCACGTGAATCCTCCTGTTCTCATGGCTAATACCTTCGACGGCTCTGGGCCGCTTCGTCCACGGTTTTTCTCCCTCGTCCTCTTTTGTGTGAAATCCACTGTATTTCTATGCTTGTTTCTTTTACTCCAAAGAGTGCCTGAACTTTTTTTTGGTGGTTCGCATTGCAGAGATGGCTTCAGTTTGACCCAGCCATGGCCTCGGATGAAATCCAACTGCAGATCGATCTGGTCCACGCAGACTTAGATGAACACATCACGGGCCTCTGTGGAGATGCAGTTAAAAAGCTGTGAGTTCTTTTGTCCTCCTCCTTGGGTTTCGTCAATTCTTTCATTTTAACCTTAAGCTAGTGAATTTATTTCATACTTTAGTTCTTGTATTTACTATTTTAGCATAAATTTATATAAAACATCATCAAAATTGATATCATAAAAAATTATGAAAAATATATAAACTAAAAAGAAACGTTTATAAACATTTTATAAAGGAGCTCATGAGATTCGGAGTCAAAAGAATCTCAGTTACAGTGTTCAAAACTTCTTAGTGCATCATAAATAAATCTGCAAAAGTATATCTATCAGCTATCAATTGCAACTCTGATCTGGTCTCAAGAATGTCCCTTCCTAAAGGAACTTTTCCCCCAATGGAATCACAGGCCTGGAGGAGAGAGAGGACACTACTGAGCTGTGAATCACAGTTTCAAGTGAAAGAAAAGTGGGAAGTAGGAGAAAGACATGTTTGCTTCATGTGCCAAGTCAGATCCCCCACCCACCACTTGATGTCGGAGGGGTCAGCTTGTCCAAAGACAACCCAACCCACCCCAATCCTGCCCGCATAAAAACACAAGTCTTTAAAGTGAGTCAGAGATGGCTGGCCATGTGTGGCCCTCCTTGGTTGCTTGGTGCAACTTTGCTGTTGCGGTTGGCCAAGGATGATACCTGCCTTAACCTTGAGTTGAACTTTACTCGCTCATGCTCATGACAAAATTCTTAGGTGACCAAAGTGGAACAAAGGGAGTCGTCTTCTCTGACTGTTTGGACTTTTGGGAACAGGTGTAGGCCTGCACCTTTGTCTATCTGATACTCTTGCAGTATCTGGTTTCTTTTCTACTCTTTAGGTCTTGTTCTTCCTAAAGGAATCTTTTCTGATGTGAGAACAGATTTAGTTGATAGAGTACATTTAAGTTTATGTTATACCAACATGGAACTCGTTGCTCTTTGTTCAGTATCTCTTCTTCCCTTTCCAGGATCATCAATCGGGAGTTTGTTATGGAATTAATATGCTCGAGTTAACCGATGACATTATTTCTAATTAATATGCTCTAAAAACTTCAGTTTTGGTATACTTAGTTTGATCTCAGACTTGTAGATAAGATAGTTAGAATGTTCATTGAGGAGCTGTAAGACAATAACAATGCATGACCACCATTAATAGAAGGAAAACAACTCAAGGGCAATAACAAATTAAAAATAAATGTTTCTGTTACATCAGAGATATATCAGGCAACCGCTTTGATTGTTCCATTTGAGCTGATGTGATTAAACAAAAGCTAAATTGCATCTATCATAAGAACAATATAGGGAAAAAACAAGTTTATTACGATCTTGAGTGCATTTATTTGGAGATCAAAATGCTATTATTTTTGTAGTAGTGCAGAATAAGATCAGCATTCAACTTTAACTTGATTAAGTTCCCCAATTAGTGACCAGTGCATGACTGTAATATATGTATCACCAATGAACTCTCAGAGGTAGTAGTACTTCCACACATGAATGCTCAGCTGAATTGTTGCTGAGAGATGAGAGACATATATATCTTGTTATTGTAATAGTAGATAAAAAAAAACCCATGCTTGATCAGCTTGGATATTCTAATGCATAAACTCAAGGACACTTGAAATAAAATGAAAGCTAGAGTTTTTTTTTTTTTTTCTCTCCTCAGAGAAGGAAAAGAAAAAGTCCAGAGGAGTGAAAACATGAAGACAAGAAAGGAATCAATTCCCACTTGGCTTATTTTATTCAGTGATAAGTGTTGAATAGACATGTTGACAAAGTGGCCAATGGTTTTGAGATGTCTGCCAGCAATTCTGAAGAGATAAGAAAATGATAGGTTTGGTTATAATATACAAACCTATTTAAGGCCCTTCAAACAAAAACCACTCAATAGCATCTCTTTCTGCATCCAATACAAATAACATCATTTCATGTACTTATTTCAAAAGAAACCATGTGTAATTGGGTCACCATCACATTTTAGTATTACTTCATGTCTCCTCTCCTCCCTCTTTAACCAGGGTCACCCTCTCAACCCCACCACCCCCACCCCAACCCCAACCCAACTCCCAACCCAACCAATGTCTTGCTGTCTTTTATTTATGGACTCCACAAAAGTGCTAGATTTCCACAGCTCTCTCTCTCTCTCTCCTCTCTCTCTCTTTCCAGATTTTATTGGGTTAAGAGCAAGCTTGCAGATCCATACGGAGGAAAAAGGTTCAAAGGAAGAGCTTTGCATCTGGTGATGGGCTCAGAAGAAGAAGAGAGGAGGGTGAGGTACAAATACAAAGAAGAGGTACACTGGAACACAAGTAGCTCCCTTTCAGCCAAGCCTTCCTCTTACCTCTCTGTCTCCTCTTCCCCGCCTCTTCTAAACCTTCTCTGCTTCCCACACCTTAAAACCATATAAAATCTCCTTCCACTTCGCTTCTGTTTCATATCCTGCTCGGTATAGCCCACCAACAAGCAGAAAGTAAGGCAAGCACCATACCAAGATGAAGAGGCTCAACAGCTCACACTCCTTTAATGGTCTACAAGGAAAACCTGGCCTTGTCCCCGTCTCCTTATCAGGTTACTCTCTCTCTCTCTCTCGTAGACTACCTTGTCTTTTCTTTGTTGCTTCAAAAGTGATCTTTTCTACTTGTTTTCAGTCGAAGAGAAAGGTAAGTACGAGGCTGTTCTTGATGGAACGGAGGAGTTGGACGGCTGCGAGGAGGAGGAGCTCTGCGGCACTGGCCTGTCGGGCCTGGGAGAGAAGAAACGCCGGCTCAGCGTGGAGCAAGTCAAGGCTCTGGAGAAGAACTTCGAGGTGGAGAACAAGCTCGACCCGGAGAGGAAGGTAAGGCTGGCACAAGATCTAGGTCTGCAGCCGCGGCAGGTCGCGGTCTGGTTCCAGAACCGCCGCGCTCGCTGGAAGACGAAGCAGCTTGAGCGCGACTACGGCGCCCTCAAGGCCCGGCACGACGCCCTCAAGCTCGACTGCGATGCGCTCAGCCGCGATAACGAGGCTCTCCTAGCCGAGGTGAGCACACACAACTCAAGATCCTGTCTCATGCGTACTACTTGGAAGTACACATCATTAAGCTACATATACACACACTTGTATTCATATTACTGGCGACTAATTCAGATAACAGAGCTGAAGGCGAAGCTCGCAGACTCTGGGATGGATGCAATGGAGTCCGAGACCAAAACGGTGGAGGAGGAGAGACCTCCTTTGATCCACAAGGACGGCGCCTCGGATAGCGATTCCAGTGTGGTGTTCAATGATGAAACAAGCCCTCATGCTGGGACTGTCTTGCACCAGCGCTTTCTTATGGGATTCAGGTCTCAGTGTCCTGTTTTGCCCTTTGAGGACAAGGCACAAGCTGAGAAGGGCTACCTGGATGAAGAGCTGTTGGCTGGGGAAGAGCTTTGCAGCAGCTTGTTCTCGGAGCAGCAAGCACCAAACTTCTCCTGGTACTGCTCTGATGAATGGGACTAATTAGCTAGATAATTACAAGTGCTGTTGCTAAATGGAGGTGGGTTTGGATTCTCTCCTGTTAATAATGGTGGTATCCTGTGATGTATGACTCAGCACAAAGGGGCATAGGTTTCCTGGCTGGAGAAGGAGAGGGGGAAAGTGAGACCAAGGAGAGGGGCCTCTTGTTTATGTAGAATTCTATTGGAAAGAGCACTTCAATTAGAGAATGAAACGATAAATAAAAAGAATCAAGTAGTGAATCCATGGAGATCAAGAGTTCATGGGGTTTTTGTTGGTAGTAGGTAGGGTGGATGTTCTTCACATTGCTTTGTGGTGGTGGTGATTAAACTGTCTTTATGTAAGATCATGCATGACAAATGCTGTGTAGCCTTCTCGAGCTTATCATCCCTCTGTGACCGACAAATTTACAGCAATGTTTCCCATGAGAGTAAGAGCAAATGGGGAAAACAAAGAAGCGACAATTGGAGAACACCATAAAGAGATGATGCTGGTGGGAACAATGAAGAAAAATAAGAAATTGCAAGACTTGTAGGTTTTATATCGTAAGCTTTATATTAAAATATGTTTTCCTACGTTTAATAAAAGTGGTGAGTTCATTGCATCTGATAAAAACTGGGACAGGTTCGGAACTGCACAAAAGCTGGATTTATTGTATGTCACATGGTGGGCATTGATAACGATGCAAGAATTGGAGGAGTAAAAGGAGAAATAATATATATACAAATGCAGGTTTTGTATCAATCAGGTCTGTAAGATCAAAGCATTTCGAGTGCCTGAAGCATTCATCATCTTCCCTACAAGTAAATTGTGAGAGTGGATTGGGAAACGTGTTCTTCTACAGTGGACTTTTTAGCCGTCCTGCTTTGAAAGAAGCACCCCCATGATTGGATTCCTGTTTTCTGTGCATGGTGCAAACCACAAGACATTTCCTGATTTCTATCACTTAATTCCTCAACTACAAGATTGAAAAGGACAAAAAAATCACGTACAATAATCAATTAGAGGTCCTCGATTTACTTAAAAGCTGGAGAAAAAGTTATGGTGCTTTTAGTAAACAAAACCTTATCTTCTTTTGTCCCCCTTTTTTTTATGTACTTTTTTCCCCCTTAATTTTCACCCCTTCCGATTGCTTTTTCTCAGTAAAAGAAGTACAGTTTTGGATTCTGTGAATCGGCCCTTTTGATGTCCCCCCCATAGAGAGAGAGAGAGAGAGAGAGAGAGAGACTAAGCTATCACATCGTCAAAATGATTATTCTTTTCCTTTTTTTTTTTTTTTGGTGAAGATGTGAGGAAATCATCGACATGTCTTTCTTGTTTTGGGGAAACTTTGAAGAGTTTAGGAGAGAGCATGATAATAAGACTCTACATCTTATCTTGGTTGGAAGAAGGAAACAGAAGAATCATGGAATTGAGAGAGAGAGAGAGAGGATTGTTTGAGTGTGACAGGAGGTGGCACACATCTGCACTGAGATAAACCCTGCCCTGAGTTGAGGTTGATGCAGTACATGCATATGGTTATGAGCAACACTAGTTAAGTAGGTGTGACCATAATTCATCTTTAGGTGTTGCTTGGATGTTCATTCTTATCTCCTACCGTATTTGGCTTAAGTCAATCGTATGCACCCAACAAAGTGATTTGATTGAGGTGTTGTCTAAATCAAGCATTTTAACTATAAAATGTTTGATTGGAGAAGCAACAAAAGGAAGGATTGTTGAAGAACAAGTTGAGAGTGCCACAAAGATGATACCATCCTTCCATTCTTGGAATGCTTTCATTCTTTATTATGTCCAAGAGGGATTTAGAAGAGGAAATATTCCTCTTAGAGAGAGAAGATGGTCGGAAATGTGTCAAGCTCAACCCCCCCCCACCACCCTTCAATCTACTAATGCTAGCCCATGGTTTGGTGCATTTCCCATTTTCCCTAGTAGTAGACCCCAAGCATTGAAAAAGCCAAATCATGATGATTCTGAAAGCTATTATTTTACATGTGAAAATAATAATAAAGAACAAAGGCACAATCCACATGCAGTTGTTTTTTTCTTCCTTTCTTGACAACAATCCTCGAATTCTGAGGCTACAAAAAGTGGTTTGGCCTCAGTTTGAGTCCAAACATTGTATTTACTTCATTTCACTGGTTGGTCAAGAGAATTTGTAAGAGATATGAATGGAGTATGAGTTTTTGTATCTTATTGACTTTGATCCAATCAAATCGGTTTGATTAGATCAAGTATGATCCATTTTATTAGTTGAAATCATAGCATAATTCTCCCATGTATTTGCCTAAAAACTTTGAATTGTTCAAGCTTAATTTATAAAAATAATAAACTGGTCATTTTTTTTTAATCAAACCCAACCCAAAACGAAGCAAATAATATATCTCGTGTCATTCATTTTTAGTTGGATTTTGGTGTGAAACTGTGTTACTATCATCAAGTTGAATTCATGCATGAACATGACACAAAACATTAAACTAATTCCTTTTTCTTGTGTTGGTAGGTATACTATGAGGCAATTTGTAGATGATAACTTGACATTCTTATCTAAATCAAGTGTTGTTGAGGCATTCATTTTGTTTCTAGGATGAAGCATCTGTTCATATAAAAGATCAGTGGGCTTCATATGGTCCTATCATTGGAGAATATAATTATGCTTTGTCAAAATGATCACCATTCGATTGAATCATTTTCTAGCTTTTTTCCCAATTTGTACTCAGAAAAAATTGAATTCATATAGTTGATGTCAAATAGGAAACACTGCAATGTGTGCAATCAATGGGCGTACTCCCATGGCCAAGTCATGTTCCAGGAAGGAGGAAGAAGACCAAGCAGCAGCAGAAGCAACGTGGAAAACAAGCACAAAGAAGAATCCTATAACCTCTCTCTCTCTCTCTCTCTCTCTCGATCCATAGATGTCAAGCAGCTAGCAGATGGAAAGGTCAGCCATGGAGGGCAGGTGCAGTAGGCACCCAGCTAGCGAACAGGCCGCAGGAGTCTGCCCCTTCTGCCTGACCGAGAGGCTGGCTCATCTCTCTGCAGCTTCTTCTGCAACAGACACTGTTGCTTCTTCCAACGCCTCTTCGCCAGGGAAGTCTCCTGCCTCCAACTTCTCTTCTGCTATCGCTTCTCCTCCCCGCCAAGAACTCAGGCCACCACTGCCGAGGCACAGCCCCTTGATGGCTTCGATGCAGAAAGAGGAGAGCCACAAGGAGAAGAACCGGAAGAAGGCAACGAGAAAGAAGTGGAGCTTTTGGTCCAAGATGATGACTGGATCATCAGAGAGGAGAGGAGAGGTGGAGGGAGATCAGCTCCACTCTTAGACTGATGCCAACTGGTTTGCAGGAAACTTCTGCACATTATGTACATAAACTGATCTCCCTCTGTTCATCAAAATCCATGAGATTGTGTTGAGAGAGAGAGAGAGAGAGAGAAGCTTGTGTTCTGATACATATAACAAACAATTCTCTAGAATCAATAAAACTGGAAAGTTCAGCTCAAGATCATGGATTTGGTTTGTGTCAAGAGACATTCTTCACAGGACATGCAGCTGAACAACGAGAAGATTAATGATGATCACAAAAATTTCTAACCAGACATTTGTAGTTAAATCATAGATATATGTTGAGGTGATCGTCAGAAGAAAATTCAAGAATATAGACAACAAACAAGTAAGAAATAAGGCATGACAAAATCTGAAAGATTAAAAGTACAAAGAGCATAAATTAGATCCACTAACTGAGAGGTTTGATCAAACTTTAGTTGCACACCTAATTTTAGCTGAATCAAAGACAGACAAACCCATGTAGCTGAGCACTAATCATATATTTTCTGAAAACTTTCATTTAAATAGGCTCATAAGGTTGAAATGGGACTCCAATTCTTGTAAATCCAAACCTCAAATCTGGCCCATTTGACAACATGGTGAAGACCCAAACCATTCCTTGTTACAACCAAATGTAATAAGTGGTGAAGACGAGATTCGATACGACGAATATGGATCAACGTTGGTCTTAAACTCAGATGAAAAAAGGAAAGAAGATTATGTTAGGTCATTGACTATATCAGATTCTATGAATATGAATCTTAACTAATCTCAATGATAATAAAAGATTTATATAGTCGATCTCAAATAATTAAGATTTATAATATTATTATTATTGTTTGTAGTGAAGATAAAGTTTGATTATAACATTATACTATACACAATCAAAGTTCTTACCAATTAGATTAGCTATCATCTTCAAAAACATATATGATATCGTTTTCGATTTTGATAAACAGATATAGTATATCATCATCAAACTAATATTTTAGGTATTAGGGATTAGTAAGATAAAGTGAAATCTCAGCCTTTGATAAATGAGTGTCTTAGTTATCATAGCAAACAATTTGATCTACATGGGTCCATTAATATTTTTTTTTTGTAAAAATGCTCATGTAATGATTTATATACAATTCAATAAATATCTTTTTCTCTTTTCTCAGCACCTAACCCACTATAAAATCCATTAAAAAAAAACCTTATTAAGTTAGATGATTTGGATTAACACAAATCCTCAAACAACTATATATTTCTTTATTGAAGAATATTTTTCCATAAAAGTAAAGAAAAAAATATAATTCCATAAATGACAGCAAAAAGAAAGCAATAAGCTTCTGCTTTAGTTTTTCTTTTTTTCCAAGATGATGAAAGTAATAAATAAATCAAAAGAAAAAAAATAACAGAAAGCAGTGAACCAAAGAGCTTTCTTCTTTTTCTTTTTTTTACCAAAAAATAAAAGACGAAAAATTACTTTTCCTAAAGTTTGGTAAATAATAATTATTTTTTATTTTAACGTCAAACATATCAAAAAATAAATCGGAAGAAAAAGAAAAGATAATTTGGCCATGTCGGTGCCGCCAGCGGCGCACCTTCTCGACCACGCTTCAGAGGACGACGACCGGAGACTTCCTCGGTGGGTATGCCTCAAGTACCTCGCATTAATGGAGGACATGAGATCGGTCGATCCCACAAGGTTGCATCACAACGCTTGCTCTCGAACACAAAGCCTCCCACGAATCTGTTCATTTTTCATTGATCGGGACAAATAGTGATGAACTGTGAGTGAGTACTCACTGTTCTTTCCTTCCATCTGTCTCGTCTCGACGATCCGCCTTTCCTGGAACACAAATCCATGGGGTCTCCGCGTTGGTCCATGCAATCATGTCGGGATCAACCAGAAAGATCAAACGATGATAACCATTAATTTTCTCAGGGTTCTCTCAGATTCGCACTGGCCCAGATGTTGCGTGTCACTGTAACGCGAAGTTGACTTGATGTTTCCTACTGAATCCCCCGAGAGAGAGAGAGAGAGAGAGAGACAGATGATGACCATCACATGGGCACAGCACAAGATCAGAAGCAGCAGGAGGAGAGGGAGACGAGGCTCTTCTCTCACATCCTCTAGTTCTTTGCTTCAGCTTTCTCTCTCTCTTGTATCCTCGTGTCACATGAAGGCTTTCCCTGCTGGCGCAATTTGGAATGAGATGTCACGAGAGTTGTGCAGCAGAGCAATACAGTGGAAGCAAGGAATCACTTCCCCTCATCATCTTGCCTTCTTCGAATCATCTTCTGTTGCAGGAATGGTTCTTTAGGGATAAGAAAAAGATAAAATGCATGAAAGATGTAATAATAGATTACAGCTTTTTAAGCTTGTGATGAGAATGATGGAAGAGAATTGGGTGTGGAGAAAGTTCTTGATACGAGAGAGGAGAGAGATTGAGGATGAGGTGATTGACACTGGCAACAACCAGTTCAATGGGACCAAATAAATTCCACCAAAATGACATCTTATCTTCCCAAGTACAACTTCAGCAGACATTAAACAACATATAATAAGCTTAATCTTGACTTGGACATAAGTCAATCACAATGGCTGTAGCTCTCACCTGTCCTCCTGCTTGTAAAGTGAAGACCAAAACTTGCATTGTCTTCTTCCTTTGAAAACAATACAGCCAACTCTTACACTTGCATGTATGGTAGCATCACTGGCCACCAGTGCTAAAGCAAGCTGAGTCCTCAGAGACCAACATACTCTCTGTCACACTTGCTTGCTTGGACAATCATATAAATATTCTTCATTTATCACACTAAAATTCCTTAGCAAGTAAAGTGAAGAAAGAATGTAGCACTTATCTCATTGTATTCCTGGGATGTGTTCATTACTTTTTTGTAAGAATGCTGACCCAGCCTTCAACCTTGGATAGTCAATCATCTGTCAGAAAAAAAAATAGTGCATGTAAAGGATAATAAAGTCATCCTTTGCTATCTGCAAGTCATGGATTCTTGACCAAAGGGGTCAAACAAAATAAATGTGCCCATCTGTGATCTGCAACTGATGCATCAGAAAATATAAGCAAATTATATGGGTAGCAAATCTAAATGCAGCCAATCTAACATTCCCTGTAATAACCTGGTGATTAAGAAGACAAATGGGTTACAAAAATGCTTCATGTAGTAGAAGAAGAGCTATATTGTTGAGCTGATTTCCATCCGAGATCAGGATGCTCATCCACTGGGTAGTCTATCTATATTGATGGTTGTCTGAAAAGTGTCCCCATCTCCTGCAGCAGAAGGCCACATTCATGAACTGGAGATCTCAGATAACAAAGTATGAGATCTGCTGCTGCTGCATCTTGCTTGTAAGACGGGCAAGATCTTTCTCAGACAGATTACTCACCTAAACCGATTAATTAATGCCCAGATGTTGTCCTTTATGCTGAGATCTACCTCGACATGCAGCCATCCTCATGCCTCATTAACCCTCCACATTGTTCCTATTGTCCCAACACTCCACAACCATAATAGATGATTGAGAAAGCCAAGGTGGAAGAGTTTTGACTTCCGGTGCTGCAAAGCCCTGATTTCAGTGATCAGGTTCCGAGGAGCATAAAAATTTTGTTTTTGATCCTTCATGAAGCTTGCTTTAGTGACAAGCTTTGGTGTTATCAAGAAATTTATGTTGTATTATATCCAATTTTTTGTATGAATGTATATGATGGATGCGAGATAGCAATGCCGTAACTCAGCGCAAATATAGCTACAGTAAGAATGATCAAACAGTGGGAGCAAAAGAAGGTGGAAACAAAAGCAAGAGAAAAGGGAAGAAGGCATAGAGATTGCACAGGTTTCTTGATGTTACGTGGATATAGTCATAAATGTTGGGTATTAAGATGCCATTTATTTTTACTGCGTTCAATGGCTGGTGCCGATTTGGGAGAACAGGGGAGGGGCTACTATGGGAATAGAAGCGGGGGGAGGGAGGGGCACAGTGGGAACGGCAGTGTGACGGTGCTGGCACTGGAAGGACAGTTGGAAATCCTCTCTTCTCCTCTCTCTCTCTCTCTCTCTCTCTCACGCGCACTCTCTCCCATTCGTCCACATTTCCTTCCTTCTTTCTCTGTTGGTTTCTTTGTTTTCTCCTCTGCCTTCCCCTTTCCTTTATAAAGTGGCACGCAGAGCAGGACCGGAGCGAGTGAAAAGGAAGGGAAAACGGGCAGGATGCAGCGGCGCAGGTCGACGCCGGCCGGACTCTGGGCCCTGCGGTGGGCCCTGACCTGCGCCATCGGCGCCATCGCCGTCGGCGCGCTCGTGGCCGTCCACGTGTTCCTCCTGCCCTCCGCCGCCGTCTCCGACGCCTTCAAGCTCACCAAGGCATCTCCTCCTCCTCCTCCTCCTCCTCCTCTTCTGTTTCTTCTCTTCTCTTTCCCTTTCATTGCTTTTGTGTTTCTCCGCCTTAAAGATGTCTTCTTTCCTACATGTCTGGCTTTCTTGATTCTTGGAAGGTGATCTAGGTCTAAAAAGTTGACATTTTCTTGATTCGTTTCTTGTAATCTTTGCTATCCCCATGCCCGTTATTATTTGGGCACGGATTTGCTTGTTCTTTGATCGATCTCCGATGGAGATGATCCTCACGAGGAAAAAGATTTTGGGGCTTGGGTTTGCTGACCCTTCTTGTTGCCCACATCATGTGATACGATTTGAGTTTGGTGGTGTGTTTTCGTTTAGCAACGTGAGGTGGGATACCGGCGAAAGGCGAGCGAGCTCAGCTGGACGCAGGAGATCGCGCCGCCCCAACTTGCCAAGCTTAAGATTTCCACTCAGAAGGTGATCCCGTACCACATTTTCTAGAATGTTGGTTTGCATCTGTTGTTAGCAGATTGTCGTGTTCTTGTAATATCTTTTTCTTGATATTTTGATGTATGACGGTGCTCTATGGCGAAGATAGCGTTGCCGTCTATTTTGTTGATCTCATTTCCTCTATATCTGGCAGGTGGGCAGCATGAGGGAGGGAGATTCCGGTTTCGAGAAGCTGTGGAAGCCTCCTTCGAATCGTTATTTTGTGCCCTGTGTGGCTCCCAGCTCTTCTTATCTTCGTAAGAGAACACTACTCGTCGATTTCTTGGTCTCTTAGCTGCATTTTTTCTTGCTATCATCTTGTGATTTACCAATCTTCTTTTTGTCAACGTGATATTTTTGCAGCTCCAACTCAGTCAAGGGGCTACTTGCTAGTTCATGCCAATGGGGGGCTAAACCAAATGCGGGCTGGGGTATGTAGTGGTTGCTTTCTCTCAACTGGGTATTTTGTTGTTGGCTTTCATTGGGGACCTGATGCAAACCTGCCTATGTTTGACATAGCAGCAGAAGTAAGTGAACCCACCCAATCTTTAGAAAATGATGGCACGAAAAGAGATGTTGATGTCAGCCTAATTGGTATCCTACATGCAGTTTCATGCCCCCTACCTAGTCCTTTTTGCTTGCCTCGTTCAAATCTCAATATCCAATTTATTAGAGGTTGGATCACTAGTCATATATTCTTCATTTTTAAAGAACTAGTCATAACTAGAACTTTCAAAATAATTCAATTCAAATAACTGTCATGCCAATATTAACAAGATGCAACAGCTAGGCAATGCTATGCTAAATTGCTCCAAAAACCAAGAACAGTAAGTAGAGGTGTCACTAAAGCTATCCTGTGACACAATCGAGTCATTATTCTAAGGGAAGGAATACCTTATGCCACTTCTATAAGAAAAGAGAGTCATGATTCTTTACTAGTGGGGATAAAGACTCAAGTGAATCTGGTGGCACCACATCACTTAAATCTTCATGTCATTGTTTATGCTTCATGTCACGTTTCTTGAATTCTCGTATACATGCTCAACAGTGTGCTAGTAACTTAAGGTATGACCAATGACACAAATGGCCCCTGAGTTACTTATCCATCCTAACATATAACAGCCCTGGAACCATGTTAGTTTTTAAATCTAATTGACGATTAAATAAAAAGGTCATAGCTACTGGTATTTATTGGATTTAAATCTGTTTAAATAAGAACTTTGTGAGAAAAGACTCATGTAATAGGTTACTAACTCCTGAATCTAGATTGAACTGCAGTCACAGACTACACTTGTTTTTCCAGGCACTTAGCCCGAAGCAAATATGCTCTTAGCACGAAGAGATCTTATAATTTCATGATATGATGGACATCTAATTTAAATTCTGTTTGTTAATTCTTTTGAATGTATTCAGTGAGATTTCTTTGTTGTGTATCCTTTTTCTTTTAATAATGTTGGCCATAGCATAACAGCTTACATGGCTTCGAAATGTAGCCTTGATAGAAAGCTTTTTGCCGCATCACATATAACTTATGACGTCTATCTTTTCTGTATTTATTCATTTATTACTGGTCGAAACCTCATAAGTACCATCATTTGGAATGGCAGATATGTGACATGGTAGCTGTTGCACGATTGATCAATGCTACACTTGTTATTCCTCAACTTGATAAGAGATCATTTTGGCAAGATTCTAGGTAAAAGTTGCTTTTTTGATTTTTCCCTTTTATGCTTTAGCAGGACTAGACCTGTGTAGATGCTGTAGATAAAACTCACATTGTATACCTGCTAATATCCATTTTTCATGCATGTTGCCAAAGCTCGTGTAAGTTCTCATAATTAGACGCCACTGTCATGTGCCATGTTCGACACTGGTCCATGTTCTTTGTGCCCAACAAAGTTATAGCTTCAATTTTCATAAATACTGCTATTTTTTTAATGTTGTTCATGATGAATTTCCATGTGCTTAGATGTCGTCTAATACTTTTCGTGAATATATGTCAGCAATTTCTCCGATGTGTTTGATGATGAACATTTTATCCGCACCTTGGCCAATGATGTTAAAATTATAAAGAAACTTCCTAAAGAATTGATGACAACTGCAAAAGCAGTAATACATTTCCGAAGCTGGTCAGGACTGGACTACTACCAAGATGAGATATCACGCAAGTGGGATAATTACCAGGTATATTTGCTGGAACATGGAAGTTCATTTCTATCCTTCTATCAAGAGTCAAAGTTGCGATGCTAATGTTTCCAATTGAAACGCTTTTGCCGGCAGGTTATCAAAGCTGCTAAGTCAGATTCACGTCTTGCAAATAATAACCTTCCTTCTGACATTCAAAAACTTCGTTGCCGTGCTTTTTATGAAGCTCTCAAATTTTCTCCACAGATTGAGGCTCTAGGAAAAGTACTAGCCTTTAATGCTGTCTGTTTTCTGCATTTTGATAACTGTCCTTATACAATCATCAATTTTTTATGCTTTTTATTCTGTAGTTATTGGTGGAGAGAATGAGGTCTTACGGTCGTTATATCACTTTGCACTTACGTTATGAGAAGGACATGCTTGCTTTTAGTGGGTGTACGTATGGCTTGACACCTGCGGAATCTGATGAATTGGCAAGGATTAGGTATTGCTGTTGAGACTTGACAAAATAAAGTTCTGGATGTTGGGAGTAGAAGACAAACTCTTGTTGTATGGCATTAAAACGTTTCTTCCCTATTCTGCAGAGAAAATATTTCATATTGGAAGGTCAAAGAAATAGATTCACAAGAACAAAGGGACAAAGGATATTGCCCATTGACCCCAAAGGAAGTTGGGATCTTTCTTTCTTCTCTAGGATATCCTTCAAATACTCCAATATACATTGCAGCTGGGGCAATATATGGAGGGGACTCTCATTTGGCTGATCTACATTCTCGTTTTCCCATTTTATTGAGCAAGGTATTAAATGAAGGACTGCAATGGACAATAGGCAGCATATTGTGGATGTTAGTTTTTATTTCTGATGAAATAAGCTTTAGTTTAACTCTATTTTTGTGACATTTCACTGAGAATACATCTTTTTTTGTGATGTAAGCATGAAGAATAATATATAGTGTAGACACCCCCAACCACACATTCGAAGCGTTATTTAATGAAAATCATTTGTTACTTGATTCCAAAGTTGCCATTGCAAATGAATGTAAGTTGTGGAAGTTGTTTAGATTTTTAACAATGCCTCCTAGATAAAGATTTTGATTATTTGCTTAATCTCCTTTTGGAAAGATTGTTTAGATTTCTTTAATATCAGTTATGAAGTTTATTGAGTATTTGACTGCATCAACCTTGTTCTACTTGGTTCTAGCTTCAGTACTAGACCTTTATCATCAACTTCGGCAATAACCTATTTTATCTTGTCAAAGTTCAAAGAAGGAAAAAACTTGCCTGGATCTCCTTATGACACCAATCACATCCGACAGTTAGATGCCTACAACCATAAAATGATCTAAAAACCACAATAATGTACAGGAACAATCAGGAACCAGAAACATCACTCTTAATTGATAGATTGTTGTTTGATATGCTGCTGTCAGATTTACTGTTTTCAGAAAGTGCTGCATTCATCTCCATTGCTTATCATCATATGCTGGGTCATGATTCATGGCCTGATGCCCATCATTGTCTGAAACACATCTTGATCTTGGCTTTATACAATCTTAAATTGTGGACTTCATCGCAGGAGAAACTTGCATCAGCTGAAGAGCTTGAACCTTTCAAAGATTACGCATCTCAAATGGCAGCATTAGACTACATTGTATCAGTGGAAAGTGACGTCTTTATCCCATCGTACTCAGGGAATATGGCAAGGGCAGTTGAGGGTCATCGCCGTTTCCTTGGTCACCGGAAAACTATTAATCCTGACAGGTAATGTTGGTATTTCCCTCCTTACCGGCGAAAGGCTTTTGAGCTTATTGAACCTTTTTGTCTGCTACCTTTATGTATGTAGAAAAGCTCTTGTTCATCTGTTTGATATGATCGACCAAGGATCTCTTAAAGAAGGGAAGAAGCTGTCAAATATCATCACAGAGATTCATAGAAGACGGTAGGTGACAGTGTGAGCATAAAACTTGCTTCTTTCCTTTTGTTTAATATTGCCATACTTTTATCTTTCATTTTTCGATATGATAGGCGAGGTTCTGCCCGCAAAAGGAAAGGTCCTATTCCTGGCACGAGGGGCATAGAGAGGTTTCGGTCCGAAGAAGTATTTTACGAGAACCCTCTACCTGATTGTCTGTGTCAGCAGCAACCTTAACAATTGGGTAACTCACTTGTGCATACATAAATCAATATATGCTAGAATTCTGTATAAAAATGAAATGACGGGATACAGCCGATGGCTTGGCAAATTCGACATGGTCCAGCTAAGCATCTCGCATGACCGATGAAGTGTTGGAATTCTGATAGGGCTGTGGATTTTGTACATGTTTGAGCCTATCAGCAAAGTGGAGATCAATTACAGGACCACTTTGTTGGGAGGAACTAAGGAAGTTGATCTCGTTTTTGTATACCTGAAGAAATAGAACCTGGTGGCTTGGATGGATGGAGGCTGCGATTTGGCCAAAGCAACAACTGCAATTACTCACACCATTGCTGCAACATTACAACACAAATGTATCATTTGGAGAGGACAAAACACACAGCATTGGTTGTCTTCTTCCGTGTGCACTGCACTGTCATGTAGATTTCCAAAATGCACTCGTCATACAAATTGCTACTATTAAGCTGAATGGTCAAAGAATCTGATTGACTGACTATTGTGTGGCTGCATCTGTTGCCTGTTTGGTTGTGTACCTTTTCATGAACGTGGCTTATTAAACAGCCTTTTGGTGCGACACAGAACTTTATGATTATTTTGATCATATCAATCGAGACAATAATGTTATAAACAGAAAAAATGGAACATGATTCCAATGATAGTTTAACGAATTTTGACAAAAAAATTATTTAGTTTAGATTTTATTTAAATCAATTTAACTAATTTAGAGATATATTGTATATATAATAAGTTATCATATGTCAACATCTACTCAATGAGAAAAAAAGAGGAGGCAATTAAAAAAAGAGAAAGAAATAAGATTTGATCTTGATTAAAGATGATAAATTTTGATCGAAGAAACTTTAAAGATTATCTCTACAAGATTTCGAATGAAGTCTATCAATCTAAATTATCATTAAGAGGGGTAGATTATTTTTCAAATCAAGTCAAAAATATTATATTCTTTAAAGGATAGAATGTATTATATATTTAATTTGATACGATTATAATTTTACTTATTTATATATTTTTTATATTTTTTCTAATAGATTAGAACATTAGAACGAAAATTATAAAAAATGGATCAATGAATTGAGTTTTATTTTGATACTGTGTCTGGGTAGCGTGAAACCCCAATTATTGTTTTGGTGAAATGATTATATCATCCACTTTAGAGACATAAAAATGTGAGATTACTTTCAAAATACACCTTTTATCCTAAGAGTTTACTTCCTTTGTAAAATCGAATATAATGGTTGATTCTTTTTTTACTATTATTTTTAAGTCATTATATATTTTTTTCTTTCCTTCTATTATTCTTGATAAGCGAAAATGACATGACAAATAAATAAGTTTGAACATGATGGATAGATTGGTCAGCATAATGACCCGTCAATCATATTTTATCGACATATGACGATCAAATCTAATCTAAGGGGCACGTAGACTCAAATGATCACACATGGTCATAAGATTTAGTATTTGACCTCATAAAGTGCTCCATCAAGCGATGTGGACCGAACGTTACGTTATACCCTCACTCAACACATCACATGTCCCCTCTTAATGTCCGACGATCTCGGATATAACCACTCTTCTAACTCACTGGGACATTCGCCCTGGTTAATCTCACTGATTAGTTTGACTAATCTAACTGTTCTAACTAATTTTCGTCATTTAACTTTAGAAACTAACTTCATTACTGGAGTTGTTGTTGTCAGGAACACCATTGAATCAGTCTTTCAAGATCTGACACATGGGAGAAATCATGAATAGTTGAATCAGTCTTGAAATGAGGCTAATTGGATACGACTCATCGTCCCAACTCAAATAATTAAGTCCATGATCACAAGCATTTAGGTACTTGGCCACGCCAGCCAATTAGACTTACCTCTGCCGAATAGACATTAGTGAGATTTCCTCTTAATTTATAACTACTAACATGGAGTTCAAACCATCTCATGCATATCTCGAGACAATATTATAATCCTTGCTGAAGGTCTACAAAGTTCTTTTTTGATTGTAATGAAGTAATCTTTCCTTCCAGGCTTGCATTGCAAAGAAGCAGAGAGATGGCTGGGGATAAGCAGTGACATTGAGATTTAACTGCACTGTGTTTAGTTGCCAATATTAGCAGGCTTCTTTAGCTTCCATCACCTCGAATTCGTGTGTGTATAGATGATTAGATGATTCATGATAAACTTTGATGTTCTTCTGAATCTGTTAATTGAAGTTGCTGATGTTGATGCTGACCATTATGAACGCATTCCATAAAAGTATTCATAGACCAGATGGATGGATAACCACTCTGTTGACGAGAACTTGATGTAACTTACAGTGAGATTAAGATAGCATTAAATGTGATTAGACCTGCAAGTGTTGGATCCACAGTTTTTGAAAATTGCTTAGGAAAATTTTCTGAATCTCGTCATCATAAACCAAAAGCGAGGAAGGAATCTTCAGCTCTTGCTACAGAGGAGCAGGTCACCTTAACATGCCATTCTCATTGCAGTCTTGAAGATTTGATGATGATAATGCCAACAGTACCCATAGAAGACATGTTACTATGGGAACAACTAGATGCTGGGTTTGACATCTGCTCAATGCATAAACTATCTTTTGGTCCTTGCAATTCAAATGTAATCAGAAGGGTAGAGAGCCTTGAACATACCTTCTTCATGCTCCCATTGTTCATCGAATCATACCTCTATCTGTAACCACTTAAGAAAACATATTTGAAGGATCAGGAAATTAGATCGAGACACCTGAAAGGAAGTCTTGAGTGGTCCTTTACGTAGCTTTAGACCTACACTAGTTGGATATATATATTTGAGATTTGCTGAGGTGTAGCACATAGTTAAGTTGGTAATAGAGCAGGAGGACCACCAAGACTGGAGAAACCTCGGTCAGAGAAGCAGGAGGACCACCAAGACTGGAGAAACCTCAGTCAGATGCATGAGAATACATCAGCTGTGTTTGGTGGCCAATATTTCCTCCAACCCAACCTAGAGTTTAGTTTCTGAAGCTTGTCAAGAAGAATAGGGAGAAGGAGAATGTGATTGCATTGCACTTTGCCTTTCACGTAATGCGATATAGCCTTCTCCGGTGGAAAGAAAACCTGAGCATGACGATGGCATTCAGACCCCATCAACATGACCAAGCTGTCTGAATTCACGTAGGAATTTGAACACATTGGTGGCAGATAGCAGTCAGACAATTATTAGAATTTGTAGTTTTGTTCTGATGAATCCATCACAGTTAACTGCTCCTTTTGTCTGGACTAGGAAGCAGTTGCACCTGAGAGAGGACGTGATCCAATGATCGGCTAATGTTCATTTTAATTCGGTGACAAGCATCTGTCAAGCCCTGTAGATGCCGTTGTTGCAGTCTTGGTCATCTTTCAATGTCTGCAAGACCTCGTGGGTGGTGTTGAACATGCACTCGGTATCCGGCGAAGATTCTTTGCTTGCTGCACACATCTCTTTGATTAGGATGCACTGTTCAATCTTTTGCTGCTCGAAAGAACTTCCACTATACATTTCTGTTAATTCTACTTGTTTCCATTTCCAAATAATCTGATCACAGAAGACGTCGAAACGTTTGCAGGGATATGAACAAAATGGTTTGGTCGTTTCTCTTGTAAACAGAAAAACATCTGCTTCACATTTCACAGTCATTTCTTTCTTTCTTTCGGTGACGAACATTTACAAGCTCACCGTAATTGGAGATCAGACACCGATACAATGCCGAAGATTGAGTTCATATATTGTACACCACTATTTTTTAAGAGTATCCTATTTTCATATGTGGCTTGATTTGATTTGATTTGATCGTCAAACTCGTACTATCTTAATCTTCATCTTACACATGAATATTTTCTTAATATTTAGTTAGACGATCACATTAGCCGCCTCGTGATTGTGGCAGTGATCATGTTCATCTTCTCAAGTCAGCACTCTCAAACCTACCCTCGCCTTCTCCTTTCAAGCAACAGCAGGACATGTCTCATGTTCTGGTCTAACGGGCTTCGATGCTGCTTGGATCACTCCCTCCATTAATGGGTGTGTTGTCTTTATTATTGAGAGCTGATGCAATGATCGATGTCCTTAAGATTGTGATTGCAAGTTGATGAAACAATGGACTCTCACAACAGCAATTAGCCCTGTGCCCTTTTGACTATTTTTCCCGTCAACGGAAGCGACCTCTGAACGTCGCATGCATGCATGAACTCAATTGTTGTGGCAATGGAGAGCTGCTATTTAGATTCAACCGATTTCTTGATGTTGATCCAGGAGAACAGGGTGTATAAATGGCCGACTTCGAGTCCAAGGAATAGTTGAGCATCGGAGCAAAGAAGAATGGGAAGATCTCCATGCTGCGTTGGGAATGATCTCAAGAAGGGTTCCTGGACCTCTGAGGAGGACCAAAAGCTCATCCAGTTCATCCAGAACCATGGCCATGGAAGCTGGAAAACCCTCCCCAAACTAGCTGGTCCTCTCTCTCTTATCTTTCTCTCATGCGTTTGCCTATCTACTTGTACGTATCTATATATTCTATCAACGTATAAATGCGTGCTTCTTGTGCAGGACTCAATAGATGTTGCAAGAGCTGCAGGCTTCGATGGACTAACTACTTACGACCAGATATCAAGAGAGGAAAGTTGTCCCCAGAAGAAGAGAACACCATTCTTCACCTCCATTCCATCCATGGCAACAGGTACAACCTCAGCTCCACAACCCTGCCTTAGGTCGCCTGGATTCCAAACATTGAACGTAAGGCTCGCCTCTTTCTTCTTGTTTCCTTAGGTGGTCGACTATCGCCGCGCACCTACCCGGCCGCACTGACAATGACATAAAGAACTTTTGGAACTCCCTGAAGAAGAAGAAGCCGATCTGTACGAGCACCGATCCGATGACCTACCGGACGAGCACAGAACTCTTTGCCAGCCTGCTACCACATTTAGCTCTCGCAAGTCACAAAGAAATCATGGAAAGATCATCGTGGGACGACTATGGAGGTCATCTACAGGCAGAGGCTGTTAAGCTGGCTAAGCTACAGTTCCTGGATTACCTTCTCCAGTCTGCAACACCAGTAGTAACTAACGGTAGCAGCAACATGAACTGCCCCAGTAGCATCATCATCTCGGAAATGGAACCCATGGAATCGGCAAACACACCCACGCCTTGGGCCGCTTCTCTCCCTTCTCCTTGCCCTTCGCCACTGTTTGGCTCCCCAGCTCTCCACCATAACTTGCCTGGAACGTCATGCAGTTTCAAGCACCCGCTGATCAATGACAGGAAGGGAGAAGACATGATGACATCCATGGTTTCTTCACCAACTCTCCCCCCTCTTCACGATGCCTCATGGGGCAATGAAGCTGTCGGTAGCACTTCTGGTCACGGTGTAGCTCCTTCAATTTGGCCTGATGATCCTCTCTACGACTCAGTTGAGTTGATCTCTTTGTCGCTTCCCTTTCCGTAGCAGCGGGTGCTTAGCGTACGTCGTCCCATGCACTTGTACTGTAAACCACTTATGATAAGAGATCGATGTTGGTGTTGGATTCGCACTTCATGGCAATAATTCGATTGCTAATTGATTCATAACAGTAGAAGTAAAGGAACAACGGACAGCATGTTGATTCAAGAGCTGTATATTTATTATAGACGGCCACATTGCCCGGTTGGTAGGAACATTCGGCCCTGTTGTGGCACGTCATGGTTTAATCTGATCACATGATGGTGAGCAATTCGATTCCAGGGTTTATAGTTTATTTGAGCTCGGAAAAAATACAAAGAAAAAACAGAAGAAACAATTAATCCCCCCCTCCAATATGCTCATTCCACCTTCAGCACTATCTTCATAGACTCGTAGACGAAATAGCTAATGGAAGCAGATGGCAGTACCTGGGAAAGAAAAGACACCTCGATCATTACAGATCACCATAAAAATATGAAGCAATGAACACACACACACACATACTGGTGATGAGTACCTGTAACAAGCTTGGAATTATGCCAGCATACAGTGCGGGGGCACCACCTTTGTCAACTATGTTCATAAACGTGGCAAAGGCATTCAGTTTGTTTGCTTGAACCTGCATCTGTAGATGTCGCCTCACCACTTCAAACGGGTATGTGGCAGCCTCAGCACAAGCACCGGCAATGGCCCCGTAGAGCAAAGTCCTCACCGGTCCCAGCTCCAGTTGATCAAAGGCATTCACTTCCTCACCTTGTTGTCGTTTCATTAAAGCCAACCTGTTCCTCCCTTCCGATGACCGCAGATAATCTGTCTTCAGTATATCGTACACGCCGTAGAAGACTGCACCTGAAGGTGCCATGCTTATGAGAGACGGCACAAGCCCCTTGTAAAGAGAAAAGAATCCTTCGGTTTCGATCATGTGACGGAAAACACCTATGACACCTCCCAAGGCTTCCCCTCCGGGAGCTACCATCTTCGTTCGTATCTGAAATTTTAAATTTTCAAGGCTTAAACATAAAAACATTGGCACATTCTGTATCTAAAACTCCGATGCAATCACTCGAAACATAGCAGCAAAAACATTAAAATTATCTTCAAACCAAGGAATAAGAAATCAACAATTTATACATACCGTGTCCATCGGTATGCAAAGAATTGTTGCAGTAATGCCAGCTGCAGCCCCCGCAAGAAACCTTTCAAAGTTTGTTGTTTCTTCATTTCCAGATAGTTTCAGAAGCTGCTTTCTATATGTATCAAATGCATAGAAGTTAATTGCTTTAAAAGGAGCAGTACGAAGAATGTTGACAAAGTTCCCTTTCCAGAAGCCCTTCAACCCTTGTGTCATTGCAATTTTGTGAATGAGTGCAAATAGATTGCTCTGTTCACCACAAACTACATATGCCAACTTTAGCCTCTCAAGAGGAGCAACAAAGGTCCTGATACACCACAATATCAATATATGAGGAGTGCAAATAGATTGCTCTGTTCACCACAAACTACATATTCCAACTTTAGCCTCTCGAGAGGACCAACAAAGGTCCTGATACACCACAATATCAATATCTGAGATGTCATAATGCCCACTCTAACTAGTCCTCATAAGTTAACTACTGTTTCTGAAGGGCAGCTCAATAGGAGAGAGTAAAGTCATGGACAAGGTCCAAAAATTTGTATATGAGAAAAAGAAGATAAATGGTGATAAGGTGGGATCTGAATCACAAAATTCTTATACTAAACAACTTTATATATGAGACAAGAATTTTAAGTTTGGTCAAGTACAGGATCTGAAACTGACAAACCAAAAAATAACATTAGATATCATTTCAAAGTCAAAAAAATCTGATCAGACCAGTAAATAATATTGGCAGTATGCTTGGTATAGTAGTAAAAGATAGAAGCATATTCAAAATCATGGTTTACGGCAAAAAAATTAACAAATAATATATGAGCATGATAAAAGAAAGGGGTCCCAATCACTATAATTTCTCATTCTCATTTGATTTTAAGAAGTTCTTATCTACCAATTAGGATAAATCTCAATTCCAGAACCGGAAAGGATAAAATAAGACAAAATTTGAATGTGTTTTGCTGCATGTATGAGAGATTACTTCTAGTTATTGAGTCCAAATTGGTGGAAGATATTTCAACTATTCAAATAAATCAATGTGCAACAAGGAACCAAATAGGTTTTGGTAGCAATCCAAAAGCCTCCACATTCCTAGAAGTACCTAAAGATCTGAAAAATCATAGAAAGGCCACCACATACTTGTCGATCAGGATAGAGACATTCTTGATAACAACAAATTAAAAAGTAACCTAATATAACAGAGCATGAAAATTATATTGCATAATTTGTTGAATGTATAATCGTATTATGATTCTCAGAACCAAGCATGCTAGTGGTTCAATTTTTTAAGAATTTGTTATTATCCTTCTATCTTTCTGGTGTTTCGCAATGTAATCCCTCCTCTAATTCGAACTTACCAAGAAGGAAATAGAATTCTCAGAAACACACATTTTTTTATTTTTTTCACTAAGTCTTGACAAACAACACTATTATTACTAGAAGGAAAACAGTAGCCATCTCAACTCACTGATATATGCCAAATTATGTTCCTTCAGTAGGCCCTATAAAAAGCTGACAATTAGCAGCAGAAACGGATGAGAATAAAAATAAGTAGCTTGTTTGCGATATAGTTCTATTAAAAAGAGGAACTAATGATAATGAATCAAACATAAAACAAAGAAATGCGCTTCACAGTGCCTCGAAACCATAGCAGCGACAGCTCCAGCCCAGAGATGCTTGGTGGTGTTCATTGCACCGGCTCCCACCCCCTGCACTCTACCATTCATATTCTCGTTCTTAATCCTGTTCTTCTCATGCTCCTCCAAAACCACCGTTACGCCAACATCCTTCCCTTCCCATGCCGCCTCCTCCGACCTCCTCACCTCCTTCCCAAGGAACCCCGCGGACACTCGCGCGAAACCCTCTCTTCGTTTCTCCGACAGGAAACAGTCCCCGACATCGCCTCTCCACATGATCTTGCCCAAAGGAGCCGACTTTCCGCAGGAACGGCACAATCTAACCGGCATCGTCACTGCGGAATCCGGGACACAGGGTTCAAGGAAGAGGCGACCTCCGTCGGCGAAAAGGGGTGGAACGTATCGCTCATCCGGGAGGCGGATGCGAGGAAGGATGGCGGCGTGGAAGCGAACCTCCATGCCAGGCATCGCGACGAGAGGGAGAACAGATGGGAGAAGCTACAGAGTTCAGAATGTATTTCTAGGGAAAGGGTCAAGATTTGGAGCGGGGAGACGTGGGACTGTGGAGAGCAATGTAAGCGTTCGAGAAGAAGAGTTATGCAGAGGCGAATATGCTCGGGGCGAGATGGAGATGGTAGTGGCAAAAGAGGCCTTTTGGGTTCCGCCGCCGTTAGATTCCACTAGTTTTGGGGAGCCTGACATTGCACACGTGGATTTTCCTTTTTTGTTTTTTTTATGGATCGGAAGTTGGACATCGTTAACTATGATGACCAAGGCCCCTTTTTTTATTTTTATGTACGGCTTTACATATCTATCAACGTAAAACGATACTTACCTCAACGTTCCTTAATAAAATTGATGTTGTTAAAATAAATAGACTTAAATATTTTGTTTTTATAATTAAAAAAATATCAATATAATTTTAAAATATAAGAATCGAAATACTAACGATAACTAACTATAAATATTCATCTATAACTAACCCTTGACCTTTCGTCCCAATCACAAAATATATTCTTCTATCATAACACTAATAAGTTTTGAAACTCAACAATGACCATTACCGTAATTGATTAATTAAAAAATAACATGATCAGATAATGATTTCTCCTAGACCCTAAGCTTTAGGATCCCCTTCGAAATATTTTTTTTTGTGCTTTCTTGTTGCACCAAGAATCAATGATAAGTTTAGATGTGCATTTGTCTGCTTATCAAACATGAATATAGCAATTGGATCTTCTATGGCCTAGTTGCCCCCATTTAATATTAATTAAAAACTCATGTCGTTTATACCTATTTGCAACTGCTTATCAAACATGATGAACCATGGGCATAATAAGCTTTGGGAAGATGACAGCAGAAAATTTCATCAAGAAAACCCCCGAGTCATTCCAGAATAAGCTGATGAACTTTGAAGCCTTGAAGCCATAAAAAATCGACATCTCAAGTCCATACCCTTCCAAAAAATAAACTGGCAGTTGAATGATGGCAACGAGAGGGCTTATGTCCGAGTATGCATACATACCTGTCATTTAGAATAACTTCGTAGTGCATCTTGATCAAATAGAACTCGAATTTTGCGCTGCTTTCCTTGGTTGCAAGTCATTGTAGCATATTTCCATTATTCTCTCATGCCTCTGGCAGAATCGAATCTGCTGCCTTTAACATATCAGAATAGCATGAGGCCATGCGATTCTTCTAGCACCAGAATAAGATGTCTACTTGTGCAAGTACAAAAAGCACATTATCATTTATCAACGATAGCCAGTATAGGTTTGCATTTTCAAAGATAAACAAGTTTTGATGCGATATTTCGACTGATAAATATGGTTTTTTGCAAATATTGTCCTGCTTCTTGAGTGCCTAAATTATCCTTAAACTCAACACACATCATATGTTTCAACCCCTAAGACTAAGAGGCATTGGCATGGGCAATTTGATCAACAAAAATGGATGTTCATGTGGATAAGAAAACCGCATGTCTACCTATCAGTTTATACCAAAGCGAATAAAGTAACCTATAAAGTTCAAAATGTCACAAGGTCTCATCACAACCAAGTCTGATTATATCACGATGGCATTAAAATCAAATAAGAAATTATTCTACAGATGATCTATCGAATTCAATTAAAATAAAATATACATTCAACCTGAACCTAAATCATTCACTTTCCTTTCACAATATTTCATACTAAATTACCAAATAAACTGATACATAGTAAATCTTCTACTAAACAATTTGGACTAGTAACAAGTGGCCTTAAACTACATCTAGCACAAAAATTTATGAGACATATTAAAATCAAAATAGGTATGGCTATCAATCGCAATTATCACATTAAGCAACTTGCAATATGGAATAGTTCTCTAACCCAAGGATCATACAAGTATAATTAGAGTAATTGATTTCTATTTTTCGATGAAACAGGATTCAGAACAACCTAATTTTTTTAAAAAATAGAATATGTAAAAGCATAATACAAAGCAATAGAAAAAGAAATATGAAAGGTAGGTTTGGGAGAGCTGCCATCTTATGTGAATAGTAAGAGTGTGTGATAAAAATATGTTCTTAGAAAAAATTTCCCAAAGCTTCACCATCTTTTCAAAATTGTGAAAAAGAAGAACCATCAGTTTTTATTGGAAGATTCTTTGATATCTCTCGGATCAAACAATCCAAGTCTATCCAAGAAAATTCTGTCCAGATTATAGTCATTTTTTGGCACAGAGTGACAAGAGGTTAAGGCATTCTCAAGAGAGGATGGTAATCATTAGTTTCCCCAAAAAAACATTATCTTCATTCGTGCCACAACTGCAACGGGACATGTAAAAAGGTGCTCATCAATTTCCTCACTGGAGGCACCAAAATGCATGCAGAGTTGACATTGATTTCAATATATAGAATAAAAGTTGGGTGTGTAGTCTTCCCTTCAAGGTTCTCCAACCAAATATTTTAACTTTTGGAGGTGCTTTTAATTTCATTACTTCAACAATCAATAGAGCATGGGATATGACAAATTCCTGACAATTTCCTTCAGCACCTGAAATGCATGCTTCATCTAACCCTACTAAAACAACCCATGAACATAACCAAGTGTAATGAAACACATCTGGGCCAAAACCGTCTCTTATATTTCAGGAAGACTTCAAAGAACCAACTGAAAAGGTCCCTCTGAAATCCAATCACTACCTCTTGACCATTATTCTTAACAAACACTCACCAACAGAGGCACTGGTTCAGCTGATCCCAGCAAAAACTTGAAATATGATAAACAATAATCTTTGTCAAAAATAATTGTCATAAACATCATTTGCACATTCATTTATCTTTCATCAAACAAATGCTTAGCGTATAACTTAATTGCGACGCTAAGAATTATGTTAATTTTCAAACACTAACATTTGGCTGATAGCTCCAGATCTCAAAACCATGTGTGTCACTCCATTCAGCTACCCAATATCAGAAAAACTCAACCATATATCAGCACCTTTTAGACCTTCTCCAATTTTCCGAGGCCTACTGAATGGAGTGAAACCAGAACAAATGCCTTATATATCCAGGAACTGCTAAATGGAAGAACCTTAAAGACCAACTGTAAACTCTTCATACTGGGCATCATGGCCATGATAACCACTACCAGCTTGAAGGTGAGATAAGTTAGAATAAACCAAAGCTTCTTAATTCACATTCTAGATCGTAGAATCTAGTCAAGGTCCTGATCTGATTAAACAACATCCGTTATTACTGTTTGGTCAGAAATGTTTGCTAATTATCTTTTGACATGATCAAGGATGAAAGACTAAAATACAAAACCCTTCTTTTGGTGGCAGCTTGATATTAGTTTCTGGTAACATCATGTAACAAATTTAAAGAACACTAGAGAACTAGCAAATAAACTGTCAAATAACATCATCTTTGTTGTAGGATTGAACTTATTACAAATGCTGGACATTTCTAAGTCCATTTTTTGAGCATTTAGAATAAATGATTTAAAGGAGAGAAAGATCACGCTAAACTAACAAACTGTTCTTAAGATTAGTCTTGCAATTCTTTAATAAAAAAAACAGTGTTTATACTTTATACCCAAAAAAATTCACTTGTGTGTGCCTGGAAAATTTATAATCTGGTTCAATGAATAACCACAAGTCATTTCTGAATGAATCTTTCCAGTTGGTTGTGAATTTGAGAAACTAAGCAATTTCTTAATCGTGAAAAAGAAGTAAATATATTAAAAAATCAAGTAACACACTTCTACACTCTATGGTGGTTAGACAGACTATAACCTTGTAGAAAAGACAACCAAATGAAAATAGAAAACTTATATCATAACCTCCAACAAAAGTTGCCATAAGCTAAACAAAATCGGTAAAGTACAAAGATCAATAGATAATTTGCCTGAAGCATTTGTGATAAATGTTTCACATAGTCATGATTAATAAGCTTATTTGTAACATTTATATGTTAATTTCATAAATAAATAAAAAAGGCATACGTGTATGTATCAAAGAAGTTCAATAGATACAATATGATGAGATCTTTCGGTCAAAACTTCATATAGCTTCCGCTATTCACAATCTATTTGCCGTTCTTCTCACTCTACGCGGTTCCAAACAACTGAAAACGCAGAGGATTTAACTAAGAGGAATTCCTACTTACCCTAGAATTGCCACTCGACCCTCATTACCAATGCCTCCTCCATTGGAAACAAAGACCCAGAAAAGGAGAACGAGCAACACCCTCAGATCAAGAAGAAGGATTACCTCCACTCCTCCGAGGAAATCCATTCTCCTCCTCGGATACGCCGGAAACTTATCGATTTCTCCCTGGATGACTGGGGTTTTCGAAGAGCCCATTAAGATCGCAAAAAAAAAAAAGGGGATCACCGGTAGTTCTGGCTCCCTCGGCGGCGGCGGCGACGACCGGAGGGAGAAGCGCTTCATGTTCCTTCCCAGCCATCTCCGGTGCTACCTTCGAAACCTATTCGTTCCCACGACTTAATGGACGACTTCCAACAGGATCGGCGGAGTTGGAGAGCATGAAGTAGCGTGCTGGCTCGATAGTCGTAACTTAAGCGGGGTCGAATGCGTCGGTTTCCTTCCTACGGAATGGTCTTGTTTTCCCGCGTTCTTTTCGAACCTTTTTTTACTTAATTTTGAATTATTGCATCGTGTCTTTGTAGCAATTTATTCGCAGGCTAAATGGGCCGTATTTGGCGGCCCAAACTTGCGATGAGGTTCGTCTCATTGGCAAGAGGCAGCCATTTTGGGCATGTCATATTAGTAGAGCATTTAAAGAATATAAAATAATTTTAAAGAACGTCATATAAAATAATTTTGTTAAATATATTTTTATTCGATAATTTTAAATATTTACTAGTTTTAGAAACACATACTAACTTAATCGTCAAAAGAATTTTATGGGGTAAGTGTTAAACACTTGGTCGCCACTGATATATGAATCAACAACCCCTTCTTCTTTCAAATCCAGTTTGGGGTAGAATAATCGAAGTTGGTTTTGCAGGCATGACATGCAGCTTGTCTGAACTCTTTAAGGATGAGCATCTTTTTCCCTTTTCTTTCTTCAACCTTGTTCTTACAGCTGGTCTGAGTGGGTTAATGATGGCGACCTGCTGCTGCCATTGGAGCTTCTCTGCCTCCAATAATTTGAGCTCCCATGGCTTCTTTGTTCCAGCTGAGGCTTCAATCATGGGTTGAAAGCGGTGGGCGCCATCTTTCCACGCATGAGAGGCCTGGAAAAGAGCCGGGTGTTGCTCCATTAGAAGGCTTAGAGTGGATTCCACCTCCTCCCCCAGTCAAGGGCTGGCTGCTTTGCAAGTGGTCAAGTGTAGAACTTTCATGGCCTAACTAAAAGATACCCAGAGTTCCGGGTGCTGAAAGAAGGCTACTGCTGTGTGTCAATGTGTCAGCTTCCTCTGTGATGGTTGTTGATTGGGATCAAAGGTGGCACTGGTTGGAGCAGTTTCTATTGACTGGATCAACAATGGCTGTTCTTGTCATGGAAAGGTCTTCTTCTTGCTTCAATGCCCAATGTTCTTCTTTCTTTCAGAAGCATGGTCTTCTCCAAGTATACAGTGTCCAATTGGTTGGAACCTCGGGTATGCATATCAGGATGTTGCAGTATGTTTTGGATCTTGAGAATTTGCAGTGAACTTTTGTGTATATCACATCTGTGTGTCAGTTGATTACAGATGTATGTAAATACATTGACAAAAACTTCATCCAAGAATCTGCTGTTCTCTATCTGAGCAACCTCTGCAAATGTAGATACAGAACATGTAAAAATATTTTCATCTTTTTATGGAAAATTTGTCTTTTTTTTCTCAAGGAGAGATGCTATGGCAAAATAAGATCTGCAAAGGTCAAGCAAGATCTCCTTTATCATCACGTTGAATTCCAAAGGAAAGAGAACAAAATGTTGTCTCTTCTCCGCATTTACTTTGATTGCTAGCCCTGAGTTAAGTTGGTATGCTTGAGTTCTTTCAGCTGATGCATGCAAGACTGAAGTTTAAAGCAAAAGCAAAAAGGATAATAAATGAATCTAAATCCCATCAGGTGGCTTCAAGTTTCAGAAGAATAAGATTTGGTGATAATAACATTAGTCTCCATGGATCATCATCAAGTGTGATTTGGCTACACTGCAAAAGATTGGATGCTTTCATTCTTGAAGTTACTTGTGATATCTTTTTGATGCCAATGATAAACCATCGATTCAGCGCTCATGCTCAGCAGCTGATTTCCTTGTTTCTAGCATCTGTTTCTGCATATATTCTAAATTCCATAAGAACATTTCCATGATCAAAGATGAAACATGCTTCTCATCTGAAGCAGTATGATTGTGGTACTCAGAACAAGGGAACATTTGGATTGCTCATCTTCATATGCCATCATCTCGCCTTCACAAAAGAAATATTGCAGCTGCATTCTTGTGCCTCATTACACAGATTTGAGAAATGAAATAGCATGAGAGAAAGCTCTGCAAAGTTAATAATTGGTATCTGCTCATTTGGTACACTAAAAATGGCTACATGATTCCCACTTAAACAAGTCACAAGATGCGGCAAGAAATCCAGTTAAGAATGGTTTCAAGCCTATAACCAGATTGGAGACATCATCAAAAAAAGAAAAAAAAGAAGAAACTGCTCTGAATTTTCTTTTCTTAATATTGGACCAAAATTATCCATGAGAATTGCTTTACATTGAACAACACTCTGAACATATTTTTACACCCTGCACTCCTCCACAGAGATCTGCTTCCACTCCACTATGCGTCGCAGAAACTTCAGAACCTATTTATCAAAAGCATTCAGAACAATTATATTAGTCTATAGATGTGTTGTCAAAAGTAGAACAAAAAAATGATAGCCTAAGTCAGAGTTGGCTACTCACCTCAGCTGGTTCTCTCAGAGAAAAAGAGGCATTTGTTTCCTTTGCAATCGTTGAAACAAGAATGCCAAAGCCTTGTCCTCTATCTTGCAAAACCTGAAAAAACAATACAAGACAAATATGTTTTACTTGATCCAAAATCAAATCTATGAATTGTTCACTATGATTGATATCCAATCTAATGAAGATTAAAAAAAAAAAAACATCATAATACCTTGAAAGCATCTTCGTCGGTACGATCATCTCCTATGTACAATGGAAATACATCATTGTAGCCATCATATCCTGGGTAACAAAAGGTTGATGACCAACGATATGCTGAACTGATGGAAGAATCCAGTTTAATGGCCATTAGAGCTTACCAAGAGACTCCAACAGAAACTCGAGGGCCTTCCCCTTGTCCCACTTGATGCTTGGGCGAATCTCCAACACCTAACATTTGAGCAGCAATCAAACCAAGTCATGTTTACTGTAACAGAGTTTCCAAACATGAATTATGGCAAAATATTTGCTAAAAGAGACAGAGAAAGAACTGGTGAACTTGGGATTCTACCTTCCTTCCATGAGTGAGTCTGAGCTTGGGGTAATCTGTGATCGTTGACCTGACCTTCTCAGCTAGTAAACACCATTTCTGCAACCAAACCAAGATCAAATGACTTACTGTGAGACACAGGAATTTGCATGTATGTCTTCCTATACTGTCAGATGTTTACCTTTTCATCAACACACCGAAAGTGAACAGATAGGCAGAACTTGTTGTTCTCCACCCTAGAGCCAGGGATGCACTTTGTTGTCTCTACCAAACGCTTGTAAACCTTCAAGAAGGCAATGTACAGATAAGTACTATTTGGTGAGTGCAGCTTTCAGTCCGATGACTATGGAATTCTTCCAAGTTCAACATGGAAACAATAGATCAAACAGATCATATACAGTGCCTGCAACTTTTTGGACGCAGTAAAATAATCAAGTGTTTTGATGTAGAGTTGCATTTAGAACAGCAAACCAAATAGTTTCGTGTGTCCTTGCAGATACTCTAAGAAGCGGTGCAGAATCAACTTTTGGAGATTGGAACTCACCTCATCTATCACGGGAAGGAAGTCCCTGGCTGGTTGAAACAAAACATTCTCTGCCTGCACCAACAAAGATGACATCGAGGCTAAGAGACTAGCCTCCTATAGTATTGTAGAGAGATGTAGCTACTAGTTGTTGAGCTTGCCATGAAAGAGAGGGAGACCCACCTTAGCTTCTACGTGCTGAGGCCCATCGTTGGGACCTTTGATGTCCATGCCATGGCTCCCGGCGTAGTACAATTCTGATAGTTCTACGAAGCTAGTGACCTGATCGTTGACAAAGCAATTGTTATCGACAGAAAGGAATAGAAGAGCTTGATCTCATTCTTATGGTTGAGTAGAAGCAGAAATGTACCTTCTCTGTGCATCTCCCACTCACGATAGCTGTTGGAAAATGTCTTGCGACCTCTCTTACTGCCTCCCTCATCTGCTTCAGAAGGAGGAGTTCCTTAGTGCCTCCATTCCACAGAAGAAACAGTGGAACAAGGGACAACACAGAGAGCAACGGAAGCAGAGACAGGGGATCCGAAGAACTCACTTCGTCGGACATGAAGGCACGGTCGGGGTCGTCGACGATGGGCGACAGAGTCCCATCGTAGTCTAAGAACATGACGATTTGCTTCCCCTTCGACGCGGCCGCAAGAACCTCGAAGTCGTCCAGCGCCGACGGATGCAGTTTCTGCGTGCGAGTTCCCGCAAACCAGCACCGTCGTCAGTAAGCATCAATGGCTACGCCGGACCAAGATCAAGCAGCAACCACACTCACCATCCATCCGTCGTAGTCTTGCTCGTCATGGGAAGCAAACGAGGAGACTGCGCGCGCCGCCGCCGACTTGACGTGGGTGGGAGACGAGGCCTTCATCGATTCGATCCACGAACCGGCCTTCCCACCACCGCCGTCGCTGCTGAGGTCGGGCCGGCTCAGAAACTTCTTGTACCTGGCATGATTAGCTCCGCCGCTGACAGCACGAGTTGGCGCTGCAGCGGTCACCGCGACGGCTGGCTCCTCCTGCATGACCACATTCTGCTTCGTCATCTCGTCTTGCGCCGCTCTGCTTCTCCCCTGTATGTGAGTTGGGAGTTGTTGTTGAAGTGACGAGAAGAATGGAGATCTGAGAAGACGATAGGGTTTGGAGAATGGAGATCTGAGAAGATGAAGGTCAAGATCCTTCGCTCTTCTTCTTAATGGAGGGAGAAGAGTAGCAGGGAGAAGATGAGAACTCGGAGCAGGTGTTCTATGGAGATTGGCGGAAGGGGGGGAAGCGACGCGAGGTTTATATAAGGCTCGAGACCGGAAACGGACAAAGAACGCGCAAAACGGCCTTTGGGGTGGGGTGTGGGGCCCGAAGGGAGGAAGCCGTGACTGGGCAGGCTGCTGGCTCCAGGTGGCGCGCGACAGCACGAGGAGGACGGTGCGGGACCCGAATCTTGATGACCACTAGGGGCCCGCCGCGTCACCACCCGCGGCTCTCAGCAGCTTCCGTTTTGGTTTAATAAACCATGGATTTTGTTTTGGCAGTATTCTTTTCTTTCCTCGAAAAAGAAAAGAAAAAAAGCGCCTCGGAAATCACTTGTCATTTTCTTTTTTGTATGCGGACAAATATGTATAGTTTTTAAAATCGGATGATTAAATTT